>JACEVL010001274.1:250000-323847 GCA_020284085.1 Aporrectodea caliginosa | reverse complement strand
AATAGAAATAGAAGAGAAAGTTTAAGTTGCAAAACATCCTTGCCCACAATTCGCGAAATTTTTTATATGGTCCAAGAATGGATAAAATTCAAGCAAGATAATCCAGACAAGTCAAATACCTTTATTTGTAAAACTTCTAGATTGTCTCTGCCCTTTAAACGCCAGTCCTTGTACAGAAAAATTATTGTAAAACTGCATCGGTTTTACAATAATTTTTCTGTACAAGTATTTGTACTATTAACCATTTGTTATAGTAGGCTAGTAGTTTCTTCTTTAAACTGCATCATGCAGCACAAGTCTAACTGGCTATCTACAGTCATAGAAAGTATATTAATGTAGGCCCTATTACTGAATTAGCCAACGAATTTATAGTTGACAGCAGTGAATATATAGGCCTATAGATCTGTTGCAGTTGCCTCCTCTTGCTTTCTTTATATACGGGAACTTTTATTGACCAATGACCCCAATAACCAGAATTTTGCCTAGTTGCCTCCTCTTGAATTTAAGTCTGGCTACGCTCCTGGACAGCATGTACCTGTCTTGGATGATTTGATCCCATGCTTTCTTGATTAAATAATAATAATTCAACTCAAGTTCCGTGGAGAGTTAATTACTGTAGGCCTTTATATGACTCTCTGTAGATTTTCAGAAAGAAATTATACCAGTGTTTTATTTTTCATAGTTATGAAGATCGATGATGCGGGCCCAAATTCCTGCTTAAAGTGTGGATCAATATAGGCGGTGGCTAAGTGAAAGTAAAGCAAGCAAAGAGCGTTTGTTAACGTAGCCTACAAGTGCTTCAAAACGCAGGCCTTATATTGTATTGTATTGTATTTAAAGATTTATATAGCGCCTCTCTCAGAATAACTATCCAGAAGCGCTCTCAGCACGAAAACCCCGGGGGAAAAGAAACGTCTTTAAAGAACGAGAGACCAAAGAGGAAAAACTAGTCATTAGTTTAGCCCTTATTGAGGAGGGAAGGCCCGGAAGGTTATATATAGTGCCTATGTAAGTGTTTACAATGCTAATTAGTGTCCGAAGACCACCTCTTACAGAATTAAACCCATAAAAAATGTTATGCACAATGCATTACATAGGCCTACTATAATGCGATTTAGATATTTAATGTTGTGTTGCAGCTCCCGTGTCCCGTTAACAAGCAAATTCAATAGTTGCAGGCTTGCAGCTAATAGCCAATATCACCTCTAGCAACTTGTTATTAATCAGACACTTCTATAGCTCCAGTGTCTTATCACTCTTATGCACAAGACACCAACCTACAGTGCACCTACAGACATATTTGAAAATATTTACATTTTAGTTTTTAGCAAGACCAACCTGCAATCAAAACCGGCCTACTTATTTCAGAAACGTTACACAATTCATTCCGTATTTTTAGTTTACGGTCGCAATCATTCACGACTAAGATCACACATGCATGAGGATGAGATATAGGATATAAGTCCTGTCAGGATGACTCATCTGTAGGATGACTGCATGAGTTGATAAATTATACTTGTCGTTAGTTTACAGGTAAGGGTTTAAGAACTAGGAGTCGTAATCGTAATCTCAAAACTTCTAAAGCGCCACTCGAAAGTCAAGCGCAGGGCACCAGTTTTATTCACGAGCGCTGCATCTAGTCAGAGGGGTTGTCAAAAAGAAAGTCAGGGAGGTCCGAGTCCGGTTTCCAGAGGAGTGCACAGCAGATGTTAAGGTGGGTGTCTTTTAGGTCGAGAGTTGGAAGGTACATAAATATGATACATAAATATGACAATAGCAGGCGAATTCCCTCTGCTAGCAAACGCTCGGACCGCTTTCTTCTTCTGCTGAACAACGTTCGAAACCCCGGTGCACTTACCCCACCGAGTCCTTTGAACAGCAGGGCCTAAAGCTACCGAGGCGAGGTCTCGCAATCAGAGATATTTAGCGAATGGCCGCACTGATAAAATCAATAATCCGTTTGTCCATTTCCGTACTCAAGAATTGTTCCTCGTTCGTTATCGTACGTAGGTCCCCTAATCGTAATCTTGAGGTTTCTACAACGCTCAAAGAAGCTAATTGTTGTGGGAGCCTGTTTATTCACAGACGCTTAGTGAAACAAAGTCAACATGCATTCGTTCGCATCCATCGTCACGGTTCAGCGATTCTCTCATTATCGAACTCTGCAAGTTACGCCGCTCTTGAATTAATCCCTACTCAGCGGCGTAAATGAAAACTCATGAAGATATTTGGACGTTGAAAGCCTTGTTTTCTTATCTAGCGTATCTATACTAAATACTAGATAAACGATGCTCGTTATTCGACTAAAACATAAAATGCGTGAAACACGATGCATATTGTCAATTAGGTATTTGCAATCAAAGCACGTGCACAAAAACCATGCATGAATTTGAAATAGGCATCGACCAAAATGCCAACTGTGATTACATAGGAAATCACTGTAAACACATAATACAATCGGATTTTGGGTGGCTGATCTCCCTTTTCCTTTTCCTTGATGGATCTCATTGTTCAGGTGCCATATCTCAGATCCCGTTGAATTTAACCACTGCGCTTAATTGAATCCTTATGCTAGGGTTCACTCAGATGCGTTTTACGACCATCCTTTTCAGCCGGAGTGGGGTCGGGAGCGCTCCTGAGTATACAGTAACCTTAAAGGGGCGCTATATAAATCTTCGGAATGAATGAATGAATGAATCTGTTAGCGGCCGTATTCTGTATGACACTATGATTAGGCCTATTACCAGAGGTTCATGCTTAAAACTGATTACTTATGTTCCGATATATCAACATTAGAAAATTTGGCAAAATTCTGACCTAAAGTCACGTTCCGCAATCCGCATGTAAGTGTATGAACATTTAAACAAGCGCGAAATCTTCATGTAGGATAATTATGTCTAATCATGTCAATTATGCAGGTCCGGATTAAGACTTTCGGGGGCCCTAAGCCAAGGGCCGGGTTAAGACATCCGGGGCCCCTAACCGGAAAGCCATGCAAAAATGTTTCCCAGATTTGGAGAAAACCATTGTTTATTACTTTGAAAATTTCTAATGACCTTTTTTTTGCTTTTCCGTCTTTTTTCAGAAGAAAATTGTCAAATAGGACCTTTGTACCATCTGATTTTTATATTTCCTGCCAGTTGGGGCCCTCAAAACGTTTGTACCATCTGATTTTTAGATTTCCTGACAGTTGGGGGCCCTCAAAACGTTGTGGGGCCTTAAGCCATGGCTTATTTCCCTTATAGGTTAATCCGGCTCTGCAATTATGTCTTTATCTCATACCGTATTGCTTCTTTGGTTTCACGCAGCATCCTTGGCTGTGCTCCATCTTACCTGCGCAACCTCTGCCGCCCAGTGTCCGACGTTGTAGCGCGTCGGGCGCTTAGCTCCGCGACGACGGGGCAACTCCTAGTTCCGCGGGCTCGCTTGACTGCTAGGCAGTGCCGAGCTTTCTCGGTTGCAGGCCCCTCCATCTGGAATGACCTGCCATCGGAGCTGCGCTTGCTACCTTTGACCAGTCAAACTGGGTTTTATAAATCACTCAAGTGTTTTTACTTTTGCCGTGGCTGGGCTGGGAGCGCCTCTGAGTAGTCATCATCAAATATTCGTTTAATAGAAATTCAGGTTGACAAAACCGCAAACTGAAACAGATAATCATAGAGTTTTCTTGAAGGGGCGCTATATAAATTCCAGAATGAATGAATGAATGAATGAATGAATCAATCAATCAATCAATCAATCAATCAATCAGAACCTGCCTAGGAAGGCAGAGAACCAAAAGAAGAAGAAAAATCAATCAATCAATCAATCAATCAATCAATGATTGGTTGATCTGACCTGAAATACTGACCCAGATTCACTCGAAAGAAACGTAGGCCTATCTCTAAGAAATGGAACAGAAAAAACTTGAAATTCCACTAAGTTTCCTGTAATTCTGTAGACCTATTTTTAACTAAGAAATGATCGACATAATTTTGTTCAACAGATCTGTTTGCTTAGGATAGCGCATAATATATTGTGTTACAGCGCATTCCAAACCTAGTCTTTAGCCGTGAAGGTCGCTCGTCATATGATCGGAAAAGCAAATAAAGTATTGAATGGGGTGCTTATTGGCTCAGCCTCTGCGCTAATACCCCGAATTCTCGGCACCTCACTAATGACCCTTCAATGGTTTTGGTCCAGTTGTGGAGTTTCGAACCTTGATCAGTGGAAGCAGAAAGCGACCATAAACGTTGTTTGCAAGTGTATTTGAAATTCGGTTACCTTCTGTTACCAGATTTGTTGGACTCCTCGGTTTCGAACCTTGTCTATACAGACAGCGCTGTTCCTCCACTCTTTCATCCTTACACGAAGTATGCAGATGCCCGATGCTTGCCTACTAGGGAACCATATATAAGGCCTTGGAAAACGTACTGGATACCGTTTAGAACTCATGAGTGAGGACACTCGCTTACAGTAGGCCTAAACTAACCTTAGAGACGATTTAGGACAAGCAGAAATGGAAAGTACTCCACAGTTGTCAGGTAGGTATATAATTTTAATCGAAAATATTGTGTTTAAAAGTCTTAAATGAACCTGGGCTTAATGGCTTATGAGGATTTAAGAGCAAAATGACTTAAATATATCATAATCTAATCTAATCTAATCTAATCTAATCTAATCTAAAGACTTCTCAACAAAAGCATCAATAAACGATTGCTTTTAAATGTCGTTCAGTCATTGATCTGTAGACCATGTTGATTTCTGTACGATTAGAAAAACCAGAATAAGCTTACAGTCTAAAGTGTCTATAGCAAATTAAAAAGATTAGTTAAATCCAGGATTAAAGGAAGACAGAGAATCAGGCCAGCATGAAATTTTGGATAAATTTGTGACTTGCTATAACTATCCGTCAGTTTTAGGAATTATTTTAAATATTTTCTTTGTGTTTCCAACTAATGTCGGTCTAATTAATAGCAACATGTCATTGTCGGTACTGAAGCAGTAGTCGGTCTATCCTCCTGGCACAAGCATGCCTAAGAACCTGCGACATGAACTTCTAACCTTCTCGATACCTCTTTAAATTCCGCAAAGTTTGAGGACCATTAATTTTTGTTCGATTTCATTTTGTTTTATTGTGTTAGGTCGGAAGCGCCTCTGATTAGTCTCTTATGCAGTGGCGCTATATAAATTGCAATTACCATTACCATTGTTAACTTTCACAGGCAAAAGACACAGGACGTCCTTTACGAATGAACAGCTCGAATTCCTTAAAAAGGCATACGAACGCAAGAACTACCCGGCTCCTTCGGAATACTCTCAGCTGGGCCGGGATTGTGGTCTCAGTGCTTCCGTTGTTAGGGTAAGTTGCCTTAAGATTTGCCAGATATCCTTTTGTTTCTCTTTTCTCTCGTGAAATAGTTTAGCGGTCAGAAATGTAAGAAGTCTGAACGTATACCAACTGTACTTTCTTCTGCTTCTGTGGCTACATTGCACGATTTGGAAAGCGCGATCTGTTCTCTGACAGCATCTATCAGTGCATAGGCACGGGCGTCCGCAAAAATGTTTTTAACGGGAGCAAAGTCTTAAATTGTTGGCACGGGGACTAACGAGGGTGCCGAAAGCAACCGCCTCACCCTCGGCGCTTGCTCCCGTGACAACTTTAAAAATAAATAATGATCAAGGACAATTGTGTTTTTCGCATTGAAAATCGTGTTGTATAATCATAATAATCAACAGATTTTATTTTTTTAAATATGCGCATAAGTCCAGGAGGGGAGCAAATGCTCCCCTGCGGACGCCCATATGCATAGGCCTGTATCTGATCCAGGGCCTAGGACAGGATTTGGAGGCCCAGGGCCACAACTAATTTGAAGGCCTTTTTCTAATATCTTTTAAAAACTCAGCAGAAAGGTCCAAATCATCTTCGCATCTTCAAAGCCACGAATTTATCGATAATGCTTTGATAATTTAAAGTTCTAGCGATATCAGAATTAATGCTTAACATAGCCAATCCATTAAGACCCATCGTGGAACGGGGTAATTCTTTGTTCTTTTCTGGTTACTGAATGATCTTTCGGCATCTGCAGCAGATATAGGTAACGTCATGAAAATTCTCAAGGAAATAAACACATTTGGAAACAGATCGACCAGATTTTGAGTCACAATTTCTTGTATTACATTTCTTGGTGAAAGAGGATGCTTGAAATTAATTTTGTATATTTCATTGAGAAAAATCATTTCTGTAAGAAATTAAATTAAAATAATATTTATATCTAATATCATAGACTAAATAGTTAGGGGGAATATTTTTCTATTTGTTCAATAAAATTGACAATGTGGTCAATTTTGTCAAATTGACTGATATTGTATGTTAAAACTATTTTAATGTAGATTAAATATCAATTTCATAAGTTAAAAACAAACCCCCTAATCGTGCACTCGTCGGTGTGTAAAGGGTCAGTGTAAAAATGATCAAATATAGATTTATCCGATAGATAACGTGGTAGCTATAGAGGTTGAAGCTCAAGCGATTCAATTAAGGAATTGTATTTTTCGCATTACAAGATTTCATGTACCGTATACAGTATATCCTATCTATAAACTAATTAGGCTACTATATTTTAGTACCCAGTGATGGCTTTCTGGATTTAAAAAGAAACCATTATTTGTGTAGTACAGCGCTAATGTATTCAGCATGGTGGCCTATTCGGTAGCGCTCTGGGTATGCACTCCAACAATTGCAGGTTTGCCGCTGCTAAGCGAACTGCGACTTAACGGTCCTGGACAAATAATAGTTCGTCCATATATATATGTGTGTCACAATGTCATGATGATGTTTCATCGTGGTTTTGCTTTCTGCTACAGACGTGGTTCTGCAACACAAGGTCGTCGAAACGGAGGCACTTCAAACCGAAGCTACAAATGGACGAGAAGGACAAGGACTTCTTTAACTACTTGGTCAGGAACCAGCCACAGATTCTTCCGTTTTTCCACATGGTACCATGGCAGCCGAAGAATCAACAAGCATCGCATCAAGGGAAAGACTTCAACCCGTGCCCAACGAATCAGTCGGTGGAGACAAAGACAGGTCACAATGTCCAGCCATCAACGAGTCTCAACCCAAACGTGGTTCAGACTTCATACGGAAGTCTGGGCTCGCACAAACAACGATTCGTGCCACCGACACCTTCAAACTTCGTTCAACATCAGCAAGTCGGCAACGACACTCTCCTTGCATTCCGTCAGTCAACAGGTGGCGCATATCATGCCTTGTGTGACGCCATTGGCATCGACCACGACCATCTCCACCCTCAAACATCTATACTCTCTGCTAAGCCTGGAAACCTCCGTCTGAAGGCGAATGGCTTTAACGCTGCAAGACGCTCCACAGCTTTCAACAACAAGGCATGAATCCGGATATTACGAACGGCGTCTGTCTATCGCTGGGTGACGCTACTCACCTAGAAGGCGCGTGGATTGCAAACGGACAGCCGACAGTGTACTGCACTCCTGTTAGCAATTCTGCTCATTTCGTCAATGACTATAACGAACAGTCCAGAAAGAATTTATCAAAGTTCTCAGGTGACCACAGAAACATACCTACCAATGGACGGAATGGGTTGTCCTATCCAAGATGGTCTCAGGCCATGCAATACCTGGACAACTCGGATGAACTGCTACACAAAACAACTAATGCAACCGACAGCAGTATAGATTACTTACTACTGTATAAGAATAGTGACTGCTATTAGAAACGATAAACTAAAACAGAAACTACCCACTTCAAACTGTGGAATATACCAGAAACCGTCTTCTGTGACGAACTTGCTTGCGTAAGATGTGCTGACATTGGATGCGATCGTTTTAAATAAATAACAAATTTAATAATTAAAACTTTTGTTTATTCGATCAAGTGTTTGAAAGTTTTAATTTGGCAATTTTAATTGTATCATTTACATCATCGTTTCTCCAGTTACTTTAAAAGATATATTGGTAAAACAAGGTTACACAGCCCGTTTAATTATGCTATAGTAGATGTCATGGCTGCAGCATAGTTTCTGCTGTTTTCAGTTATGGCTAGCACAACGGTACTAAAAATGGTCTCATGCATAAACTATACTACAGCAAAAAAACTTTCCCAGAAATATCTAACACCGCTGAATTTCAACAATAAGGCCATTAACACATCCATGGCTCATGACATACAGAAGTTTAAAAAAGTGTAATATGGGAGGATCCATGGCACATATAAAAATGGCACCAAAAGTGTAATATGGTCAATGGAAGGGGGTTTCATGGAACATATAAAAAAGTTACAAAAGCGTAGTATGTAGGGTGGCAGGGTTCAATATCTCAGACTTAATATCTGCAACTTAATTGGCAAAATGGCTCAGAACATGGCCAGCTTAGCAATTAAATTGCAACAATCACCAAGCAAACTTAGTTCCTATATTTAAGTATACATGATATAGCATAGCCTTTGATCATATTTTATGTATATATATATACATATATATTATATTATATAATATATATAATATGCGGATTAAAATATATTACATATATTATATAATATATTATATATTATATATATATATATATATATATATATATATAGTTTCCGCATAGTAGGCTACATACAGAGGCTAATATAATATAGCTGTATAGTAGGCCTATAGTATACACAGGCACTGTATATGACATAGCTCTGTATAATTATGCAAAAACTATATATATATATATACATGTATATATAATATTATATATATTATATATATATGGTTTTTGAATAGTATAAAAGGGTCAATATCATAAAATTATATATATAAATATATCATATATACATGTATATATAATATTGTGTGCGTGTGTGTGTGTGCGTGTGCGTGCGGTGAAATGTATAGTTGCCCGGGTTGGATATGATTCAGTCGCACTGGGTATGATACGATTCCGCCAAAGCTCCGATAGACTTCCGCAGTTGCAAATATCACTCCTGAAAGAACTTTCTGCTGGTCAATGCACTTCGCTCGAAGGCTGCCAACCCTGCAACTCCCCCTCATGAGACCGGTGGGGTGGGGTGCACGGCCCAAGGCCTCGTCGTTTATTCAATGACGTCACATGGAGACGATGATGTCGTCATATGGCCGTTTCCGGTTCCGCAAGTGGAGACATCTTCCGGTCTTGAACTTTGTGAGAGCTGTTGTTGCCATGCCTCTGAAAATGCACAGAAGACGACTTTAAAGTAGGCCTATACACAGGCAGTGTTTAAAGATGCAATATATAGTATATAGTATACACATGTGCAATTACATTTTTAGTAGACGACTTGTACGCTTAGAGCCGACACTATTGTGTCTCCTCTTGTATAAGCAATGTCTATAATAGGCAATCACTAGAGTGGCGTTTATTGTTGTGTCCCTAACGCAGTTGACAGATTCTTCAATGGACCAAGATTCAACTATGGCGTCATTTAAAACGGTCACCAGTATATGCAAAGAATATTATTGTAAATAAATATTATTATAAATATTATTATAAATATTATTATAAATATTATTGTAAATAAACGTATACAGACAGACAGATGGACAGATAGACAGAGAGACAGACAGAGCGTACCCATACGTTCTTTGAGAGTGCAAATCGTGTGTTGATGTATTCGATGAGACAGACGGCAGAGGCGAGGATGGCTCCGAAGGCCAGCAGAAGAAAGACTCCGGCTACGTTGAACATGTTCAGCTCTTCGTTATTTCCAGTCGACGTCTCCGCAAAGTCTGAACAGGCACCACCGCCCCACCACCTACTCACAACAACCACCACGTCAGCTTCGTCGTCATCATCGTCGTCGTCGTTATGGCAATAATCAAATATCATCATCTTGGCACTCGTCGTCGTTGGCATCATCATCGTCCTCATAATCATCATCGTCGTCATCATCGTCATCATCATATTCATCGTCGTCATCATAATCGTCATCACTTTCATTGACATGCGTCTAATACGTTTCCAATGTTTGTCATATAAGCTTACACCGTGATTCAATGAAAAGTAAGCCAAAATTTGTATTTCATATAAGTACTTCTAACATGAAAACAGTATTTAATATTTTTGTGAAGAAACTCTTAGTAGTATGGTTTGATTATTTAATAAAAGAATTGTTCAAAATGTCCTCTGCTTGCAAGCAAGCCTGGAGGCGCTGTCGCCATTGGGCAACAGCATCGTCGACAAGGGCAACGTTTTCTTCAGTGCGCGCTGACCTTCGTCTGCCACTACCAATGACGCGGTCGACTCACCCTGTAATGCTAATGTTTCGAAGCAATTTATCTAATCCGCTTCTGGTACAATGTTTTTTCTGGAAACTCTGGTAGAAATTGACGGCTGCTGTAATTCTTGGATTCCCTCAAACCTTTTATCATGTGTAAATCTTCTTTACTAAAGGCATTTTTTCGGAAATGACTAGTTTCTGGTTTATGTTTTCTATCGTATTATTGTCTGCTTTTTTGAGTAGGAAATATAAACCGGAAGTCATTAAAATAAAAAAGTTAGTCTGTGCATATTTTTATTTTGAAAATATTATTAATTAAATATAGTTCAAGTTTTAATATTTGTTTATAAAGTTTGGCTTACTTTTTATTGAATCACCGTGTATGTATTGGTAATGAATGGAGATAACAATCATAAAAAGTGTAGTGCAAAACCGTCGTCTGTTGTGGAAGTGTGTGTAAGCATAGTTTACATTTAGATACGAGTTAAATTCACAAAGACATCGTTTTTTGGCTAAGTTTTGACCGAGTTAATATTAATTCTAAACGTTAACTTGACTTCGTTGAATTGCCCATCGACGCTCCAACTCTCGTTTCCCACAATCCACTTTTTGTTTATTTTCAACGCAGCGTCATGAGTTTCCACAGTGTATCATCACTATTTCCCTATTAATAGACTGATATCCTTTCTTTGCATCTGTATTTATTACCCTATTGTGGTTCCGAATTATTGCTATAGGTGCAGTCTTCATTAAACTGATTAATTTATTTATAGAGCGAAATACTTAAACCAGTAATTTGAACGGAATCACATTTCAATTCATTGTGTCTGTGTATGAAAATATTTGCGAATCCGTTGCATTACCTGTTTTCCATCCCGACGATCTCTCCCTTCTCCCCAAGGCCGAGTATTTCCATGGTGAGTTCGTCCCTGTAGGAGGCCCCCATGGGCACCCCAATGCCATACCCCTTCTCGTCGAACGGCTCCCCAGTCGATATAACGGAGCAGTTGTGCATGGCGATGTACTTGTTGATCGGGGCATCCCAGATGAACGCGTAGTCGCCCTTCTGGGCCTTCTCGATGCCCTGCTGGGTGTTGTTGACCATCGAATCGGGGTGGAAGCTCATTGCCAGCCACATCTTCTGCAGGATCTCCAGCCGCGAGTTCTTGAACATCGACATGGCGTACGTGTTCCTCACCGTGCCGTACTTGATGTGCGTCTGTGTGGCCAGGTCGCTGATCGACTTGATCGGGGTCTCGATGCGTGTGACGGTCAGAAAGGCGGCCAGGTTGGCCGTATACGAGGAGATGATGATCAGACCGAAGAACCACCAGGCACTCGTCAGTAGACGGCAGGAAGCAGTACGTGGTGTCCAGCCCTCAGTACCACCCCCGACCAGAGCCCCGTACATGAACCAGATGCTCTCGACTGGACCGAAGCTAGCGTCCGAGGTATCGCCGGCTCGATGATCAGGAAAGTTCGGATTGGCTCGATCCAACAAGAAGAGGAGGAGGCTGACCAGGACGAGACCGGATAGGATGGCCAACCAGACGGCGGTGGAGAGCGGATACAGGAACTGGAAGACGGTCGACAACTCTTCCGGTTTTTTCACCAGGAAGTTGAACATCTTCTGCTTGAACGGCTTCGAAAAGTCGACGACCAACTCGCGGTCAGAGGTTATTGAAATGGCACCGAGACACATCTTCGCATTCTGCAACGACCACAGAACGGGGCTGTGTCATCATCATCATCATCATCATCATCATCATCATCATCATCATCATCATCATCATCATCATCATCATCATCGTAGTTCTAATTGAAGTAGCTGTATTATTATATTCGATCATTGGTAACAAAACTGATAGCCACACCGCTATAAGGTACACTGTGATTTAACAAGAGTTACGAGTGAATGCTAAGCAAGATCATACCATGAAACGAGAAGCTCATATTACAGCGACAATAAGGCGACAAATTGTTATCAACTAAGCTTACTGTATATCCATGCCTGATGAATTGTGTAGTTAGGAGAGTAGGAGAGTAATTGAGAATGTGCAGAATG
This sequence comes from Aporrectodea caliginosa, assembly GCA_020284085.1. Lineage (NCBI taxonomy): Eukaryota > Metazoa > Annelida > Clitellata > Crassiclitellata > Lumbricidae > Aporrectodea > Aporrectodea caliginosa. The sequence continues at coordinate 311,536 of JACEVL010001274.1, read as the reverse complement.
TGAGAATATTAGCTTTTTATGTAAGACACGTGGGATGAGATATTTATCAGGATTAGTGGGCAGAGGATGGCTTACTATACAAGACTCATGAGATGAAATGTTTTTCATCTTTAGTAGTCATCGTCGTCGTCCTTATCATAATCATCATCGTCGTAATCATCATTGTTATCGTTATCGTCGGGTTGCAGTTCTAGTAGGCCTAGTCTGGTTATTTATTGTAACTGAAATCCAAACATTTTATAGAGCATTATATAGCGCCAGTCAAAGAGAAACTCATTTGGTAGTAATCACTATCGTGATATTATGAATCAATCAATCAATCAATATTCGTTTAATCATGAAACCAAGCAGTCACAAGATTAATGAATGAGATGTTCGTCAACAGGGTAAGATCCAGGCGCGTAACTAGGTTACGCCACTGGGTAAGATGATCCTTACCCCGTCGATCAGTTCCCGGATCATTCCGTTCCAGTTCCCGTCCTGGTCCTTGGATCCGTAGTTCCCATCCGGTGACTCGTAGAGCTCGTACCGGAAGTCGAGATTCTCTGCAATCTTGGCGAAGAGATCGATGAGGAATCCCTCGTACTTGGCGTTTCCGGTCAGCTCAGCGTGGTTCTTCTTCTTCATCACAAACGGAGGATCCTACGAAGAAGAAGAGGTCATCGAAGAACTCCCGAGTACTTAGTAGTTCGCGGTATATATGCATGAGCACTTGTTATAGCGCCCCTTCAAGATTTCTACTCAGAGGCGCTACCAACTACAGCGCGGACACTGAATCGGAGTTTCACGCCGAAGCGCATGAGCAATTGCGAGTGAAGGACTTGTCCAGGGTCCCAACGCGGCGGCTTTGAGGTGGATTCGAACCCGTAACCCTCCGGCTGTAAGGCACCGAACATTGCCCTACACCATCGCGCCCCACAAGTACTTCAATCTGCTTTATAGTACTTTTCTTCAGAGTGAGTACATGTGTAATTGTGTATGTTAGTTACTGAATGATGGAATGACTGGTTCGGTGATTAGGTTCGCTCAGCTTAACAATGTTTCAAAGTTCTTCAAAGTGTTTGAAAGTACTTGAAAGTAATTACTAATTAGGGGTGTAGTGCCTTTGGACATCTTCTACAGGAGTTCCACAGGGCAAACACAGAGCTTATATTATTCCTAGGTACTTCAAAATAGTTCGCAAAGTACTACGTAGTATTTTATTGTACTTCAAAGTCCTTCTGAGTACTTAACAGTACTTATAAGTTCTGAAAATTGAATAATTCTCTAAAAGACGTTGAATCTAACCTCATAATTAATTATTTTAATTGTATTGTATTTGATCATTTATAAAGCGCTTCTCATAGCATAAGCATTTCAGAAGCGCTCCTAGTGCGAGGTACTCCGGGAAAAAGGAAGGTTTTAAGGTGAGAGAAAGAGGTAGAGATGCTACTAGAGAGGAGTGTTACAGTAGAGCTTAGAGAAGGAGGAAGTAATATAATATACTTTAGCCTACTGACTACAATAGTTCAGTAATGGTTGACGAATATCGGATTCAGATAAAGCAATGGGGATCGAACCCCAGACTGTGAGGTGAAATGCAGACGCCTTAACAATGTAACTTTAACTTTGAACTGGTTCAGTTTTTCTCTCTAACTAGGCGCTACATTAATTACAAGTAATCGTCGAAATTAATTAAGATGATATTGTTGATCCACTTGGATGTTTGGGTTCTTACGATAACAGTGACGACTCTGTTGAGGGTCCTCCGGAGCGGTCCAGTGGATAGGTGCCGAGGGTTGTTCGTACAGTTCCGGATTCGTATCCGGAGCCTCTCGGATAAGGTGCTTTCGCTTTCGTTCCATTCTCCGATCTGATTCAAAAATGCACTCACTATATTAAATGTCTTTAAGAAAGATATAATATATTCAAACTTTATACTTATATACATGCATATATATATACATATATATACACAAACATATATATATAATATATAATATATATATATATATATATATATATATATACAAACACATAGTATTACATGGAATGTGAAACTTTTAAATCCTGAAAATCACACATAAATGCGAATCGGAGGTGCAGTTATTCAGTTGCCATAATTATGAAAGCTTTTATAGACCTATGCCCAGATTTTTAAAGCCATTAATATCGGGCGTCTCTTGAAGCAAGAGAAAGAGTTCGAGTATCAGAAACACTTTGGTAGTCTGTTGTTCGATTCCCTGGAATGCACGAGAGCCCATGAAAGTTCACAGAAAATTCATAAACACATCATTATAGGCCTAATTAAGCCAGTTTCTAAGAAAACTAGTTATTAATATACTTATTGTCAAAACTAATCTCAGTTAAAATCTGGACCCATAGTGTAAATCGTAATCGTAAATTCCAAACTTCTAAAGCGCCACTCGAAAGCCAAGCGCAGGGCATCAGCTTATTCACGAGCGCTGCGTCTAGTCAGAGGGTTGTCTGAAAGAGTAGACCGAAGGACGTCCGAGTCCGGTTTCCAGTGGATCAGAGGGAAGGCAGAGGAGATGTTAAGGCGGGTGTAGCTTTGGTCGAGAATTGCAAGGTGAAGGATCAGATGAGTCTGAGAATGAATTCTTGAAGAGGCGAGGCTTCAGTTTTCAGTGGAAATCCCGAGGTGTGATGGATAGAGAAGCCTGAGGCAGATGATGGTGGATGATTGGCATTGATGGTGGAGAAACCGAAAAAGTGCAGAATTCAGGAGGCCGATCGTTTCAGAGACGTGGTGCAGTGTTGGATATGACTCAGTTGGAGAAGTTGAGTATACCTACCGGGAGGTCGAGAAAACTGAGACATGAAGATGATCGGGTGGAGCGGGTTGATTGGATGGTGAAACGTTCGCGAAGGTATTTTGGCTAGGGGGTTGTAGGTTAGTGATAGGACTTTGAAGTGGATTCGCTCTTGGATTTTTAGCCAATGGAGTGATTTTAGGATGAGAGTGATATGATGATGCTTGGAAATTTTACGGTCTCCCGTAGTTTACAATTATTAGGTTCATAGTTAAAAATTCTGTCCGAGAGTATAAAAGTTTTCTCAACGTCTAACCTTACTCTTTGTCTTAGGTCTAATTTTTCGTCTTAGTCACAAGCAGTCGAAATTTTTGTCTTAAAAGGTATATATTCTTGCCTCTTCCAAACACGCCCCTTCCAGGCAGCTCGAATTCAACCCCAGGACGCGAAAGACAGCGGAACTCCTGCGTCCTGTCTCATCGAACTGGATGTTTCCAGAAAGTCCATCAAACGAACCCTACAAAGGACAGAAACCAGTTTCACCCAAGAGCAGGAACTGTTCCAGCGTTCCGTTTATTGCAATCGAACCGAAACAGGTTTCAGTGTACGGACTGAATAAGATTTCTCTTTGAGCAGACTCACTCAGTCAGAAAATCGGAGTGAATTGAACAACCAAGGTCAGATCTGAAGGTGAAATCGAGCTTGAGACGTCAAGGTCAAATTAAAATTTCGAACGTGATTGCAACAGGCTGACTGACTGACTGACTGACTGACTGAATGAATGAATGATTGACTCATTGACTCACTCACTCATTCATTCACTCATTCGCTCACTCAATCAAGCAATCAATCAATCAATCAATCAATCAATCAATCAATCAATCAATCACTCACTCATTAAATTGATCGTTTGGATGACTGACTTAAATGATAACAGATAATCATAATAATTAATTTGTTGCTTTATTAATTAATTTATTACTTATTAATTGGTTTAGAACCTGTCTCATGCTATCGATCAGGTCGATGGTGTTGATCGATTTGTTCCGATTGCAACCTGATTGGTCTGAGTTATCAACCGAGCACCTGTTAGCCGACTCAGCAGCTGGGCTCATCGTCTTAAGCGTCGTGGTCAACAGCAGAAGTGAGTCATCGATCAGAGCGTGGGCGAGATGTTCTTCTGTTCTGGTCATCTGCTGGTCATCTATTCTGGTCATCTTCAGAGCGTCTTCTGTGAAGAGACTGAACATGACGAAGTTGACTCCCGTGTACATGAACGGTTCGTAGTCGATGTAGGTCGGTAGCTGAAATGTAACGTAGCGAAAACTTGATGCAATGTTGACGTAACGTAATGTAGCGTAACACGCCGCAATGTAACGTAATGTAACATAGTGCTATGTAACATGTAGAACGATGTAACGCAAATTACGCAATGTAACATAGTTCGATGTAAACCGTAACGCACTGTAGCGTAACTTAATGTAATGCGATTCAACTTAGCCACACGGAAAATTATTGTAATAGCCTAATTGTGATTGAGTTTGTAATCGCAATCATGATCTTAATTGAAATTGTTATCTTGTCTTAGTTTACCTTATCTACATGTATAATAACTCTAACTTACCCCTTACCTTACTAGCAATAACTTACCTCACCTATATATAGGCCCCTATATATAATATATTTATACATAATGTATACCTACAGAGTTGCAAGTACCCATATATATATAATATACCTACAGACTCAGTACAGAGTTTCATATATATATAATATATACCTACAGAGTTGCAAGTACCTATATAATATTATATATATTATATATATATATATATATATATTATGTAGATAAACCAGTATATATATAGGTACTTGCAACTCTGTAGGTATATTATATATACATATATATATATATATATATATATATATATATATATATATATATGAGTATATATATATATTTGCAGAATTGCAAGAGAAAAGAAACGTTCGTCCTACCGGATGTACGAAGACCCAGTAGTACCTCATCGACAGCATACTCAGTTTTAGAGCCTGTAAAGTAAACGGTGTATTATGCGCGTTATAGCCAGTTGACTTCAACTAGCGCAACATAAACGCTCTTTCGCACTACATAGGTACTTTTTGACAGTCTCTATCACGGATTATTAACGTAGCCGTGACAGAGACTGTTAAAGTAATTTAGATTAGATTGAATAATGGATTAAATTAGGGCTGTTAACGATTAATTTAAAACAAAATAGTTAACTATATAAGAATTAACGATTAGTTAATAGTTAACATGTGATTAAATGCATTATGCATACCCCTTATAAGTAATGACAAATACAAAATTAACATTATTCCGTTTGTTTATCTTTTATTAGTATTATTAATATTTAATTATTTATTGCTAGTTAGTAACAGTTCTCGCCGCTATCACTTAGCCTACTTAGTTGCCTGGTTATTTGCTCATATTAGTAGTATTGTTTATTTTTTTCAGTTCAAATGTCTTCCTTCAACCAATTACGTAGATAAACCGGCATGTTAACTCTGCTAACGTCTATTGAGCAACTTCTTTTGTTGACAATATAGCAAGCGGTCTTCGATTAATTGTTAAAAATAAATTTAATCGTTAAAATTAATTAACGATTAATCGATTAATTAATCGTTAAATTCCACAACTTCTTAAGTACTTTTTATATTAGGTAGACGAGAAGATAAGGTTTCTTTTAAACCGTCTTAGCACGCACTATAATTATGTATAAATTTTCAAATTCTTTTTTCAACAGTCTTAGCACGGGCAATAATAAACCGGGTTACAACGTCTACACCTTTTCTTCAGTTATTTATTTCTTTTTTGTAAATAACTTTATGTAACTGACACTGAAAATTTTAAACACTCATTATGAAAGTAATTCCTTTTGTCACTTGGGATCGGAACACTCCTTTTTAATTGCGCTGTTGACGAACTTCTCACTAATCGCAAAATTCTTATTGAATTGACCGACTTTCGATCGCTCTCTATGCTCTTTCTTTTCTTCGTAAGTATATGAAATCCTCATTGAAGGAATTTTTCTCGTCTTAGGACGGGCAAACATCTAGTATTAAATAATACCTTATTTAGAACTGTTAGACAGCAATGTTCAAGTGCATTTTATATAGCGCATATCGTAAGTCGCTATATAAATACATGCGCACATATTTCAATATATTAGATGAGAAGAGATATAAATGCATCTATTCTGTATCTATAATAATCATGGGTTCAAAAAACCAAACTTTTTCAAAATGAAAAGTTGGTTTTCTGGTTTTTTATTTTTGAGATTTTCCTATTTCGGTTCATAAAACTCATAAAAATGGCATAATACCGTTCAAATTATAAATGAAATTAACTAGAACAGTATAACCGTAGAATGTCATAAAACGAAGTTAACAAAGACCATAAGCTTACAACAATTGCCAAGAGAGTTGAAGAGACGACATTTTTGGCATTTATAATTTTGAAATTTGTAAAAACCAAAAAACCAAAATTTGAGGGTTTTTTTTTTAAAGAAAAAAAACAAAAACAAAAAAACCAAGCCTTTAACAGCCCTGATAATAATAGACCAGTGCAATTGGACACTTAACTGCATTGAGTAGCCTCTGAAGGACTTCTGGTTGGCATGCGACGACGATTTGTCGCATCTCGAGAGATCTCACTCTCAGCAGCTGATCTCGCAGCGCGGTCTCGTTGGCGCGAGAGTTGATACGCCATGCGCGTGTCGTCACTTCCGTTTCCGCCATCAGCAGACCCGTCAGATCAAATCCTAATTAGCCGCATTAATTAATTGCTTCTAATCAAGTTTAGTCATCACATATTCATCAGCGGCAACAAAAACAGCGAACGTCAATTATATTGTCATCGATCTTCTCATCTATTGTCATCTGTTTTTATATTATATTATTTATATTTAAGCGAAAATATAAAATGCATATGTTATGTAAAACTATATTCTATAACCTACAATGAATAGGCTACTGATATTCAGGAATGACTGGTCATGGCAGGTGTCTGGATGGTCGAAAGAATCCCGGAGAGCGGACTGCGTTGAACTGATGGATTCTTGCAGCTAATAGTTGTAGAGTGTTGTTGCTGTCGTTGTCGTTGTTATTATTGTTAATACCCAGTAACTTCTATAACGCCTGTGGTCATGCATGAGGCATCGACCGATGGGGCACCAAAATCCAAGCTGTAATCAGGTCAACTTCCAGGAGCGATGAAAGAATCCTTCTTGGGTCTTCAGAAACCCTCGTCAGACCTTGAACCAGGCCATGAACTTCCATCCATGGTTATGTAGAGGACCGAAGGGACGAACTGGTCGAAAGCTGGCAGGCTTTCATACTAGGCAACCTTCCTTCCAGTTTGTCCGCTGTTTCTGTGGTGCCAGCTGTATGAGGAAGAAGTGATTTAGCCAGCAGGGTGCATGTCTACAGCAGTCATATCCCTGCGAGCACGTATTCTGCCCGCCTACCAGGACATGAGACTCGCACCACCTAGACATTGCTGTAAGACCTCACGACTCCAGCTGGCTCCTTATAAGATCGGCAATAAGCTCTGACAAAGGCTCGAAAAAACTACACGGTGGAGCTACCGTATAGCCTTTCTCGGTCTATAAAATGAATTAGGCACTCAGTGGAAGTCTTCATACATACTCGTCCTCCTCGTCTCCCTCATCATCATCATCATTCCTGTCCTTAATATCATCGTTCTCGCCGCTATCATCATCATCATCAATGTCGTCATCATCATCATCATCATCAGACGTAATTATCAGTCGGATTCGTCGTCATAATGATCAATATCATAACAATGATGATCATCATCATAATCATCATCGTCATCATCATCATCATCATCGTCATCACCATAAGTCATCGTTGTGGCCAACGTACCTTCTGCTGAGTCGGAGAGGACAGCGATGTTTTCCCATCGGAAGTAGCGAGCGAAGTCAACAACGGCGCGATAGAAGACAGCCCTGGTCGGCATCAGGTGCAGAGTCAGAGCAGCAGATGGAAGAGATTCATCCTCTGGCTCCCTCTCTCCATCACCCTTCAGGGCATCCTCTCGGATTCCGCTGCTGATGGCGATGAGTGGAATCTGTTGATCAGACGATGCCAGGCGAACGATTAAGTCATCCGGACCAACGAGAAGCGAGATGGATTCCTGGCTCAGCAACCGAGATACTGCGGCAGAAAGATAAATCAAACAACGTGCGGAATCATCATCTTTTTATTCCTTATCTCTCGTTTTCATCTTATTCTTTCTTCTTCTTCTTCTTTCTAGTGATCTTTATCTTAGTCTTCACTTTATTAGTCTCCGTCATCACCAGTTCCTGATGCCAACCATTTGGTGGCTATATGTGCGAATTAATAATCTCCAATTCTGTCAGCTACTTTTCAGATTTAGTACCTTTTCATATAAATTATAAGGCTAGTTCTTGTTATGTATTCGTTAACGCTGCCAATCCAATTTGTCCTTTACATCTCTTTCCTGCGAATCGACTGCGTGTATTTATGTATTTGAATCTCTTGGTAATGAAGTGTAAGATGATGATAAATGAATAGGTACAGGAAAGACAGATTGAATGTTGAAGGCAGAGAAACAGTGATATAAACATCCAGGGAGAAAATCAACACATAGAGGGTAAAAAATTGAGAGTTAGAGCGAGAGAGAGAGGGGAGAGAGAGAGAGAGAGAGAGAGAGAGAGAGAGAGAGAGAGAGAGAGAGAGAGAGAGAGAGAGAGAGAGAGAGAGAGAGAGAGAGAGAGAGAGAGTGAGTGAGTGAGAGAGAGAGAGAGAGAGAGAGAGAGAGAGAGAGAGAGAGAGAGAGAGAGAGAGAGAGAGAGAGAGAGAAGAGAGAGAGTGTGAGAGAGAGAGAGTGAGAGAGAGAGAGAGAGAGAGAGAGAGAGAGAGAGAGAGAGAGAGAGAGAGAGAGAGAGAGAGAGAGAGAGAGAGAGAGAGAGAGAGAGAGAGAGAGAATGATAGAGAGACAGAGAGAGCAAGAAGAGCAAGGGAGAGACAGCTGTTTCTATCTGCAGATAGAAACAGAGAGAGCAAGAGAGAGACAGAGAGATCAAACAGCTTACTGAATAGCTAATAGAATCCTCTGGTAACATTTATAAGATGGTGCAATTCGACTGGAACTGGAGAAATGAAGAAAATCACGTGGGCAGAATGAGCGAGAGAGAGACAGCGAGAGAGACAGAGCCAGACTGGGACATAGAGAGACACAAAGAAGCAGAAAGACAGATACACGGAGTGAATTGCCTGAAGCTATGATCATTTCCAAGAAATAAACAACTGAAGAAAACGAAACAGACAACGGACGGATGGACGGAAAGAAAGACACTAATTAGAAGAAAAAAAACAGAGGGCCAAGAAGATAATATTATGAGAAGCCCGCAATCACATATTTTATGCGCATAATATGCAGCGGCGGCGCTACAGCAGGGCAAGCCAGGACAAATGCCATGGTAAAAAAGTCATTGCCCTGGTCGTTGCCCTGCCTCAAGGACTTCAGAATGTTTGCCCTGCCGAGAAATTATTGGGCATATATCGCCCCTTGCACTGGTTACTTGTATGACTGCCGTGGCTATGCCCTGGTTAAAGAAATGTCTGGCTCTGATAATATTATGATTACATTATCTCATATAATGGTTGTCCGATAGTCGAGTGGTCTGCGTGAATAGACTGTAAACCCAAAAGTCAAGAGTTCTAATCCCCGCCACGACAGAAGAGTGTTTCCAAATTTCTGCTCCACCAGCGCCATCTATAGACAACTCAGCTGTGAATTGGGTGCAGCGTGTACTGAACGTCATCGATGAGAAGAACAGACGGTGAGGGAGAAAACTGGGCTAAGAAAAAGAAAGGCGCCAGCACTTTTGGCCCATACCTGCTTCTCGGAATTACCTTTCTGTTGCTCTGTTTACACAGACATGTATATAAATGTGTTTATATAATATATATCATATGAAATAGACATAATTATATAATACACATTATATATCCATAAATTATATCTTCTTGGAACACTTGTTTACATGTGCAAAACAAACGATGTATAGATAATATGAAACATATGCATATATGGATTTAATTGTGTGCCTATATGAATTGATGAATTGATGTTGACTGAGCTGAAGTCAATGTAGGTGCTCTGCCATTAAATCCATCGACTGATGTATTTAACGCTGCAGCGCATTGGTCTCTCTATTCGGTAGAGACCTATGGATCGGCTATCTAACGATTATGGGTTTGAGCCTTCTAGCAACGACCATGAACAAGTTGTTCGTGTGTTATTTACCTACAGTCTCTGATCCACATTCATTCGCTTGAGTGTGTAATAAATAAGATAAAAATAGAATTAAAGGTGCTATAGAAGTCTTAACTGTATAGTTCAAATTAGATAAAGTCTCGATATATATAAGGTTAAGAAAATTAATGACTGCAATTCCTGGATGGTTAATTATTTATCAGTCGCATACGTACTTACTACTTACATTATGTCTGTATGTATGTGTGTGTGCATGTATGTATGTATGTATGTATGTATGTATGTATGAATATATGTATGTATGTATGTATGTATGTATGTATGTATGTATGTATGTATGTATGTATGTATGTATGTATGTATGTATGTATGTATGTATGTATGTATGTATGTATGTATGTATGTATGTATGTATGCATGTATGTACGTACACAAGTGCAATCCTTACAGATGCCTATAGAAAAAGGTGGTATGCGTCTAATGGACTATCTTATTTACAGTGCACTGATTGCTTATACAGCTTCCTGTGATCCAGACTATTATATGGCAATTCCAGTTCTTCGCTGCAATTACTCTTCTCATTCGATATACACACTCTGGGTGCGCCTGTGTTTATATCTAGAAACTGGTGTCCGATTTAAGACATCAAGGGCCATTAATGTACCGATGCATTAATGCAACCATATATTAAGCTCAGGTATCAATTTCGTGGTAATTGTAGCTATGAGTATCACAGTCGCACACTGTTAATCTCAATGTAGCGTATACAGCGAATCTGACAGTAAGTTATTACAATTAATTCACAGCGAAAGAGTTATTCGCAGATAATTGGCCGCAGATAGTTTTAATCTACTGCGCAAGATAACCTGTAGTTGTCCCTACGACCTTCCACGGCTTAGCAGAGAAGCTTCGCTGTGGTTGGTCCAACTTCTTAAAGGAAGAAGTAGTAAACTACGATAAAAGCTCCATTGTTCTTCTCTGTCTTTATTCTGCAGCTCTTGAGGCAATCGATCGTGGTTTTGCATTGTCTGGTCGGGAACGCCTACGTGACGAGTTCTCTCAAATATGCTCTACATAAATGTGTGATTACAATTACAAGCATAATTACAATGCACAGTGTAACGCAACTTGATTGGATTAGATTGCATTAGATATAGGATGGGATTGGACTAGAAAAGGATAAGAAAAGATTGAAGAAGACGATCTGTTGAGTCGGAGATGCTGTTTGGAGAGAATGAGATGAATAATTGGGTATCGTCAGTATATAAGTCATGTTCAGCTGAGGATGCTTTGATAAGTGAGCTGAGTGGAGTAGTGTAGAGGATGAACAAAAGGGCCCAAGAACAGAACTTTGCCGAACACCACAGATGACAGGGCTTCCGGTATTTCAACGAAGGAAGTGCGGGAAGAGAGATCGGATTGAATCCAGAGGCGATCATTGTCAGTAAAACCAAACCAGGTTGACAGTCTTTGTAGTAAGATGTTGTGATCAATGGTATCGAAGGCTGCTGAAATATAAAGGAGACAGAGACAAGAGTCCTGCTGGTGGGAGATGGCAGAAACAGATTTACAGTAGAGGGAAGTGAGTATAGGGTCTCAATTGAGTGGCGCTTGATAAAACCAGACTGATGTGGGTTAAGCAGTGAGTTGGGTTAGATTAGATTGGATTGGATTAGGTCGCTGTGACCTGGATCACCCCTCTTGTGGCGGCGCTATGGAATTATTCCGGATGTATACGGCTGGATATTATTATATAAACGGGCGAATGGATGTAATTGCGATGTAATGTAACAGAACACTTATATAGCGCGTCTTAAAGCCTGTTACAGGCGCTAGATGAATACATACATTGTAGTGTCTAGGATCTGGTCGATCACTAGAGGCTTTATAGGCTTGCAGGCATTCCTAACACTATTGTCTGCCGATAGGAACGAACTTGTTTTGATTATGTGGAGTCGAGAGAGGCCGTGTGGTCTCTGGCTCAGAGCGTTTCTTATGAGCAGCACCGTTATTACGTCAAGGAGGCAGAACAGCAGACAACGACAAAAAAGAGAATAAAAAGAAGGAAATGCCAGAAAACCTAGAGGGAGCTCATGTTTCTTAGGTGCTACTCTTATCTTAACTGCCTCAGCTATACATGATTCGCATTTATGGAGCTCCACTGGAACAGGCCGTTTCCTATCGGTTGATACCTATATATACATGTATATAGGCAGATAACTGTCGTTCTGTTTCGGTAATTACTTGCAACAAAGCGAACAAGATGCTAAGTGTCTGTTAGAAGCACACACTTCACTTGCAATGTCGGAGTTAAAAGCGACCATAAATGATAAAGGCTCTACATAAATATACATAAACATATTTAAACATAGATAAGCATACTAAAACATACATAAACAGATATCTAGGAAGCTTATGTATATACAATATACAGTTAAATGCATACAAGCTGTAACTAACCTCTTATTACTCCGTTCTGACATGCAGTTTCAGCATCTCATGGGTATAGAATGCAGCAGAGGATCACCTTATACCAGGATGCAGATGTTTCCTGCTCTTCCTGTTCCAAACTGCCAGTCAGTTGCAGAATTAACTCAGCTATTACTGCACATCCGGCTCCCCTCTGAATCTGTTCTCTCACAATACATGTATAGTACATACCCAAAACGGTTTTCACCAAGTCATTTAGACCATTTAGGCCTATACACACCATTTGCTTTAGTGACGACTGCTTAGATGGCGGGTCTTAATTCACTTTCGCTTTCTATAGAGTCAATGTCCATTCCCCCAAAGGCATCCCCATCAGATATAATTATGGTGTGCTTGGGGACGCCATGGGGACTGGACAATATCAAATAGTACCTCATGAAGAAAGCACACAATCTGCTCTCAAGTCTAGGGTAAATAAATCAGCTCTAGCAGAGCCGACATGCAATGAATCTGTATGAATGTCATGTTCGTGTGTGTATATATATATGAAGGCATATATATATATATGAAGGCATATATATATATTATATATATATGACCTTTTAAATACATATGATACTGTGGTGCCATTGCATGGATTGTGCTAACATTGCTCGTATAGAGCAGACAAGTGCAGACGTCCTTGGAACGTCGTTTTACGTTATAGCTGCTGCTGCTGTTGCTGCTGCTGTGTGGACAAATTGCATCTCCGATATTGACGACGCGAGTGTCAATTGATGTAGGCTATTCGAATTTTTGCAATCGTTACTCGAGGACGTCAGTATGACGGAAATAATAATTTGCGCAAACAAAAGCGCATAAAGTCACAAAAGTGCATGAAAAATATCCGCTATATCGTTTTATGAATTAATGGCTGGTGGTCGCAGACATTAAGCTAATTGGAAATGGTCGTAGATAGCCACTGTCCAATTAACTGTAACGCAATTGGTACTGACCTATTAATTGCAATTAATTTAGCAATGGGAGGGGTTTAGAGCAATGGTAAAACTCTAGCACGAAGAGCAGAAAATCAGCATGGACGAGGGATCGCTTCCAGCTACCCTCCCAGTGGTCGACTCAGCCTTTCATTTGCCAGATGGCGTTGGTAAAATGAGCAGTAGGATGTGGTGAGAGCCCTGCATGGCTTCCAAACAGTTAAATGCGACTCCTGTAATAACTTGTGATCATCCGTTCATACTATGAATTGTAATCATACTCCGATGTGTCAGTTTGAACTGATAAACGAAGATAATTATTATATTTATTAGACTAACATTATCGTAATTAATTAAATTAATTGCTAGAATTTCTAAGCGTAATTTATTAACATGGTCTTCGGAGAAAAAGCATTGCTTCTCATTTTGAACATCGCAATCGTAAGCATAACCTCGGCATTTCTAAAGCGATAGCCTACGTGAAAGGAAAGCGCAGGGCAACAGCTTATTCACGAGCGAAGCATCGTGTCATAGCCTCATAGGGTTGCTAGTTACGCATATCAGTGCTATAAAATTAGTTTTATATTATTTTGATTCATTTTCTACCGATCCAATCATGCTACCTTACAGTTACACTAGGGCCTATACTTGTTACCAAGATACATGTAACTAAAAATGATTCACTAACATTCTGTTTTTCTGTAATTCGATTTAGGCCTAGGCCTATACTGTAATTTCACCCCAAGTCACTTCCTTTTGAAACCATAATTATAGTGAATCGGTTTAGCAGTACCGGTAAGTTGATTTCTCTGATCGGACACGTAATTTACGGTGGAATTTGCCGTGATTATACCATTTCACTGTGAACATGGCTTAGCGAGAGAGGTCCGTGATTTCAGAAGGAAATTGTTTTCACGCGGCTGATATATAATTGAATTGTTTGGCGCACTATAGTAATTACTGTGCCCGACCGACTAAGGGCTGTATCCTCCCTGTATCCTCCCATAATGGGAAAGGGTTTGAGGCCAATCTATATGTAGTGGTAGGGGTGGGTGCGTTTTACTGCCATCCATTTTTGCTTAGACATCTTTATGAAGAAGCAGATGAAGTCTACAAATGAGATGATTCAGAGAGTCTGCTCAAAGTCTGGTGTAAGATAATTTTAAAAGAGATCTGCGTTTGAATGTGCGTGTGTTGTGTTTGCGTAATCAAACTAATCAAACTAAATTAAGTCTTTCCATCTATCAATCACCATACATCCATCCATCCATACAGACAGACAGACAGACAGACAGACAGACAGACAGACAGACAGACAGACATAAATACAGACAGACAGACAGACAGACAGACAGACAGATCTGATACATGTATGACAGACATGATACATGTATGTATGTAATATGTGTGTATGTATGTATGTATGTATGTATGCATGTATGTATGTAAGACAAATTTTATATTGTTCTGTTCTCATAAAAAGATATTCTCCTCTCAAACCATAAAAATATATATTGATAGTCAGCAGATTACACAAGTAGCTTCTTGTAAATTTCTTGGTGTTTTTATTGACCGTCATCTCACATGGAATTTGATGGAAAGAACATATAATGCAAATTTCTGAAAAAAATTGCAAAAAGTATTGGTAGGCCCCTATATTGAATCGCATTCAATATTTACTGCCTAAGTTTATACTGCTCAATCTTTATTATTCTCTTATTTACCCATACCTCTCTTACTGCAACCTAATTTGGGCATCCAATTATCCCTCTCGTTTAAAAGTTCTAATGATGTTACAAAGACGTGCGGTGAGAATTGTTGCTAAACAATATTATAAAGATGACACTGATCATTTGTTCTCAAGACTAAGGATTCTAAAAATAGAATCTGTAAATAAATTCCTAATTGCAGAATTTATGTATAAATATGAACGGAAATTATTGCCCCAAGTTTTTGATGGTTATGTCTTGCACTCCTATCAAATTCATTCATATAATACAAGATCCTAAGATAACTTTCGTAGTACTTACGCTCGAACTAATACTAGATTTTTCAATATTAAATGCAATGGACCATTAGTTTGGAATACATTACCTGTTCATATTCGATGTTTGCCGACTTTACAATTATTTAAACAACAACTGCGCAGTTTCTTAAATGACACACGACTGTAATTTGTAACTTGTTTTATAGCTTAGTAAAGTTTAACTCTCTGTTCAGTTGATCATGGATATGATCCACTTTTTTGTTGTCATAGTTAAGACTTCGATGCATGTTTAATTAGAAAGACGACTGTTCTTCGTCGCCATCTGTACTGCCTTTAATTTGGTGACCCTATTCAAGCGGAACTCTGTTCCTTCTGGGTCTACCGGTTGTTTCTCAATACCCATGTCAATGTTTCATGTCTATATTTTTTATTTTACTGATTTTTTGGGATTCAATAAACGAAGAATGAATGAATGAATGAATGTATGTATGTATGTATGCATTTATGTGTGTATGTATGTATGGATGTATGGATGAATGTATTTATGCATGTATACTATGTATGAATGTATGTATGTATGTATGTATGTATGTATGTATTGTATGTATGTATGTATGTATGTATGTATGTACATGTATGTATGTATGTATGTATGTATGTATGTATGTATGTATGTATGTATGTATGTATGTATGTATGTATGTATGTATGTATGTATGTATGTATGTATGTATGTATGTATGTATGTATGTATGTATGTATGTATATAGCCTATGTCCATTCACAGATTACATAAACTTAATATCCTGCAAAAAAGAGGAATTCGAATAATAGCTACATCCCTATAATTAGGCCTACCATTCGTCGTCTGCGAAACCTGAAATTGTTTAACCCTAGGGCTACCAAGCTTTTTTGTGACATGGGCTACCAAGGGGGAGTTGAGACGACCCCCCTGGATTTCGTGTTTGGTTTCACATATCATAACTTGTAATACAGCATTGGATTCAGCATTCATTTCTGCACAGAATGGTATATTTAGTTGTATATTATGTGAATGCACCTCGAAATTACATCACTTTTAACAACGGAACCCCTTAATTAGCGATATTTTATATTATTGCGTACATTTTGTACTTTTTGGATAAAGAAATATAAAATTATGTGTGTTTTGAAACTGATCTATGCATCCAAGATACACATACATCCCTACATATGTTTATATACGTATAAATATACATCCGTACATATATATCCATACATATATATCGGTTTACGTTGTGATGCTGTATTCAGCCGTTTTCACACAGATTACGCGTATTATTATTTATTTTGATCACTTCCGGTATTCAAAAGACAAAGATCTAGGTATGAAAATGAAGCCCTACATTCCCTCTAAAGAATGGTTTATTTGTTTCTCTTCCAGGAATATAAATGAATACGCTACCGACAAAAAACTAAGGGGGGAGTCCTTCCATTCAGCCATTTTTCACGCATATTACGCTTATTATTATTTATTTTGATCACTTCCGGTTTTCAAAAGACAAACATCTAAGTATGCAAATGAAGCCCTGCATTCCCTCTAAAGAATGGTATATTTGTTTGTCTTCCAGGAAGAAAAATGAGTACACTATAGACGAAAAACTAAGGGGGGGTTATATCAACCCCCTGGTACCTCGGGTATATCGGGTGTAACTTTTGACTGGCATGAGATATCACAATGATGTTTACCTCAAAATGTGCGCAAAAGATCCTGCTACAGCTACCTAAATTATCAAAATTATATTCCACATGGAACAAGTTTTCTAAGCAAAAAACCTAGGGGGTCGTAATAACTCCCCCCTTGGTAGCCCGAGGGTTAAGAAATCTATGTGTGCTCGCCTAATAGATCTAAATGTTTAATCACGTAAATTGCTATGTTGCTGATACTAAGTTAAGATTTTTTGAATACTCTACTGTGCTAATTACTCGTTAAAATTGACTAATTTGAGCTATTAATTCTTTGAAAATGTGAACCATCGTTACTACAGTAACTGATTTAATATGTTACATAGGTACCGGTATAGCCCTTTTTTGGTCTTATGACCCTTTTGGGTTTTCCGTTTGTTACCCAAATGGCAGTTACGATAATAAGCGCTCACTGCGGTTGATTTAAACTGGGAACAACAAATTGTTTGAATTGAATGTATATGTTTCTCTTTGTCTACGCTGTAAGTCACAAGGCCGAAACTAGAAATCCTGTAATTCAAGCCGTAAACTTGGTATACTTATCGTTACATCTAGGCCTATTTATTTCTCAGCGAAAACCTCCTCCGTAAATTAACGCATACATACCCCACACACAGGCCTGCCTTTGTCTCATATACATTGTATATTATATGTGCCTTGTCACACATACGCCTTGTCTCACATGTGCCTTCTCTCACATATCCTACGCCTTGTCTCACAGACGCCTTGTGTCACATGTGCCTTGTCTCAAATGTGCCATATCTCACATGACTTGTCTCACATATGCCTTTTCTCACTGTAATGCACTTTAGACATAAATGACACAAAATACACAAGATGCATTTATATTTTCATACTTATAAACCTGCAATGTCTTGAAACGGCAGACACTGAAGTAGCCATATTCATACGCATAGGTCTTGGATCTCTTTTCAAATACAACTAAACCCGCATGTAAGATAGGGTCGACGTCAAGGGCCCAGGTTGCTGCAAGATGTCGTTAGAGAACTGAAACTACATGTATCTATATGTCGTAAAACTGTGTCTTTTCTTATTAAACTAAAACGATCAATGATGTTTTTGTACACAGGAAATTAAACATTATTATTCCTGAATCAACTATCTAAATAGTTTCATCCATCCATCCATCCATCCATCCATCCATCCATCCATCCATCCATCCATCCATCCATCCATCCATCCATCCATCCATCCATCCATCCATCCATCCATCCATCCATCCATCCATCCATCCATCCATCCATCCATCCATCCATCCATCCATCCATCCATCCATCCATCCATCTAGAAAATTCTGACTTCCTCGTGTTTACTTTGTTACAATCTGTTCGTAATTATTTGTCTGCCCGAGTACTTACTATTTGTCTGCCTGTCTAAGTCTCTGTCCCTCCGTTTGTCTTTCTGTCTATCTGTCTGTACGTATTATGTATGTATATTTGTATGTGTGTCTCTTTTCCTACGTGGTATACCGATAAGTCATTTGGCTGCAACTCGAAATCCTGTAACTGAGACCGTAAACTTGCCTGCCAGAAACCTGAGTTGAAGCCCAATAAGGAATGCACAAATTATGGCTCAAACCTTAAATCATCCTCGAAATCATCATCAAAACAACAACGTCGTCGTCATAATCATCGATATCATCATCATCATCATCATCATCATCATCATCATCATCATCATCATCATCATCATCATCATCATCATCATCATCATCATCATCTTCATCATCATCATCATCATCATCATCATCGTCATCATCGACAACAACAACAATACCAACAATAACAACGTCGTCATCATAATCATTATCAAAAGACACAAGCGTCGTCATCATCATCATCATCATCATCAACAACAACAACAACAGCGTCGTCATCATCATCAGCAACAACAGCACTGTCACCATCGCAATCATCATCAATAGCAACAACGTCGTCATCATCATAATATCATCATCATTTCCTGACTTAAGACATTTGGCTTCGAATACATGATCTCAATTCTTCACCGTCATTTGACCGTCTATTCCTATTCGCACCTTCTGCCTCATGTACAAGTTTCTTATCAGTCTTCTGTCTCTCAAACCCAAAACCATTCCCATCCACTTCAATGCATGTTGCCAGTCAACTCTATCAAATGCTTTTTCATAATCTACTAAGTATATATTATCTATATAATTATAACCTATTCTAGAAGCTCCTCCATGTTTAGAGTGCTGTTTGGCAGCTGGTTATATTAAAGAATATACTTACGTACTTACTTATACTCTTAATGTTCCGATCGCGTAACTTGTTCCCATGCCCTTTCTAAACCAAAATTAATCGTCTCCCAGCCCCTCAACTGCCTCTGTCTTTGCATGCACTCTCTTTGCTAGTATTCTTATCATGACTTTTGACGCATGGGTGATGAGGCCAATAGTTCAGCGATCCTCGCATGCTGATGCATTTGGTTTCTTTCTAATTGGTACTATGATAGATTGTAATAAGCCCTCCGGCCACACACCCGTGGTATATATCTTGGCATAATTATGCTTATCAGTTCTATCAGCTCCTTCCTCTAGACTTTTGAGCATCTCTGCTGGTATATTGTCTACTTCTTCCGCTTTGTTGCTATTCAGTTCCTAAGAACACAGCGCAAACGCGCTTTCGTGCAAGACTTTTGTCTTGTTAAAGCGCGCTATAGATGTCTAATTGTATTGTATTGTATTATGGCCGCCCTTATATACCTCCTCTCCTAACACCTCCGGTCCGACGTCCTCCTCTCTCCCGTGTCTCCTCTTCCTCCTCCATTCCCTTATTATCGTACAGTTCTCCGTCTCCACTTCTGTAGAGTTCCTCCACATACTCCTTCCATCGATTTTTGACCTCATTTATTTCATTTAGGATCCTATACGCTGTTTGCCTCTAACCTCTGACTAGTCCTCCTCCTTTACCCGGTTTCCTGGATATCTGTTTAACCTTTTCGTACGCCATGTCTTGTGTTCCCTTTTGATGTAAGTCTTTTAACTCTTGACATTTCTCGTCCCACCATTTTCCCCTTGCCTCTTCTGTTGTTCTTCTCAGTTTGTTGTATATAGGCTAAGACCCTTCCACATATTACTTTTGAATATAGTAATCTGTAGCTAAATTAAAACTGTATTGACTGAACTAAAATTCTTATAGTTTTCATCAACCTCGATTAAAAAAAACCACTAACTCAGTAATTGTTTGATTAACCCTATGGCTGTTTGTTCCGTTCACAGTGCGACAAACGGACATGCTTATCTAGTGTTAGACTTAGACAGTGGCGTTGAGTGAAATTTCACCCCAAACATTGCAGGAGTTCCACCACATTTAAGTGGTCGCCGTTAATAGATAATGCTTTCAGATTCAGATAAACAGTACCGACTTCGCACGTATAATAGGTGTTTTAAATATATATATATATATATATATATATATATATATATATATATCTAGACGTGTAGATTATACAGATAGAAAGATGGAGAGATAAATAAACACATAGATAGACAGAAAGATGGCTAGATAGCTGGACTGACTGACTGACTGACTGACTGACTGATTGACTGGCTGGCTGACTGGCTGGCTGACTGGCTCGTTCCTTGATTGATTAATATGATGAGGAATGGTCTTATAATTATATCTTACCCTGTTTTGCATTTGACAGAGTGGTTGAGGTCGGTTTGCTTATGAATGCAAGATCGACTTTGACTCTTGACCCTGATTTCGTTCGAAGCGGATGCTGCAACTCCGACCACCAGGTGGCGTTTATCCTCTGCGTCATTGCTGACGTCAGCGATTCGCAGCAGACGATCCCTGCAAAAAGAAGATAAACGAGGCTATTTAGCGCCGTTATCAACATGTGACGCACCGTACATATGCACCAAAAGGAGGTTTACAACTGGTAGTACGTGTTGCCGAAAAAAGTGCAACGATTTTTTCCCTACTCATCCAGATTGTTGTCAATCCAGGCAAACATGTTGTGGCAAATGGCTGCAAGCTTTGGTTTCATTTATCACAAACCGAATGTGGCTATCATTTGCTCGTTGGCTACTATGTTCAGATTTATCAATCTGCCACATCTAGGTCAAGGTGTGTTCGATAGTTACATTACACTAATGGTTAGAGTGCTGGACTGTTAGTGGAGAGGTCGGTGGTTCAAATCCCCGCCAGAGCAGATTTTTTTCGAGAGTTCTGCTCCGCACGCGCCCTCTATAGCCAACTCAGCTATAATGAGCACACTGGTAGTACACTGTCGGTGGGAAGATGAGATGGTGAGAAAGGGAGAGTACTGGTCACCCGTTCTCGTATGCAGATGCTAAGAAAATGAAGTCGCTAACACTTCATACATGCCCATGGCTGCCTCAGGGCTAGCTTAAGAGAATCCCTTCTTCTTCTCCTCTTGTTCTTCCTCTTCTTGTTCTTGTTCTCCTCCTCCTCCTCCTCCTCCTCCTCCTCCTTCTTCTTCTTCTTCTTCTTCTTCTTTTTTTCTTTTTCTTCTTCTTCGTCTTCTCCTCTTGTTCTTCCTCTTCTTCTTCTTCCTTTTTTCTTCGTTTTCTACTTAGTAGGGTAAGTATGCCCATTTTTATTCCAAAGTTTTAACTTTAACTGACATGACTATAATTATATTTTTACTTATAATTAATTCATAATTAGGCTGTATTTATTGTCGTTTCGCTCACAGCTTTAGATAAAATTTAATGCCATTATTTTAATCTCAAATAATAATTATTAAGTTTGCAACCCTGTGAAATGTTCAGCCTCTATAGTAGGCCTTGTTTGTTTCTACAGTGGGCTAAATCATGGCATTCAACATCTAATATAGAGGGCCATGGCTAAATCCGCCACTGTTTGCTACTATTTCAACCATCCGCATGCATTGCTGGGTGGAGCCAACAAATGAAATACAAAAACAGGATCTGAGGTAGAGTGGTTCTGTTACACAGCGAGGTCTGTGACCCTTTCGAGATTTTTCTATTTCTATAATAAGGCTTTGCACCAGTAGTCTATAATTCATGCGCACTTAATGTAGGCGTAGGCGTAAGCGAAATTGTTTGGTGTTGAATACGCGCTTCCAGTTTTTATTTCGGCGTCTGATCAAGTGCAGTGGAAAGGGAAACGCTTTTTCCAACTATCGGTTTAGTCCATCTCCCACTGAGAGGAATTTCCTCCGTTAATTATAGTGCTGTTCCTCGCACCCTATTTAACAATTTAACAGCCAGTAAAAGTCGGATGTTGTCTTTGTTACGCTAAGAAATTCGGTGATTTACATGACAGTTACATTACAGATAAAAAGTCCCTTGCTACCAAATTGGTAATTAATTTGCCTTTTTGGTTCCGTTCAAAAGTGGAGTCTTATGGTTAACGTGCTGGCTGGACTATAAACCCAGAAATCTTTAATTCGAATCACACTAGGCCACCGCACAATGTGGGTGAGAGAGCGCTGGTCACCCGTCTTCATATACCGAGGCAAAGAAAATGAAGACACTCTACCGAAACTGTCCTTGCCTCGCTATACAACAAACTTGTCATGGCGATAGGCCGTCAACAAGTCTCTTGTTTGTGCCTCTTAGACATTTCTGCCGCCTTCGACACAATAGACCATTCTATCCTCATCAAACGCCTTTCCTCTGCATTCGGAATCTCTGGCACTGCCCTATTGTGGATAAAATCATATCTTTCATCACGCTCTTTCACTGTCAATGCCGCTGGTCACTCATCAAATCCGCACACCCTCACCTGCGGTGTTCCTCAAGGTTCTGTTCTCGGTCCTCTGCTGTTCATTCTTTACACCTCCCCACTCAGCAAACTCATTTCCTCATCCTCTACTGATCATCACCTCTATGCCGACGACACACAACTCTTCTTTTCTTTCTCCCCTCAGTCCCTTCCAGACGCATTAAATCATCTACGCAACACAATCACCCAGATTTCAGCTTGGATGACCGCTAATCTGCTCTGCCTTAACCCTTCAAAAACAGAATTCCTCATTATTGGCCTCCGCGAGCAATTAAACAAACTAGCCTTTCCTCCCGATCTTTGTCCAACCGATCTCGCTTCTCCCGCACCTTACTCTTCTCCTGTCCGCAATCTTGGAATCATCATTGATAAGAACCTCACCTTTTCCGACCACATCAGCCAGCTATCTCGCACCTGCTATATGCACATCCGCGACCTTCGTCGATTGCGCCCAATACTTGATTACAAGACTGCATGCACAATAGCCACCTCAATTGTTCATTCCAAACTCGACTACTGTAATTCCATCTTTTACAACATCGACTCTTCTCAAATCAAACGCCTGCAAACAGTCCAGAACGCTCTCGCCCGCGCAGTCACCAAAACTCCCAAACATCACCACTTAACCCCTGTTCTCAAATCACTTCATTGGCTTAAAATCCCTCAGCGCATCCATTGCAAAATAGTATCTCTTACCTACAATGCCCTCCAAACGTCTAAACCCTCTTACATTCGCCAGCTATTCACCATCCAACCGCCCGGGTCTACTCGCTCATCATCATACCTTTCTCTATCCCGGCCTCCAGTGTCATCCTCTCTGAAATTCTGCAACCGCTCCTTAGTCTATGCTGCACCAGCTCTTTGGAACGGACTCCCAAAAGACCTCCGCCAGTTTGCTCATCCTCCTATCTCGCCTCTTAACTCAACTTCTCCTCCGCTTGCACTCTCCTCTTCTACTTTCCACTCACGACTGAAAACCGAACTCTTCAAGATATCCTATCCTGATTCCACTCCTTCGCCACCACACGACCACCATCATCACCGACTGCCACCGTAGCACCATGCTGTCTCCTCGGCTTGACCTCCCCGGATTTTGACCTGGCACCGAAACGAACAGAGGAGTTTTGGCTATTGCGGACTGATTTGATATAGCGCCGGTGAATAAGCTGGTCTCCCTGACGTGGCTTTTGTGGGCGCTGAGAAATTTTCGAAGATTTACATTACATTACATTAACACTTTGCACCCACGGCTGCCTCTCCGGGTTAGCGGAAGACAGTTATTCTTCTTCTAAGTTAAAAAAAGTAGGCATAGGCGTAGCTACATTGAGGCACTGTTGCCTCCTCTTGCATTTTTTATATAGGGCCTACTGGAACTTCGATTGACTAATGACCCCCATGACCAGGATTTGCCAATGGTCTGTGAAGTTGCCTCCTCTTGAATTTAAGTCTCGCTACGTGCCTGAAAGTAGGCTATAAAGTAGGCGTAAGCCTCGTGACAACTGTTATCGGCCGGTTATTAACCTAATAACTTTCAATAAAAAGTCTTCTTTGCTGCCAAACGGACAAGATCTGCGTAAATATTTTATTAAACGAAACAAACTCCATCTCTAAACTTTTGAATGCGTCACTGCAAAATAAGACATTAATAGACCCAGTGGTTAAATTGCTCATCCAGAGGTGGCGGATCTAAAAAGTTTTGCAAATCTAAGACGTAAGTTTAAATGGAGAATCTGGACCGATACTCGTTATTCGCTATTCGGAAAACACATAAAATTTGTGAAATAGGGCCTACTACGGTATACATATGATCGATTATTGTAACCAAAAATACATCTGGGTGAAGGTCACGTTCTTTAGGTGGCAGGTCTCATAGTTCAGGGATGGCGGGTCGCAAATCTGGGCTGCCGGATCTCGGATCCGGCTGGATCTGGCTGCATTTAACCACTGAATAGACCTACTATGATGCGGGGTTAAAATGTGTAAATGTTTCTATACTAACCCACAACGAATCTCTGGTCGTGTTCCTGCGTGGCCAGCACAGCGTCCGAATCGAAAACGGTTCTCACAAGCAACGTCACAGACGCGAAGAACCAACCGACATGCGTTTCCATCGTGTGTAAGATATTCCACCCTAATTGTTTCAGGAACACTGACATCTGCTCCTATTTTCCAGCGTCGTCATCTTTACTCCTGTACGAAAACCCTTAGATTGTCAACATCCTACAGAAAATAATCCAAACTCACTCTATTTCCTGTGGTGAAAGTCTCACTGATTTACTGTAACAGCAAGTTGCAGCGATTCCCGTTAAGTTATCGGTCACTGAAGGCCGATAGCTTCTAAGCTGATACAGCGTGGTACAATGTATAGATAAAAACCAAAGAGTGCTGGCATGAAAAGGACCGAAATAAGATAACTGAGTATATCAGTATAGGAAAAGGTCCGAACGATGCACTCAAATCGCCAATATGTCCATAAATATCTGCGTTATCGTCTGGATGCAGTTAGCCTCGACTATGTATTACTCACCTTATCTAGGTTAGAGAGCGGCCGAAATGATATTGTCGGCCCTTGCAATTACCCCTTATATGCTCCTTCGCCTGTGCTCTAAGGCACATCCTGCGCTATGCATAGCCTATGCATAGCCTTTATATAATTATATATTATATATATACATACGCATGTACATATATAAATATACACATTATGTGTGTAGTATATTATAGAGAAATACATGCATACATACATACGTACAGAGATCATGTGTATAGTACTGTGATATATACTGTATATTAAACGCATGCCTATGAACTGAGTAGAGAGTTGGATGATCGCAGATGGTTCATCGGCGACGCCTGGGCGGAGGACTGCGGATGGCTTCCAAAGGGCGCATGCAGTGTGTAGGCCTATAATACCAGCCTACAGTATATTATGTTGTTGGGCTGCTGTTCAAAGAGCTGTGGAAGAATGGAATGGTTGAATTTGTGGACCGCAGGGAGATCCTCACGGCTCCAATACCAGTTTTTATACCTGGGAATTTCTACAAAGCTTTATAATGATGTGGACTTGAAGAGATGCACATCTGTGACTCTACATGCGTCTTTTTTATGTCTCTTATATAAGTTATACGCAGGGTCTAGTGTGTTTTCCGGCACAAAGCGTGCAGTCGACATTTTCCAGAGCAGGGACGTAACTAGCGTTGGGCTTGGCCCCCCAAACGAAGCTGAAGCCCCCCTAAAAATGAATCAAGCCCCGGGTTCAATATGGGCTCGGGCTACCGTACTCGCCATGTTCAGGGTTTAAAGCCCCCTCCCAAAGGAAAAGTCCTAGTTACGCCACTGTTCCAGAGTGCAGTTGATTTGCCTGAAGTGCATGTGCAGTAATAGCAAAGATGTTAGAGCCGGCTCTAACATCTTTGGTAATAGTATGAAAGTTTTGAGATATTAGCTCAGATCAAGTACACATGACTTTATTTTAATACCAGAAATTCTACTTACAAGTACAGTTTGACAATCTGAGGAAAAGCGTTAATTTGGCATTTCGGAGTATTTTTGGCATTGTATGTAGGCCTACGTAGGCCTACTTGTGTATAGATCTACATTAAGTGTAGGCCTAGGTATGTTTGTATAGGCTATAATGTACGTAGAAGTTTGGAGATTACGATTACGATTACGTATACGTATTTATGCAAGTGGGTGATGCATAGCTCTAGACTGTATGACAGTATGTGTCTATGTATGCATGTACCGTATGTAGATATTTGTATGTTTGTATGTATGCGTATACATCTGTGTATATGTATGTGTATTGATGTAAACAATCATCGTTCTAGAGTGGTTTATGGTGGCCATAACATTAAGTGTAAATGCCATAAACTGCGACGATTTTAGACGATTGATAATTCGTATATACAATACCATATATATATAAAATTTTTATGCACATACATATATATATATATATACATATATGTATTTATATACGTGTGTGTATGTATATATTTGACCAACGATTACAGGATAATAGTTACGATGGTAGACGATTGAGTGTAATATGAGCGTCTTTAGCGATGGGTGCACGGGTGACTAGCTTGATAGGTGGATGGAGTTCTGCCAAAAACACGCACCATTAGCATCAGCAGCAGCAGCAGCAATTCCAGTAACTATCACGGGGTCAAAAGGCATCCTGCGCTCCTCTTGTTGTTCTCCATCAACCAGACTGATATGGGAAAGCGGCTGCGAAAAACAGACTCGGATCCCAAGGAACTGAAAGTAGCAGGCAATCTCCATTGTTTGTTTATCTCACCTATAAGACTAAACACGTAAAACACCTGGCAAGTGAGACGCCACATGCCCTCATGACAGATATATATAACTCGGTATGTTGATTTATTGTGACTGCTGTAGGAAGGCCCAGGTTCCTGACAAAGACATAATATGAAATACGACTTAGACGATCAAGGTGCATATTTTTTTCCAGGGCACCCTCCTGGAGAAAACCTAAAACTCTACGTTGTCTCCTTCCCCCAAATGCTTATTGTTAAGGGCTGAATGAATACCTAGTGGTTAGTGATCCACTCCTTGCCAGCATGCCCACATTAGACGCATAAAATCCATGCCATCTTCAGCCGTCGACGGGAATCCGTTGGTTGGTTCCTCGTGTGTGCGCGGCCTGCCACTGGTGACTCTTTCAACTTACTGAGCATTTTTTTGCTAACTGATGTAATAATATATTCGTTCGTAATGACATTTAACATCATATATAGGCTATCGCAGAGAGTTCCTCCGAGTAGATATCTTGAAGGGGCGCTATATAAATGTTCAATTACCTAAAATGTCTGTTGGCATGCTTCATTGCAGAGCTGTTACTTCTTGATACTTCTCGTTTGGTGGCAAACTTTACATTACCTGACCGAACATAACAGGGCCTACATAGTAGGCCTAGTCTTTTCTGAAATTTTCTATTATAGGCCTAGCACCGTTATCTAAATAGGCTACACAATACGTCTTGCACTAATCGAGGTTGCTACGAAGTAAAACCAAATCCTCAGTCACCGAAGTTTCGTAATCATAGCCTAATTGTAGGCTTATGACTCCAAATTTATACATCGCTACGCGGCTAAGCGCAGGGCACCAGCTTATTCACGAGCACTGCGTCGTGCCAGGGATGTTACGGGAAGATCTCGGTCCAGTTGCCAGAGAAGAAGCTTCAAGTAATTGGAATCAATCAAGGTTCAGCTGGTAATCATAAGTCTAGAGCCAAGTAGAGCACTGTGCCGACCTCGACGCCGCCGATGGTCGGTATAGAGCTCTAGGTCCAAGATAGCAAATTATATACACAATTAAGCAGCTGTTCCTAATACAACTACATATGGATACATGTACAGCTGCATATAATACTAATAATGCTTGACCATCCATCTTCTTCATTCAATCAGCTCCGCCGCAATTTTTTGGCCTTTCGTTGAAAGCAGACTCGCCGCTCCAGTTGCAAAGATTCGCCCTAAGTAGTAGCAGCTGGATTTGGACTTAATTCAAACAGACCGTGACCAAGCCTTCCTCACTCATATTTGTTTCAGATAAAGCTAGATTCAAGACATGGCTTTCTTGTGTGCTGCCGAAATCTGGAGAAACAATTAGAATTCCGGAAAATCTCGTTAACTTACCGTGAGCATTTACGGTGTTCCTGCTGTGTTCCTGCTGTGCGTTGTGTAGGTGTTTTGGGCTGCGAGACGAAATGCACCGAGTGCCACGTTCAAAGGAACTGTATGTTCACATAATCATCTGTCAGTTCGTTTATAGGGAGATGTTTACGTAAGAAAAGTTGGGATCTCTTCAACAAAACTGCTCTCAGATCGACCATCAGAAGAACATGAAGAAAGCACTTAATGGTAGGCAAATGCCAAGCGGAGTGAGGCTACTCAATGCAGACACATAAACACACAGAGACACACACCGATCAGACAGACAGGCAGATTGAATAGAAGAAGAGCATTCTCTTACGCTAGCCCGGAGGCAGTCATAGGTATGAAGTGCTAGCGACTTCATTTTCTTAGCCTCTGCATATGAGGGCGGCCAGTCTTCTCCCTTGCCGTCAGATCTTCCCACTGACAGAGTATATGGTCATCGAACTCATTATTTGGTAGATTGTTGTATGGAAGCCATAATAACAGTGTCCTCAGTGTTTGTGGCAAAGGCTATAGCTACAATATTGAACTTGTGCCACTTTGTCATCAGTATGATATTGACATATCTACGTTAGGTCGCAGAATTGATCATTTCATGTATGCTAGTTTTGCATCTGTATGCACTTAACGTTGTATTCTTACTTTTGTTTGTTTGTCTGTTATTGTGTTTTCTACCTTCGTGGTGAATAAACGTATATATATATTATAGAGGAGTTGGCTAGGAGGCACAAGTGCAGCAGAAATTTCTAACTGAATTTCTGCTGTGACGGGAATTTGAACCCCAACCTCTCAATTGACAGTCCAGCACGCTAACCACTACACTATAGCGCACACCCTAAGAACCAGACAAAACGGATAAGATGACTGAAACAGACAGACAGAAATGGCCAATCAGTGATACAGACAGGCAGACAGAGACAGTCAGACAGACAAACAGGTATCCTTAATTTTATGTATTCTGATGTTCTAAGACGCCTGCGCAAACTGCAGAATTTATTTAACGAGGTTAAGTTTTTGCCCAATACTCAACCTATAGTACCAATGTCAACAGGAGATCTATTGCTAAGCATATTGTTTGAAGTGACCTGTCTCCAGTCTCTACATAGAGTATATATATATATATATAATATATATATACATATGTCAAAACATGAAAACCAACACAGACAATAATAACACAGATTATTGTTAAGTAGGCAGTTTTTATAACATTCGCTTCAAAACGTATTTCACCTCCAGTATACTGCAACTGCTAAATGCTACAGTGGCCCAGTGTCCACAGCTCCATTCCTGGCCAAACAGAAGCAGCATGTTGCCACACTAGTACATGGTGGCTACAGACACTACTTTACCTACCACAGAATGACCAGTTGAGTAGCAAAATGGTTCCAATCAATCCTGGATCTCATTAAGTCATGGTTTAGACCAAACATGGTTCACAACATATCATAAAACCAGACAAAATCCTACATTAGGCCAAGTACAAATCATAGGTTAGATGAAAACACAGTTGACATCAATCTCATCACTGTTGGTTAGATCACAGAATAAATTACATCAAACCAAAGCGGAGATCGAACCTTGAGTCAGATCATAGATTAGATCAAATGAAAGTTTTCATTCAATCATAATTCATAATCAAATAATAGGTTAAATAAAACAAGTTTAGATCACTGGATCAAATCATATTTTAGATCAAATCAATAAAGGTTAACATCAAACCAGGATTTAGATTACACCACAGTTGAAAAAACCTGATGGTTTCTAACAAA
This sequence comes from Aporrectodea caliginosa, assembly GCA_020284085.1. Taxonomy (NCBI): domain Eukaryota; kingdom Metazoa; phylum Annelida; class Clitellata; order Crassiclitellata; family Lumbricidae; genus Aporrectodea; species Aporrectodea caliginosa. Next base: position 281,137 of record JACEVL010001274.1, on the reverse strand, counting down.
ATAAATCCTGACCAAAGTGAAATCATCACAACCCCTACCCCCCTATTCACTAAACAAACTTCAACCCAACAAAGTCAATAACTGCATAAAATTTGAAAAGAACTAACCCCATAAAAACCATTGTAATTTCTCATCAATTTATTATCAATGGTAAAATCCTCTGCACCAAACTCTCGTCAATTTATGGTATATGGGCAAATCCATTATGTCAAAAACCAATACATAGTGCATTGCTAGATAGTACTGGTCCTAAAAATTCAAGAAAACAAATAAAATCAAATACTTTAGACTTAGAGTTTCAGTAAATAATTAGAGATTCATATATTAATTTATATAATAGCCCTCTGGAAATTTGCAAAACTCCTACTTAATAAATACAAACTTTAAAACATGATTGTCAGAAAGAGCTTGATATCAAACCAAAACTATTCACCTAGCATTTCATCCTCAATATCGCTAAAAATCGTTATAAAAATCAGCTTATCTGAAGTTTTTGATCAAAGCACAACTTAAATAATTTTGCTCCAACAGCAATTCGAAGTACAGTATTACTGAAACCTCCTTAAAGGGCCACTCCTGACCAGCAGGGTCCTTCAACAGCAGTCACCAAAAGGCAACCAACGGTACAATGTACAAACAATGTACATCGGTTCATTGTTTAGTGACTCAATTTTATGGCTTCAGCATATCAGGTCGTTAGGTGGCGTAACTGGATCAGAAATCTCGAATATCTGTCTGCCCTGTTGGGGATTTGTACCCCGAACTGCTAGGTTGACAGTCTAGCATGTGCACTAACCACTAGACTTTCAAGCATAACTAAAACCAAGCTTGACAGCCACTCTTAACAGTCGCTAACTCATACGGGAGCCATACTGCTACTCGGGAAAGTCATATTGGCACACTTGAAAGCCATACTGCTGCTCTTAAGAGTCAAATTGCTACTCTTGAAAGCAATGCTGTTCTTGGATGACGAATTCCTCTCAACGACCCATACTGCCACTCTTGAGCCAAATCTACACTCTTAAAAGCCATATTGCCACTCTCGAGAGCCAAATTTTTCACTCTTGACAGCCATATTTCCACTCTTGACAGCCATATTTCCACTCTTGACAGCCATATTTCCACTCTTGACAGCCATATTGCATTTTATGAGAGCCATATAGCCACTCTTGAGAGCAAAATTTTCCACTCTTGAGAGCCACATTGCCACTCTTGAGAGCCATATTAAAGACTACATTCAGAAGGTCAATTAAATTGGATCCCGATACATCAGAATTTTCATTAATTGATCCACAGAATATAAGGAGGTTTCAGCTTATGCAAAAACACAAACCCAACACAAATAAGTTCGAACGAAATAAAAAACTGACTTAATCTGCAAAACTGAGCATTTCAATATGCTTAATAATCTAAAATGCACCAAATGTTGACCTGAAAGACAAAAAACTAAGCGTCACAAATTAAACTTAGCACTCAAACATTCCACTGCAGGGTTCAAATTAAATAAATTAAGAAAATTTAATGAAAAACCTGCAATTGCAAACCAAACAGCATGCAACATCAACACATGCGATATGTGACATACAGTATCTTAACATTGTGTAGCCACATAACATTTACTGGACATTTGAGTACTGTTATTCTGATATGTTGCACTGTGTAAGAGACCAATGCAATGTGAAGAAGGTTATGTTATGTAATGTAAAACCTTCTGGAACAGTATTTCAATCTAAATTAGAACATCACTGCCAAAAGCTCAAGAAACATTTTCAGTCACACCTTTGCACCTTTCATTACCTTATGGTGTTCTTAAAAGATGCTATATAAATTTCAGATTCATATAAACAATCCCCGAGGGATTGGAGAAGACCACATGGTCGACGACCTAGGACACTGCGACCAGAGTCATGGAGATGAATCTGAGAGCAAAATTTTGGCCTTCATACAGCATCGAGAAAGGCTGAGGAAAGAACAATGTGGCAGAACACTGTGAGCATGGCCACACTCATCCGAATTTGATCCATAGAGAAAGACATACACACATACATGCATTCAGTTACCTTGAATATCAGAACAATGTTAAAGAGTTCATTAAAACTGTTAGACTGTTGCAATGCAATGCAATGATGTTATGCAATCTAATCCACTTGTAATCCAATTTTATACATGTATTTAAATAGCACCTTCTAATTACCTATTGTGAAGGCTGTCCCCACCAATCAAAACGATGCACGATGTTAGGGTTTGTTAAGAGACAAATTAATCTGACACTGTCACATATACAAAGAACCCAACCAACTGAACTCCGTCAGCTTGAAAACTGACAATATACTCACAGAGTCTGCAGCCCCTTATCTCAGAGAGTCCAACACTTCTATTCACCAAATGTCCATCTTCACTTGAAAATCACTAATACCTGCATCCAGGTATCTGAGCATCTATACAGCACCTTTTCAAGAACCTCTACAACACATCGAGATACGAATCTCGATTTAGCATGGTCTGTACGTGGGGGACCTAAAATGGCGTGGCACCCACTCAAATGTGGTGAAGGATCTCAATTCACTAAATAAAAAAAACGGTTGCTAGAGCAAATCGTGTTCGTTTACATTTACCAAAACAAGACTGTCTAGCAGAACTTAGAAGATGCAAATCAGGTCACATGACACATATACGTAAGGGCTTAAGCAGAGCCGGGCTTACATCCTTACACAGCTCTTTCGTACAACAGGAACTACATAAATTGGCACATATATATCTGCTGTTTTGTGTTTTTCAGTGGATTTGTCCCAAAGTCAAGAGAATTTTCAGCTAAAATGCAAAAGCTGCAACCGAACATTCCCCTTGTCGGCTGCACAGCACGGAAATAAACTACTGGTAAAAGATAAATTTCACGCAAAGTGGAAAACTGAACCAAGTAAGATGTCGCAAAAGGCCAAATACATTTCCTCTCTACCAATCTACCTATCAAACGGGTCATTACACAGTATCAGCAAATATGGAACTTTCACAAATAATAAAAAGCAGAGAATAATAACAGTATAATAAAATAATAATAAATACTTCAAAAGTAATAAGTTTGACTCTTGGCATTTTTTAACTCAAGGGATCATAGCTACCTTGGGTAAAATAAGAAAAAAAACATTAAATATAAAAGCTACCATGAGTAAAATAAGAAAAAAGACATTAAATATTTCTTCTTCTTCTTTAAGTTCTATGCCCTTCGGCAGGTTCCAACTTCCAATGACGCCACTCTTCTCTGTGAAGAGTGGCGTCATTGTAGAGTAGATGATACCTGTGTTAAATATTTACGTTAATAATAATAATCATGAAATAAAGTCTTACGTACTTTGTGTAAAAATAATAATAAAAATAACAATAATAAGGTAAACAATACCAAGAAATAATATACTGGAAGTGCCAATAATTACTTAAATGCAATGTAACAGAGGCTAAACACATTATGATAACAAAATCATCTCTACATCATTTAGACAGCTATTTACATACTTATTAAATTACTAAAACGTTAAATAGAACGTAACAGCTAGTAAGTTAGTAACTTATTGTGTTACTCCAAACTCTAGGTAGCACATAAAGTTAGCATATACACAAAGCACGTAAAATATAGCATGGTAAGAAAACAAAGGTACGATACCTGTGTATAGCAACACCATACAACGTGTTACAGGTATGGTAAATGCAGGATTGAATGGCATAAACATTCTACGCTCGTAAGGAAGTTACCTAACAGTTTCTAGATTGTGTACGTTTCGTACAGTTTTGTACATCTGGAACTCTTCTATACATTAAGAACAGTTCTATACATTGAGAACCGTCTTCTAAAAGTTGAATTGTTCTATATTCATTTGGCTCTATACATTATTTAGAATGATTCTAACTGCTCACAAACGTTCTGTACAATTACTCAGTTTCACAGTTTCTTCTTCAATACTGTATGTCTAGAGCAGAGTTCCAAGTATTACGAACATCTGTGACACAAATGGTGACACAAACCATCCTTTTCAGTTCTACATTATTCAGAACTGTTACGCATTCCCAGAATGGTTCCGTGCATTGGGAACAGTTCACCCAGAACAGTTATGCATGTTCTTACAAGCCTGGCACATTTTGAAAAGCAAACAATGTGAATGAACTTCAGCAGAAAATCCTAATGGTAACCAATGTAATCCATTCATTTCCTATTAAATCCAATCAAAACTGAAGTAACCTAACCCAATCAAATCAAATCCATCTGACCTATTCTAATCCAAATGAATCTAATCTCATCCAATCCAACAGAATCTAAGCCCCATTGAACCAAGTCTACCGTAATCTAATTCTGATCCAAATAAATTTAATCCAAATCAATCCAACTTATTCTAATCTTATCCAACTGAAGCTGACTGTCTAACTCGTCCATGCCCCGCACCACTCTTTTTACCTATGTCTTTCCTATCCATAGTTACTTCCTATACACAACGTTCCTTGCTGCTGGCCTCTTCCCATCACTATACGCATCCTCTCTTCTACAGTTACCTCCACACAGCATCCATTAACACAAACTCCACAGCTGAATGGCATTTAGAATCCAAATCATAACCGAATTTCCATTAAAACAGCACAAGCAGTACACATGTTCCACCAAATTTTAAACTGAATCTTCACGTTGCAGGTTTTGATTTTTCGGAAACGTGGAACAAAAAGCATGCGAGAAGCCAGCAAGGAACCAGCGAAACACAACTAGAACACAGAAGCACCTGCATAGAATTCTCGTCTCAAGCGCTGGGAAGACAAAAGTTTGTGCGCAACATCTTCAGATGGGACTCGTCGAGTAAGCAATGACAGAAAAGTTCAAGAAACAGCGTGAACTCTAACTGTGTCCGAAGTTTCCGAAATTAAAATGTCTCCAAATGAAACAGTGATGGCAAAATTGAGATTAATACTGATACAATGAGAGCAAAGCCAGAACACAGATGAGATTTTCTTCCTTTGTGTGATTTTGTGACCCAAATGGAGTCCGTCACAGTGTAGGAGGAAGGTCAGCGAAACGGTCACACCTAAAAGTTCTGGCAATGCGTCATCATCTTCGTCTTGTTCCACGGCTGTTGTTAAACAAACAAAGAGACAGAATGTAAAGGTTAAAAGATGTAAGGAAAAGGTACACACTCTGAGTAGTCATTACTGCCAGAGGTGCTTTATAAATGCCCAGATACAAAACAATATACCCATGGATGCCAATATGCCTCTGTAGTCTATAGAAGCTCCTAGAAGCATGGCCTCAATGTCAAAGAATTAATCATTTGGCTGAGGTATCAACATGAGAGAATGCAATACATTTTAAGCATAATTTATATAGTATCACAGTGAAGGACTAAAACATTCCGAGTATCTTTGGTCAAGAGAAGTAGTGTATCAGACTGTTAAGGTAAAGAAAGGTACTCAATGGCCCTGTCAGTGGGCACTTGTGTTCTCGTCCAAGGGTCCCATTCGGGTCCGACCAAGAAAGCTCAATGCTTGTTTTAAGCATAGTGGGCTCACAGCTTCATAATGTATGTGGCCTGTCAAGCCATGGGGTGGGCAGTTTAGTATTGCAATCAACAGTGAAATGTACAGAATAACAAGTTTTCTTTAGTCGCAAGTAACAAATTAGTATGCGAACTAATCCTACTGGCGGGTTGAAAGACATCATGGTGGCTGTGTGGGTATGGTGACTGTTCAACTAACACTAAATTATGTCGAAGGGCGTACAATGACTCAGATGCGGCTCACTGAATGATTGATTCATTTATCCAGTGATGGAGTGATGGGTGGCTGGATACCCACTCCGAATGGATCTGGGCACTCTGGTCATATTTTACCAAACTTAGGACACGTTTAGTACTCTGCATTTATTTCATGCTTCTATCAACATCAATTATTAGACTATGTTAGAGGCACATTGCAGATGGTTAAAGGATGTTTCGATTTAAGCAAAAACTGTAGAAACTTTACACAAGTGTGTCACAACCGCCTGAAAATTCCCAGATAAATTGCCTGATCAAATTTCAGAAATGCAAAGAAACAATCAGATCTTACCTGACAATTCCTAATCTCCTACAGCGGTGTTTCTCTTTTTAACCTCAGTTCAGTTGGTCGATTAAGCCCCATTTTGTCTGAGGCATTCCCACCGTCGCTCCTTGACCCACCGATTCCGTTGGACTTCCTGTTTTTTGCAAGCGAATAGTTTGGATTCGTAACAATAGTGCTTCGCTTCTGACTCGATTGGGTTGATAGAACGGTGTTCGAAACCGTCGTGGAAGTCCCTCCGACGACATCCTGACTAGAACAGATCCTGCCATGTGCGTTTTCGTTGCGCCTCTGCCAGATGACTTCGGCGGCACCGTCCATACCTATTCGCTTCTCCAAATGCGGGCCCCGATTCTCCGAGGATCGGCTGGGAGGGGTAGATCTGGAGATGGGAAGTTCGTCTGGAAGAGACGGCGTGCTGGAGCAGTGACTTGAACTTTCCATCTGACTGAATTCTGTCCGCAGTCTGCTTGGACTTGTCAAGGACTTTGAATGTGACTTGTTTGGTGTGCCTGGTTCGTTAACAGGTGATAGAATTCGACTGAGGGACCTGTTCTTGCGCCGTGGAACTGAGCACTGCTGCAACTCCTGGGTGAACGAAAGTGGTCCTGTTTGACCTTCCCCGCTGCTTGAACTCTGGTTTGTTGATAGCGTGTTTGTGCCGACAGCGCGGATGCTCGATGACTTTGACGATGCGTTTGACATGAAAGACTGTCGTTTGCCGGATGTCGAGTTTGGTGACGAAGTCATCATGACGAGCTGGCCATTGGAGAAAGCATTCGCTGTCGAGCTCGAGTATTTTGTCTCCATGCTCGAAACGCCAGAGGTCGTTGCCGTGGCATTCTTGGCAACCTCTGGTGGCTGTTCGTCGCCATCACGACTATAGGTGAACCTTTCACGATTTGTATGCTGGTCAGACTTCTTTTCCGACTTTGGGATAACAACAGAAGCCTGATCGAAACCAGATCCACCATTCTGGAGCAACTTAAGAATAGCCGTATGTCCACCGCTCATCGCCACCTTGATAGCCGTTCTCCCAAACTTATCAGCATGGTTTGGGTTGGCACCAAACCTCAGCAGGATTCCGACGACCTCTTCATGACCCTCCTGTGCGGCAATCCCCAAAACGGTGGCACCCTCCGACGACTGGTGTTGCACAGATGCACCACACTCCATCAGTGCCTCGACCACAGCAGCGTGTCCCTGCCAGGCGGCGAACTGCACAGGTGTCCGGAAATCCTTGTCCACTGCATCCGGATTGGCACCTCGCGCCAGAAGCAGCTTTGTCATCTCAGGGTGGCCCTGCCATGCGGTGATGTGCAGCGGAGTGCGCCCATCTGGATCAGCGATCTCGGTGTCAGCCCCATAGTCAAGCAGAATGCTCCCGGTGCTCGTCTGGTTTTCAAGTGCCAACATGTAGAGTATTGACCTACCGTCTGCATCACGATAATCGATGTTGGCATTATTGCACAGCAGATACTGGACAACGTCAGCGTGTCCTTCAATTGCCGCAACGCGCAGAGAAGTCTTGCCATCATGCCCTCTGCTGTCAACAGGGGAACCAGCCTCAACTAGGGATGCTACGACGGAAAGGTGGCCCTCCTGAGCAGCCAAAATCAGTGCAATTCGACCATCATTGTCACACTCCAAAATCTGGGCACCTGCCTCCAGTAAGACTTCGACCACCTAAAATGTACATGATACGATGCAGAATCTATTAGAGTTCTGGTTGGGTTGAAATGATAGCAAATAATACAGGGGACAACAAGAAATTGTCAGAAAATCAGAGGTTGCTCTTGATATCATAATCGTTTTTTTCATATACAACCTAGAAAATGCTAAACAATAAACACAAAAGTTGAAAAATATCAAATACAAAATCTGAAACAGTTAGGAATGTATAGGACCCACATGGATAATTTTTTAAACCATTATTATTGCTATTGCCATTTACCGGTATAATTGTATTTTTATTTTTACTCAAAGCAATATCCTTAGTGCATTGAAACAACCAAATTTAAAGCACAACTTCAAAATTTAACTTCAAAATTTATATATTATAATTAAAGTTATTATCGTCATTTACTAGTAAACCCAAAAACTTAACTGCACAGGTTGTACAAAAAACAAGACATTCCTGTGCATTAAATTATTTTTATAATTTTACTTTAATTATAATTTTTCAAAGTTCTGACCTCTTTATTTCCTTCGAAGGCAGCAATATGAAGAGGTGACCACCCACAGTTGTCTCGATGCATTTCATCCAATCCTCGATCAAGCAACTGTTGAACTACCTCAGCATTGCCTTGCTGAGCTGCACAACAAAGCACCGATCGTCCATCAGAGTCGATCCGATCGACACTGGCACCCCAGAACAACAGCGTTCGGACAACAGCGCTGTTGCCCATGGAGACAGCAGCGTCCAATGGGGTCCGACCTGTCTGGTCGCAGTGATCTACGTTCGCATCATTTTCCAGCAGCAGCTCACAGATTTCTGGATGGCCTTCATAGGCAGCAACAAGCAGTGGAGTCATTCCGTCCTTGTCCTCATGATCGACTTTGGCCCCATTTTCGATGAGAAGGCCAATCACATCAAGCAGGGTTCGACTCGTTGGGATGCAGAGTGCAGCAACAGAGAGAGCCGTTCGTCCATCGATATCCTCGTGGTTAATGAATGCACCGTGGTTGAGAAGGTGCTGGACAATCTTCGAATGACCCATGTATGATGTTGCAATGAGTGCCGTACGTCCCTCCTTGTCAACACTGTTCACTAAAGCCCCATTTTCAAGCAGCTTGAGAACTATGTCATCATGACCACCCCAAGCAGCAGCTCTTAGGGCCGTTCGCCCCTCATTATCTGCCAGGTCAACCTTGGCCCCTGCTTCAAGAAGGAGTGTCACCACATCACTATGGCCGCCCCAAGCCGACGACCGGAGCGCCGTCCATCCCTCATGGTCGGCATGGTTCACCAATGCTCCAGCCGCCAGAAGCGCTGCAACTATTTCTGTGTGACCATGCCTTGCAGACAGACAAAGTGCCGTCTGCCCACTGGAGTCGACCAGCTCGAGATCAGTTCCCTTTGAAAGGAGTGACATCACTTGGGAAAGGTTACCCTGAAATGCAGCATTGCAAAGAGCAGTTCTCCCATTGCTGTCCAACTCCTCTGGAAGTGAATCCTCACGACTGAAGAGCACACCTTCATCTTCGATGTTCGCTGACGAGCTCAATCCTGTGATGCTGCTCACGAGCGCTTCGTCCATCGGTAGCCGAGCGCCTGCTTTCAGCAGAAGGTCCACGACTGCTTGGTCCTTTGGAACTTCATCAACAAGTGAGTCTTCCGTGTTAGCCCCACTCATCATCAACCAAAGCGGATAGTGGAACGACTCAAATGGAGGTGGAATCGCACACCGTACCAGATGTAGTGCAAAATGATGCAACTCAACTGATGAAAGTCCTGCAGCATGCAGCGTAAAACTCAGTGCCAGCATCGCATGGCCTTCGCCTGGGACACAAAGATACCGCTGCGTGCAGTACTTCACATCAAGGAGCCACTCGGCAAAACTCTGATGAAAAATGATCTTCGTTCCGTCACGTCCCTCGATCAGGATTTTTGAAAGGAAGCCCATGTTCTGGTGAAATTCCTCAAACGTCAGAGCAGTGTCATGGGTAAAGACACAGCTGTAGAGCTCCATCTCGGTCAGAGGATGCCTCGCAGCAAAGATCACGTTCAGTATAGGCTGAACTTTGGCAAACAGCTTTTTTGGAAAGAGTCGCTGGCATAGCCATAGGTAGAGCCCATTCAAAGTGCCAGGTATGTCGCGAATCTCCTGAAGCAAGATGAAGTTATCGACAACGCCGTCAAGCACCTTTTCAAGGTAGAGGAAACAACCGTTGCTCTTGATGTGCAACTGGTTCAGCATCTCGGCCGTTTCACGGTTGAGGTGCTGCCGCAACCGGTCTTCACGGTCCAACCGGCAGAGGATGTATTGCTGAACATCACGGACCACGTGTGACTTTCTCAGGTCATCCAATCCAATTTTCCTAAACCCAGCAAACTGTCGGGTGACAGACTTGCTCTGCTTTCGTGCTGAACACACGAAAAGCAACCAGTCAGGAAAAAGGTGGTGATGATTCGCAAGGAGCTCTGCAATTGTACGGCTACTTCCTGTCGATCTATCAGTGTACGGCTGCAGGTACGACTCGTCGAGCGAATCGACTAGAATAAAAAGATTTTCAGCAGGTGGTGGAACACCACAGAGCGGAATAAGAACAGCACCACGGAACACTTCGTCTGGATCTGCGTCACACTGGAGTGGATCGAATAACCCTTGGGCTGTAGGATCTCTGATCTGATCGACATAACCACTGATCAGCGAAGATTTAGATAGCTGATCGACAATACAGTGGATGAAATTAGCAATTGAAAGGGTCTCGACGTCATGAGCCTGGCAGAAGTAATGAGCTAGGATTCGCTTGCTCAGAATCGTCTGGCGGCCTTCTGTGACCGTCGGCCAAACCATTTCACAGCAGAGGGAACTTTTTCCACACCCCGGTCCACCCACGATTATCATACCGTAAGACCGGGCCGATCCGCCCCGATTCTCCAAACAACGGAAAAGCTTGCTGAATATCCAGTCGCGGCAGAAAAACTGCTTGCCTTGCAGCAAACTGGTCGTCATCTTCGGATTCTGGGACTCTTACAACGGGAAAAGAGAGTCTAAGGATCGGTCTAACCAGAACACCGAATCGAGAGGAAAGAAGGATGGTTACAAGATAATAGTGTAGCCGTTCCGAAGTGGATACAGGCCGCCAATCCTTACGGAAACTCCGGCCATCACTGTACCGAAGTCGGCCATTATACAGCCTATTTCTTGGATACTTGACTATATTTTGGAGCCAGAAATCAGTACATTTGAAGAATTTTTCGCAACAGAAAGACGATAACTTGTGTCCATTTTTTATTGCCACCGGATCATGGGCGGAGCAATGCAGATCATCGTCGGTCCTTCTTTCCAGTTCTCAACTATTCAGCACCACCTAGCGAGTTAGGGAGCACTGCGCCCATTGAAGTTTAATACTTTGTAATTAATCTACTTGATAATTTCAATTTAAAATATAATATAATTTAAAAATTATAATATAAAAACAATTTATAATTATTCCAAATAAAAATAAAATACATTTCCAAGTATGGGTCTAAACAACTAAGCAACTAACGAAGACTGCTTATCAATTATCATTTTCCAATTTTAGAAGCAAAATAATAGGCTATAATTATAATAGGCCTAGATCGGCGAAACTGTAGGCTACCGTACATATTTTGGCATATGAAAATCATTGAATGCAATCACCAGCAAAATCATGTACGGTTTATTTTTTGGTAATAAACAATAAACCAGACATGATTTCAAGATATATTTCACATTGACACTTACAATTTTAATTAGGGCCTACTGCCAAAATGGTTGGATTTTTGAAAAAAGATGTTAAAAGTAATAATTATGAATCTTAAAATGCAGAGCGCTCAGGATCTTCATTCTGGAGTTAATTAAAACGTTTGATGGATATGCTTATGGGTTACCGACTGGGTTCGTCAAAGATGTATCGCCATCTAGCGAATAACGTAGCGCCGACCGAATGCAAAAACGATTTTGTAGGATTTGAAGGAAAAATAAATATATCAATCCATCTTGGAAGCAGGACAAAACACTGAAAGAAGACCTTCTATCTGCTCTTTTAATGTTACGTGTCTCTGAATTCCGCAAATTCTCGTTTCCTCCGCCATTGTTGTAAATGGAGGGGGGGACGGGTGGGGCCGATAGCTCATTGGATAACATCTGGCGTAGAGAGCGAGAGGTATCGACTACCGAGTTCGAGCCCGTAGGCGGATATGCTTTGTAGGCTGCTATTAGCGCCGTGTATTGCAGGCTGTCTGTTCTGTTAGTAGTTAAGATTTATGTTTTCTGTCATTTGCGTTCTTGTGAATTGTTTCAATTGCATAACTGTAAACTGTACCGGTTGCGATGTGTCAAGCGGATTGTTTAAATAAAGGAAGAATTATTATTATTATTATTATTATTAAATCAACCACCGCAATCTGCCTCAGGCTTCTCTATCTAGGCCTATCACCCTTTGGCTTAATTTCTACTCAAAACTGGTCTCACCTCCTCAAGAATTCATACCCTGACTCATCTGATCCTTCACTTTCCAAGTCTCGACCTTAACGACACCCACCTTAACATTTACTCTGTCCCTCTGATTATCTGGCAACAGGACTCGGACCTCCTTCAGACCACTCTTTTGCACAACCCCTCTGACTTGACACAGCGCTCGTGAATAAGCTGGTGCCCTGCGCTTGGCTTTCGACGGGCGCTTTAGATGTTTGGAGATTACGATTACGATTGCCCATTTCTCCAATCTTTTATCTTTTCTGCAAATAATGATCACGCGTATTTCAGGTTCTAAGTCGCATCCGATCCACGCTTCTAAAGGCTAGCCTACTTTAAAATCGCTGCCGCAGTCGCTGAAAGTAAATGCACACGTTTTAGAAACCGAGTGGTAGACTTTCAACTTAAAATAAAATGATGGGGCGAGATTATTCGCCACTGCTGCCCGTTTGATTAGGTGCAACGCAGGGCTTCTCATTATTTTGAGGCGATCGATCGATCGATCTCCTTGGTCGATCGCCTGGCAAAGGTCTGGTCGATCGGTAGACTATATATATATCGATCGCGCTCGATGAGTTAGACTTCAAGAGGAACCTGGAGCAAGAACATTATTTTATTTATCTAATTTACATTACTTGTGAAAGTTGAGGCTATACGATCGACACAACATATTGCATCAACAAGCAGTGCAAAGGAGGCTAATCGACGGTTACTATGTGTTGCGTATACTCTAGCCTATATAAGTTAATGTACAACCATATAGGCCTAGTATGCAGCTATAAGAATACGATACACAAAATACGCTGTACACAAAAGGTCACGAGGTCGACCGCGCATCGATCGACTACTCAATCCAGCGCGATCGATTTTCAAACCGCCTTCTATTTTCAAATGAGAAGCTCTGATGCAGCGCCATTTAAGTCCTCGTGTATGGACCGTGCTAGGCTATATGCCGAGATTTAAATCTCTGAAATAGTCATAGACTCATAGGCCTAAGCGGTAGGCTATGCGAAATGTCTTCTACACGCGCGGAGATGCATGGAGTGTATACGCTCTAAAGACGTAGCTAATAACCACTCCTATCTATTACTCTAATTCCGTTTTCCTCGACCTTGAATCCACCCAAATTAAACGCCTGCAAATCATTAAACTAGCATGCCCGATTTGTCACCAGAACACCAAATCATCAATTAGACCTTGGCCTATAATCACTCCCATCCATTGATTGAAAATTCCACATAGCATTCACTTCAAAGTTCAAAGCCCTATCTCTGACCTACAACTCTCCATTCAGTGACCCCGCTCCACCAGATCATCTGTCACTCTTTCCCGTCTCACTCCTCCTCACGTCTTATCCCAAGTTCTCCAACCGATCCATTTATCACACAACAGATCTATACTCAAGATTCTGGAACGAGCTCCTTCTGAATTCCGGAAATTCTCAGTTCCTGCAACACTAATGTCGCCGCTCACCTATTATCATCTGCCTCGAGTTCCTCAATCCAGCATTCCCTAACTATCCATTCTAAACTACAGTCCTATATCTTCAAGCATTCCTTCTGTGACCCATCCGCTCCGTCGCCTTCCAATCTCCCTCGATAAAAAGACGAAACCGTCTTAGCAGCTCCTCTGCCTCCTTCTCCCTCTGATATACCGGCAACCGGGCTTCAATCTTCACTTATTATCTCTGGACAACCCTTCTGACACGACGCAGCGCTCGTGAATAAGCTGGTGCCCTGCGCCTATAGCTTTAAAGTAGTGCATTAGAAATGCTGACTTTGCGTTTACGATTGTAAATGCGAATGTGAATTTCTCAGCGCAACGCAAAAACCACATCAGTGAGATATAGGCCTATCCACCGGCGCGATATCAAATCGAGGTTATTTGTTCCGTTTCGGTGCCAGGTCAGAATATGGGGTGGGGTGAAGTGATGCCGAGAAGACTGCACGGTACTACCAAATTATGTGGTAGGCCTACTATACTGTGGATATCGTTGTTGGTGGTGGTCGTCGTGGGATATATACAATACAATACCGAACCACTGTAATTTGATAATGCCCTCCTTACAAAGTTCAGACGTGCACATTGAAGCCGGGCAACCAATAAGATCCTTCAGTAGACTGAAAGAGGTAAGAGGTGGCTCAGCAGAAACAGGATATATAGGCCCCTGTAGGATAGATTAAATAGTTCAGTTTCATTCTTGTATGGAAAGCTGCAAGATATAGAGAATAGGTTGGCGAGACTAGTGCTGAATTGCCAGAGGAGAAAGCTAGGGAATAAGTGAATTTGCAGAGGTCTTTAGGATTCCTTCCAAAGGGCTGTCGCAGTGTAGATTAAGGAAATTGTGACAGAAAATGATTGTATTGTATTGTATTGTATTGTATTGTATCTATCAATTTATATAGCGCCTCTCGCAGTGCACACCAATCAGAGGCGCCCTGATTGTAGTCCGAGAGACTACGGTAGACTGGGACCAATAATTTATAATTGAGTGAGTTGATCTGAGCTGTTGAGTAGTGAACAGCTGGCGAATGCAAGAGGGCTGAGAGGTTCGAAGAAACGTTGCAGGTGAGAGACACAATTTATCAACGAATGCGCTGAAGTGATTTTTGGCGACTGCACGGTCAAGAGCGTTCTGGATTTCTCGTATAATAGTCAACGTTCGATTTGAGACGATTCGATGTTATAGAGAAGGGCTCAGAAGGCAGTTGCAGTAGTCCAGCTGGAGTGAACAATTATTGTGCAAACATTGCTATAATCAAGTATGGCGAGGAGTCGTCAAAGGTCACAAATTGTATTGCATGATAAATGCAATACAATTAGGATTACAATTTACGAAGCTGGCGTTCTTACTTGCTACTCACAAGCGACTGGTTTTGACAAAATTTATTATGCTTTATCGGCGATTTCGTTGTGGTCACGGTCATATGACTCCTGCGGTCTGTGCTAATCGCTGTTTTGCACGTGGAACCATCGGCAAGAAATTCCCCCAGTTCTAAAGTAAGCCCTACTGTGCATTCGGCAATAAGCGTCGGCGCTACGTTCCCTAATGGTCTCCAGGGAAGACGTTTATGCTCTTCGCGCGACCAGATGGCGCCAGGCTGTCTGTCTCGGCAGCTGTCGTTTATTGCCGAACGATCCTCTTGCTCGTGATATGTCCTCGTCGCGATAACCATGCACTGGACGTCGTCTAGGCTTTGCAGCCATCTGCCGCTCGGCCAGTGAATACATATCACGGAGCATCAAAGAAGACACACGACGTGAGTCAGGTTAGTGTTGTATTCAATAATTATATTAGTATGGATAATAGTATAAAACATATCGTACGCATAATTATTATGTCCTGAGGCTTTTTCTGCTAATGACGGTACCTCGCATTGTATACTGGGTCTGCGTCATGTAAAAGTATCTGGAAGAGGTGCTATATCAAGTTTCTTTGATTGATTGATTGATTGATTGATTGATTGAAAAGTGGTCATTTATTTATCTGTCTATGATAATCTGTGACGATAACGGCGAATATTTTGATGAGGATGATAATGATGATCTACATATATGTATGCGTGTATGTATATAATGTATGTATGTATGTATGTATGTATGTATGTATGTATGTATGTATGTATGTATGTATGTATATAATGTATGTATGTATGTATGTATGTATGTATGTATGTATGTATGTATGTATGTATGTATGTATGTATGTATGTATGTATGTATGTATGTATGTATGTATGTATGTATGTATGTATGTATGTATGTATGTATGTATGTATGTATGTATGTATGTATGTATGTATGTATGTATGTATGTATGTATGTATGTATGTATGTATGTATGTATGTATGTATGTATGTATGTATGTATGTATGTATGTATGTATGTATGTATGTATGTATGTATGTATGTATGTATGTATGTATGTATGTATGTATGTATGTATGTGTATATAGGCCTACTTATGTAATGTACCTGAACAGCATCTTCCTTCCTTCTTTTTTTCATTCCTTCCGTTTTTCCTTCCTTTCTTCCTTCTTCTTTCCTGCTTTCCTTTCTTCCGTCCGTCCGTCCGTTCTTCCTTCCTTTCTTCCTTCCTTTCTTCCTTACCCTGCGACCACCATCACGACCACCAGATAGGCGAAAGAGAGGACTGGACAACAGTCCTCATATGCCGATGCTAAGAAAATGAAGTACCTCAATGACGTCGCTGACACTCCATATATCCATGGCTGCCCCATGGCTAGCTTAAGGGACTGCTGAGTACTGTTACAGTACTGCTATGACTAACATTGAGAAATGCACATTACATCGCCTTATAGTTTTTGCCACCATAACTTCGAAATTTTAATGATGTGGCGCAATATAAATGTCCGATTATATCAACTTACATTACATTGCAATACTAAGGGGTATTCGATTTGGTATATACGATTTTCTATCACATTTTTAGATCTATGACAGAAGACAACAAAAATTTATTTACACAAAAACCAAACCTATACGCCGCTGTAAAGCTTCACTCATTCTTTCACTCACTCTCTCACTCTTGCTAGCCTAATTACATGCAAACATCTTACGTAGGCTTATTTTATGCGTACATACACATGGCCTTCATACATGCATACATGTATACATACATACATACGTACATACATGCATACATACGTACATACATACATACATACATACATACATACATAACTTCTATGGCTAAACCGCGAACCTTTGCCTTCATTGACCCTGCACTATGGAACCAGCTTCCTCCTTTGACACGTTCCTGTCTATTAACTGGTCGGACAAGTGCCTCTTTTCGTTGTCTCAAGACCTCTTTCCTTTCTCGGGTCTTTCGCACTGAGAGCACCTCTGATTGGTGTGCACTGCGAGAGGCGCTATATAAATTGATAGATACAATACAATACAATACAATACAATACAGTACAATACATACATACATGCTTTCTTACATAGCGTAGTCTAGACTCTAGAGTAAACGATATTGAAGAACTGAGCAAGCGCGATACATGCAGTTTCTCCAAGCAGCGTCTCTAAGCCCGGGCCAGAGAAATGGTCATTTAGAGTGGTTAAAGCTCAGCGCTTCTGTCCGCATATCTAAATCGGAGAACATCAAATCTCAGATCACAGGCACCTAATAGCAAGATAACTCAATATGGCCGCCTGCAGATCTCCGATCGTCGTCGATCCCTGCTCTGGTTTATTTCGACGACGGGCCATGCCACGATTTGCTGGAGGGAGCTTTGTGTCGAACGCACCAAGAACATCCTTGGACGACGTCTCCTCGCCCACTATCGCTCACTTCCAACACAATTACGTCTGTCAGAACGTGAAGGAATTAATGAAAAATTGAGCTGGTCTCCCCGTAACGGGCGGCCAACCGTGCCCCGAGGGGTCTACACTCCCACCGTCCCTGCAGAGTGCACACTATTATAAACGGACGGAGCTGCGTTCGGTAGCTAACTCGCGGCTCTGGGTAGGACTCGATAACGAAGACCATGAGCGATAATGCGGGATTTCGCTCTGTCTTATCGAAGCGCTGCTACTCTACAGAGTCAGTTCTCTTGGCCATTTATTATGAACGAGCGCTGGTTTATCCGGTGGATTATGCAGCTCCTTTAGATTAATCTTACTAGATTAGATTTCTACCTTTTAGGCTAATAGCTGACATGTTGATCTTCCAGAAGCTTTTAGCTGTTCGCTGTTCCGTCTGAAGTCACCTTTCAGCTTAAACCTTGTATCCAGGGTATGTAAATTCATAAGAGGATCACTGTGATGATAACGACGAATATTTTGATGAGGATGATAATGACGATCTATAACATATATATATATATATATATATATATGGTATGATTGAATGCATATATATATATATATATATATATATATATATATATATATATATATATATATATATATATACCCATATGTATCCACATATACGCAAGGCAGTTACCAAAAACGCGCTTAGTGTGTGTCTTCAGTCTTCACACATACATGTATACTATGCGCAGGTGCTCCATGTGGACAATATAATATATACGTATATATATATATATATATATATATATATATATATATATACTTATATACATGATTGAACTCGTGCACGGAGCAGATGCTCCATTATGTATATACACACAACACTCCATTAGTGCCTGCTAAATGTACGAGGTTATCGTCGGGGGTTTGGCCTTCGTGCCATCCTTCCGGCACCTGCATGCCATTACACGAGATGGTAACGACGGTAAATGACCGTCTTCTATAATATAAATGGAGTTCAGGTCCTATATAAATTATTGCTGCTGTCTGCCATCGCTACCTTATTAAGCAGCAGCATCAGCAGCAGACCGCCATTTTAGCCTTGGCTGCAGTGAGACCGGATGACCGATCATACGTCATCGCTGATGCCTTCTCATGGACTGCTCTGAAATATCGTGTGGGAAAGAAGCTCTTCCTGTGATTTTGCGTGTCATGTTTTTGCCTTAAATAAATAATTATATAAGTCGCCTAATGAAAATGGACTTCCATGTGACAGTAATTGAACAAGAAGGCTGTAAAAGTAAATATACTTCTGTGAAATAGCAAAAGGAAGATTCCTCTTAGTTAAAACTAGACCAACGTCTATAAAAAGTTGTTGGGAATAAAGCCAACCATGGCACTTTATTGACTTCTGTATTAAACTTAATTAAATACAGTTTTGTGATTGTGAATTACTATTCGAGTGATGAGCTACTTAATTGAATGAATTTCTGTGAAACAGTAAATGGCCTTAAAATGTGACTTGATAATATTATAAGCGTGCACTTAAGACATATTATGATGCGGAAGCTCACAACGCTGTATTGAGATTTCCAGTCATTCGGCTTTTCTACAGCAGTCCATCAACGCTCTCGCTTGGTTTTTTCGTTCAACTAACATAATAATAATTCCCTGGTTTTTACGCTGATGTTCGCATGCGACTAATAAATTGCAGAAGTCCACGCCATTGTCAAATGCAGGAGATTGCGGGTAGTTTGGCCATTGGTCTTTTGAGGTGAGTTTGGGGTGAAATATAGTGGGGAAGCGGGTTATAATGAGGCATCCTTCATTTGTCTGTTACGTGTGGGTTGGGTAAATTGTATTTGTAGCCCAATTAAAGTGGGCCGCCAGGACCGGTGATGAATGGCAGATGCAGAGTATGCATCAACATAGCAAAGCTTGTTCTGTGCTTGTAAAATTGATAATCTTCAAAAAGAAAGAAAATCACAGAGAATAATTAAGTCTGAGCTCCACGTAGATTATATCAGGCCTGCCATATATTTGCCATAAGCCTTACTTATTTAATTGTAATAAACTGTTGATTCCCCAATATTGTTTAGACTCTGAACATGCTCATTAAACAAACAAACAAACAGGCATAATTCGTGAAAAGAACCCATGCACATTCAACCTTGTTTTATTTCAATAAATACACATTTGCTCGCTTGGGTAATTGGTAGCCTGCCTTTTCTTCTCGCTGGTCACAGATTTATACGAGTTGTATGTATACCCAAGCCCAGACTTGTATACGAGACATAAAACTCGAGACCGAGACCGAGACAGTGGGGTCCGAGACAGAGACATCAAAAAACCTGTCTCGAGACCGAGAAAGTGTCTCGAGACAATACAACTCTGCCCAAGCCTAAAAGTGCCAGGCAGTGCCAGTCCGAAGGCTGGTGAAAGAAGGAGGGCTAGCCTACGTCAATGGGTCTGGCTACGTCAACGGACCTGAAGCCATCAGATGTATTGTCAGTATACTACTACAAGCCTAATTAAATTACTTGGTTTGAAATGATTCAAATCAATAACAGAGGATTAGATTAAAATGTCGCATCGGATTATATTAGGCTGTAATACATTACATTACGTTACATCGTAACGCGGCCCGTAAGCAACAGAGTGGAGCTAACGCATGAAGACGAACTACATAGAGCTGCTGTGTAATTACTGCGCGGACTGTGCACTGCTGTGTGGTTGATCCTTCCGCCGTCTTAATTAGTGCTCCGTATTTTTCCCGGCATGCTCTACGGCAGCTAGCGACCGGAAGCTTGGTCGCCGTCGTCCATATTGAGACGTCAAGGGCTCTCGAGAAAGGGTGGAGGGGCTAGAGATTTCTCTGGGGAGGGAGGGAGGTGAAGGTCCACTGTGTAAGACAAGCATGTGGTCATGGCAGACACTTCTGTGGTCATAGACAGACAGACAGACAGACAGACAGACAGACAGACACTCATACACGCACGTACGCACACAAACACACAGACGAAACAAGGCGTCAGACACAGACGGACAGATAGAAAGACAGGGAGGATAGGGACAGACTGACACACAAACCAACAGAAGTTCAGACACAGTAGCAGACGGAACAAATAGGCAGGCAGACATGCAGACAGACAGACAGACAGGCAGACAGACAGACGAAATAGTCAGGAGACACGCACACACAAAGAGGCAATCACACTGCCAACGTGTCCTATCCTTCACACACACACACACACACACACACACACACACACACACACACACACACACACACACAGTCACACACACACACACACACACACACACACACACAGACAATCACACTGCCAACGCGTCCTATCCTTCACACACGCTGACAATCACAATCGGATTATCAGAGATTAATTTCTCGGATCTTTACTGCGGGTGGCTCGGTCGCATTATAAACGTGGAGTACAATACAACACACAATACAACACATCACAATACAACTGGGGCGCGGTGGTGTAGGGTATGTTCGGTGCCTTGCAGCTGGAGGGTTGCGGGTTCGGATCCACCTCAAAGTCGCCGCGTAGGGACCCTGGGCAAGTCCTTCACTCGCAATTGCTCATGCGCTTCGGCGTGAAACTCCGATTCAGCGTTCGCGCAGTAGTCGGGAGCGCCTCTGAATGGGAAATCTGGTTGGGGCGCTATAACAAGTGTTCAAATACAAATACAATACACTGCCAACGCGTCCTATCCTTCACACACACAGACAATCACACTGCCAATGCGTCCTATCCTTCACACACGCTGACAATCACACTGCCAATGCGTCCTATCCTTCACACACGCTGAGAATCACACTGCCAATGCGTCCTATCCTTCACACACGCTGACAATCACACTGCCACTGCGTCCTGTCCTTCACACACACACAGACAATCACACTGCCAACGCGTCCTATCCTTCACACACACGCTGACAATCACACTGCCAACGCGTCCTATGCTGCCAGTGTGCATATACAAAGGTCTGTGATCCAATGTAAAGGTGGATGTGGTTGGGTGGTCGTGCTGTCGTTCATGGTCCAGCCATCGAAACGACTTTGCAAACATCTCCCACCCTCCGCTCCTCAAATACTCGACCCGATCAAAACCCGTTCTTCGTTCGCCCATTATTATTTACCCTCGATTAGTCATCGCACACCTCTCCCATTTTCCTGCCGCCTTCCAACCCTTCCTTCCCCCTCTCCATCCGATCTGTTCTCCTCTCACCGCCAACAATCCGTTACAAGACGCACCAACAGTCAGAATTTGATAAGAAATATCAAATCGCCCGATGAGAGAAAGAGGGAGGAAGAAGAAGAGGAGGAAGATGAGGAAGAAGAAGAGGAGGAAGAGGAGGAAGAAGAGGAAGAGGAGGAAGAAGAAGAGGATGAGGAGGAAAAACAAGAGGAGGAAGAGGAGGAAGAAGAAGAGGATGAAGAGGAGGAGGAAGAGGAGGAAGAAGAAGAGGAGGAAGAGGAGGAAGAAGAAGAGGAGGAAGAGGAGGAAGAACAAGAGGAGGAAGAGGAGGAGGTAGAGACGGAGGAATACGAGGAGCAGGAAGAGAAGGTGGAGAAGTAGTATTAAGAGTAAAAGAGTATAGTAGATGAACGCAACAAGGTGGAGGAGAAGGAGAAGGCAGAAGAGGAGGAGTAGGAGGAGGATTAATTGGTGTAGGATAACGATAAATTGAGGAGGAGAAAGAGGATAAACTCTTGTTTTGACCTCCGGAATTCGGCGTCTCTCTAAAACGCTACTTGATATGATTGGCAACCAGTAAGAAAGTTGATTTCGAACATTACATTACAATGGACCACCGTCATTCTTTGTTAATTCCTCTACCACCTCCACCACCTCCTCCTCCTCCTCCTTCTTCTCCTCTTCCTCCTCCTCCTCCTCTTCCTTATCATCTTCAACCTCGTTCTGCTCATAAACCTCCTCCTCTGGTTCTTTTTAGTCCATTTTCATGTTGATCCTTATGGCGTTTTCATTCTTCTCTTGATTCTCCTCGTTCCTTCTCTTAATTCTCCCCTTTGATTTCTCTTTTTTTATCCCTCTCCTTTCTTCTCCTCATTTTCCCTCCTCCTATTGCTTCCCCCTTTCGTTCATATGCCTCTTCTTTCCCTCAATCCTACGCCTGTCGTTCTTCCTCCTCCTCTACCTCTTAATCCTCCTCCTCCTCCTTTTGTCTTTCTTCCTCCTCCTTCTACTCGTAATCATCCTCACTTCTTTCTTCCTCATCCTCTACCTCTTAATCCTCCTCCTTTAGTCCTTCCTCCTCCTCTTTCTGACCTCCTAATCATCCTCACTTCGTTCTTCCTCATCCTCTACCTCTTAATCCTCCTCCTTTCGTCCTTCCTCCTCCTCTTTCTACTCTCCTAATCATCCTCACTTCGTTCTTCTTCCGCCTCCTCCTCTTCGCTTATCAAAGCGTGGCTCTGCTGCCGTCTGGTCTTCCGCCGCCTCATTCGCTTTCCAACCGATTGCAATGCCAATCAAATCAGACGCGACAGGAAGTGAGGGAGACAGGCAGGCAGGCAGGCAGGCCAGAAGGCAGAGGGAAAACGAGGCATATAGGGAGGTAGGGATGGGCGGAGGGAGGGACGGACGGACAGATGGACGGACGGACTGAGGAAGGAGATGAGAATGGAAGCTATCGGATGAGAGAAATGAGGATGAGAAGGTAAAGTTATTGGATGAGAAAGAGGAGGAGGAAGGAAAGAGAGGCAAAAAAGAAAGAACAGGACGATGAGAAAACAGAGGAAGAGGAGAAGGGATTGAAGCAAGAGAAATAGGAGGAGGAGCAGGAGCAGGAGGAGGAGCAGGGGGATGAGTGAAGGAATAGGATGATGAGTAAAAGGAAAAAGAGAAGGAAGACTTCCCCCACTCTATTCCACCCCCAACTCACCTCAAAAGTGGATTGGAGGAAGAGTAGTGGAGGAGGAGGAGGAGGAGGAGGAGGAGGAGGAGGAGGGAGGAGGAGGAGGAGGAGGAGGAGGAGGAGGGAGGAATAGGACGACGAGTAATAGGAGGAGGAAGAGAAGGAAGTGGAAGAGGAGATAAGAGGAAAAGTAATATGAGGTGAAATATAGACGGGAGAGGAATGAAAACTAGACTTGTAAACGTTCAATAGATGTTCTACAAGGAGGAGAGGAATAAGAGGAAGAATGAAGGAGGAGGAGGAAGAGGAAGAGGATGTGACACCAGATAGCTTGTCTTCTCTCCGAACAGTGTATTCATTCACATTAACATAGAGTAAATGCAGATTATAAACTCTTTCCAGAAACTGGTCATTATCCATGCAGCACCTACTGTTACGTCACTACGTGCAATATAATCGGTCGCCAAGACAGTTTATTTATGAACTATAATAATATGAGCAATGCACTTGACAAATGACCAAGTTAATCGTTTATTTATATATATGCAGCTCATTTATTCGTACCCATCGCCGCCAAATGACTGCCGTCAGGATCTTATGATGATGATGATGATGATGATGATGATGATGATGATGATGATGATGATGATGATGATGATGATGATGATGATGATGATGATGATGATGCTGAGGAGAAGGAGGAGGAGGCAGTGTGATTCTCGTTAACGGTAACGTTAACGAAAATGTTCGTTAACGAAAATAAAATGATTTCGTTAACGATAACTATAACTATAACTAAAAATATCATTAACTATAACTATAACGAAAATAACACTAACGAAAATTCATCTTTATTTTCGTTAATGCAAAAAATAAAAATAGGAAGTGCAGTATGGACGATTCGACATAAATGAGAACGAAAAATTCGATATTTTTATTATGCAATTTGCCAGTTACTTTGGAAACTCGTGTATTCATGGAGCTGAATGCACCCATGCTTCAAAGGCTTTCAAAGCTCTGAGGAAATTGTGAAACAGCGTGTTAATACGCACAATTTTGCTTATAGCCTTAATTATTGCAACTAAGTAGTAACTAATATTAAGTAAAATAAAAATTTATTAACTATAACTATAACTATAACTAAAAAATAATACTAACTATAACTATAACTATAGCTAAAACAAAAAAATCATTAACTATAACTGTAACTATAACTAAAATAAAATCTGTAAGGAGAATCACACTGGGAGGAGGTGGATATGTTTTAAGCCTACAATCTACACTGACACCTCTCTCGTTAGTAGACTTACCCAAAATTGCAGACCCCCTGTACGGATAATTCGATGTCACACGGATTGAACAGATCATCTTAGGAGTTATCTTTTAAAGGTGTAGTACTTCAGTAGTACTTCAAATAATAGTTGACTATAGGCTAGTTGTCTATAATAAGTTAACGTCATGAACTTCTAGCACCTTGTCTCACGAACTCTTGTTCTTCACGTTTTCTGAGTTTCATCCGATTTCTGTCTCTGATGTCGAACAGTCTATGAAGAAATCGTTGATCGAATATCAACTCACTTCACGAAACATGTGAAGTGCTTCTTAATCGGCGAATTTCTCTCCAGAAGGGTTACTTCTCGCTTACAAATCTCGCTTCGATGCATCGTCTTGTGTTCCACTCAAATCGTATACGATCATACGACCCCATCGCCACGACCAATCGTTTAACGAACAGTTTTCAGGGCTGACGACAGAAATTCCGGGTCCCTAGGCATGCAGAGCAGTCACGGGCCCCTAACTATTCTTAGACTTTATGAGAATTTAAAAAAACTGAAATAATAATAGTGCGGGTGCAACCCTACAAAATTATATTTGTATATGCAACTATTGTAGTTAAGTGTCCGTAATATTATATTTTAAAAGGCATTAATCATAAACTTTGTATAACTGATTATAATATTTTTCAGAAGTTGATTGCGGGCCCAGCCCGGGCCCCTAAAAGTCGCCGGGCCTCTGGGCTTTTGCCTCCCCCTCTGACCCCCTGTCGGCGGGCCTGACAGTCTTTAGATAGAAACACAGTTCTCTCCGATATGATGTCGAGTCATTATAATAGGGCTGACAATCGTAAGCAGTGCCGGATTAAGGCATAAGCCAACTAAGCCATGGCTTAGGGTCCCACAAGTTCCACAACGTTTTTGAAGGCCCTCAGAATCCGGAGAAATTAAATCAAACTGTTGTAGCAAATTCCTAATTTCGTATAATTTTAAATAATTTAACGCTTTACACTGAAACGTTTTTCAGTGCTAGTAATTTTTTGTTACTACCTATATACTTACTGAATACTGACCTTAGTCAGAGACTCACACTCACAGTCTGTACATGCCTAAATTTCATTAGAAAAAACATTGCTTATCATGTACAGGTACGTTTAGCATTTTGTGTTCGGATACACGTATACTTTGGTAACTGGCTTTGCTTTGGGGTTAGGGGTTACTTAGGGCCCCCGGATGTCTAAACCCGGCTCTTGGCTTAGGGTCCTGGAAGTCTTAATCGTGAGGAATCGGTTCCCTTCGATATGAACACCGTATAAGCCGGGTGGATTTAATCTGAGTATTACCGCGCTTCGTAGAAATCGTCATGAGCCCTCCAACCAAATGATCATCCGCCAACCGTTAATTTCATTTTGGCTGGACAACAGTTTTTCATGTCACTTCCCAAGTACAGAAGAACAGCAGACCGTTTCCCTAAGGCCTTATCCTAATATTTTGTACCTTACGACGCGTGAGTAAAGATAGATAGCTGCTGTCCTTTACAGAATCTATACAATTAAGTTATCGCATTTAATATAGATGAATGCGAATAGAAGGAGAATCGTAGGAAATCGAAGGAAGAGGAGGAGGAAGACACTAGGAGGAAGACAAGGAGGAGGAGTGGGAGGAAGAAGACATGGAAAGCGAAAGCAGGGGTAGAGCAAAGAAGAGAAACGGATAGAGACAGGCAGAGAGAAAGAGTCGGAGAGGACACGCACACGTAGAAAGAGACCGGTAACGATAAATACAAAGAAACAAAACACAGGCAGACAGAAAATATAAACACGGAAACACAGAGGCAGAGAATAATGAGAGGCGGAGAGAGAGAAAGAAAAGAGGGAGAGGAAAAGAGAAAGAGAGAGAGGAGAGAGAGAGAGAGAGAGAGAGAGAGAGAGAGAGAGAGAGAGAGAGAGAGAGAGAGAGAGAGACACACACACACAGACAGACAGACAGACAGACAGAGACAGAGACAGAGACAGAGGAGAGATGAGGAAGAGAAGGATGGGGGGAGGAAACAGAAGAATGTTAAATGTAAGAACGGTAGGGAGAAGAAGAGGACACGAGGGATGAAGATGGAAAAGGACAGCAGTAAAGAAGAAGAGGAAAGAAGAGATAGAGGACGAAGAGAAGGAACAATAGTAAGAATGAGGAGAGAGAGAGAGGAGGAAAGGAAGAGGAGGAATTGGAGAAGGAGGAATTAGAGGAGGAGCAGGAGAAGGAGGAGGAGGAGGAGAAACAATAGTAAGAATGAGGAGAGAGAGGAGGAAAGGAAGAGGAGGAATTGGAGGAGGAGGAGGAGGAGGAGGAGGAGGAGGGAGGAGGAGGAGAGAACGCTGAGAAAGAGCAAGAGTAATTTGAATAGGGAAGGGAAGGGAAGGGAAGAGGAGATTGTCCAGGGAGGCGCAGTGCATCGAGCCAAACGGAGGCATGGACCGAGCTACTGATGCTGCAGCATGGATGCTGGATTGACAGACTCAAGAGCTGCTGCTACTGCGGCAGATGAGAACAAACGAAGAAAGAGATGAACGCACGACCGATTGAATGAACGAACGAACGAACGATCGAACGAACGAACGAACGAACGAACGGATGAGGCTACGACGCATGCCACCGGAAATGACATCAGTCGGCGCCGACCATTACGTCATAGGAGACGAAATGGCCACACACGTCGTCGCATGCTAATTAAATGAAGAAGAAGAAGGCGCTGATTCACTGATAGGAGGAAGAGGAGGACACGAACAGGTAGGAGAAAGGGAGAGGGAGGAAGAGAGGAGAAGTATTCGAAGAACTCTTCTGATAACCACATACATACATATATATATACATATATATATAATATATAATATAGTTATGTAGGCAGGTAGCTAGGATGTATATATATATATATATATATATATATATATATATATATATATATATATATATATATATATATATATATATATAGTGTTATGTAGGCAGGTAGGTTGTCTTTCTTTTTCTTCACCAACCTACTCCTTCTCCTCACTTTCCTTCTCCTAATAACCTAATCTTCCGAAGAGTATATGTGTGGTCCCTCGTCCCATTTTGTTGTCTCTGCTCCTCCGTGTCGGTTGCCTTCCTGTGTGCCTCGATGTATATATATATATAGACTATATATATATATATAGACTATATAATACCTTCCTCCCTGCAACAGAGAACAGTACAGATTAGTTCGCATTCTAATATTCCATAGTTCAATTCTGAGTGCGCAGCTGCCAAAGACCTACTCCAGCTCTTGAACGCAGATATCAAAAGAGCTGCTGGATGCCTGGAACTGCATCTGATAGTCGAGACCATGCACTCAGCTGCATCAACCTCATCGCCTTTTCAACACGAAGCATACAGCATACAATGGAAGACAGGAGTCATGCACAGAACTATCGGAAGTTTCTGGTGATCCTCATGGACCATGGCGAAAAATGCATGCAAAAGATTTCGTATGGCTTATCAATCAACACACAGCCCCCGACTTGCCACAAAAAACTCATGTATTATGGCTGAAATCAGGATGTGAGGTCAGTAACTGCAACGACACACAAAGCAACACATTCTGCTTGTGACAGTTAACTTGAGTTATTCGATCGGATCCAGTCAGCGTCACTGAAAGCTTTAATATGCATCATCAGGAGATCGCCAGAAAAACAGGCAACCTTGACCCTTCTCCAACATGGCTCATCAAAAAGTCTTGAATTGAATTGAATTGAAAGTTTGCCAAGCAGCTCTTTTCCTAACAGAATTTTCAACAAGTCCCTCAGTTAAGAAACGTGTCCTTACTCCAGTGTGATTCTCGTTAACGATAACGATAACGAAAATGTTCGTTAACGAAAATAAAATGATTTCGTTAACGATAACTATAACTATAACTAAAAAATATCATTAACTATAACTATAACTATAACGAATATAACACTAACAAAATTCATTCTTATTTTCGTTAATACAAAAAGTAAAAATAGGAAGTGCAATATGGATGATTCGACCTAAATGAGAACGAAAAACTGTGATATTTTATTATGCAATTTGTCAGTTACTTTGGAAACTCCTGTATTCATGAAGCTGAATGCACCCATGCTTCAATTGCTTTCTAAGCTCTGAGTAAATTGTGAAACAGCGTGTTAATACGCACATTTTTACTTATACCCTTAATTATTGTAACTAAGTAGTAGACCTAACTAAAATTAACAAAAAACTAAAATCCATTAACCATAACTATAACTATAACTAAAAAATAATACTAACTATAACTATAACTATAACTAAAATAAAAAACCATTAACTATAACTGTAACTATAACTAAAATAAAATCTGTAAGGAGAATCTCACTGCCTTACTCCTTATTCACTGAAACATGTTCTTGAGGCACGGTCTTCGAAAGGCGTAAAAGAGTTGCTCTCTTATAAAACTAGAGAGACCTATTTCATCGGTAACGTTTTCCCTTTCAAAACCTCTAGTGAGAGATGTGCACACGACAGGCTTATTAATTACGGTAAATTACCTCAATGACAACTGCCTCCTTCATCCTAATAAATCTGCCTATCCGAGTATCCGTTATCCTATACTGTAGACACTACCATACCTCGTGTACTGACTCACCTATAATTGGCAACCCAGTTCCTATTCCTCCCTGTTATTCCTCTCCCTCCTCCTCAATTTCCTACTCCGCTTCCCCTCCTGCTTTCTTCACATTCATTCCTTCTTCTCTGTTCATCTTTTATGGACCGACAGACAGACAGACAGGCAGACAAATAAGCATCCAGACTTCTAGAAGACAACCAGCAAATCTGGCTCTACTCTTTCGTCAGTCCGACTTGTAAGACGTTCGTCTCCTGTTTTCGTTGAACTCATTCGACATGCATAATTCCGACGATTATGATAGGTATTGATAGGTATATAGAGGCGATTATCAAGGCAACTGTATTGCCTATAGAATTGATAGACGAAAAGTCTGATCCTTAAAATGGCTACGATTAATCAGACACCTAAAACTACCAGTACTACCACTACCACATGCATATACAACCATCACCACCACGGTACTATTACAACCACTACTGCGACTAGTTGCAAAGTTACATATACAAGTACCGGGTACTACACTATAATTATTGTAGTGGTTTGTCATTATTATTTTTTTTTTCGCCCGAGGTAGAAAAGATCCCTCAGGCTCTAAGAAGTAAGTAAGTAAGTAAGTACGTGCTTTATTGAACCGCCTGCAAACGCACTGCGGGAAACTAAACTTTACTGTGTTAAAGGTTCTCGTCCCCATCGTGGATTATTATTGTTATTATTATTATTATTATATTACTATTACTACTATTATTAAATATTATTATTATCGTAGCTTAAATTGGGAAGACGAGATCTTCTGAGTTGGAAGGGGCTGTTGCGAATGTCAATCTCTCGAATTTCGATACAACAACAGTTGCAGAATCCGTCCCATCGCATCTGCTGCATCCCTCCCTCCCTCCCTGCCCCTCTCTCTTCCCTTCCCTCCCTTCCCCTGCCTGTCTCTCCCTCCCTTGTTTCATCTATCCCACAGAGTCCTCCCCATTCCGCGCCTCCTTTCCAGCAGATCACAAAGTCTTTGTGTCCTCGCGAGTCGCCGGTGTCAATCCCTCGGGAGGGAGGTAGGGAAACACCCCTGACATCTGGTCCTCCGCCTTTCCCAGCATTCCTCCTCGCCCCACCCCACACCTCCTCCTCCTCCCTCCATTCCACCCCTTACTCTTCTCCTTTTCCTTTACTCCCCTCCTTCGCCGCTCGTATCTTTTGTCCGGCAGCAGATTTGCATAAGCCAATTCGATGTAATCAGAATCTGACAAACAGAAGAAGAGGCAGACACACACGAACAGACAAGCAGGCAGACAAGCAGTGAGACAACTAAGCAGACAAATCTTCAAACAGAGAAACAGAAACAGCTTCTTTAAGTCTTTCTTTCGAATAGATACGAAGGTTTATATCGTGACGATATTATCGTCCTATGTCTGTTGCGGCAAAATAGGCAATTAACAGCGTAATTAACAGAATAATTAGTATGCACAGAAATATGTATTATATAAAGTTGTAACACACGAACAGACAATCAGGCAGACGAACAGACGGAAAGACATGCAACCAGACAGACATAAGCACAAACAGACAAGCAGGCAGACAAGCAGTGGGACAATTAGCAGACACATCTTCAAACAGAAACAGCTTCTAAAGTCTTTCTTTCGAATAGATACGAAGGTTTATTTCCTCCAACACGTAGGCCTATCTATGTGTGTTGCGGCAAAATACCCAATTACTAGGATAATTAACAGACTAATTACTATGCACAGAAATATGTATTATATAAAGTTGTAACTGTAATTGTAATTACGACAATTTATATAGCGT
>JACEVL010001274.1:192500-247500 GCA_020284085.1 Aporrectodea caliginosa | reverse complement strand
CTTCTGATCAGCTGTTCATACTGTTCAGTTTGAAATAATAAACGAAGATTATATTCTTATTCCGCCTCTCCTCCTTACTTCTCTCGCAGCACCAGCACCATCCACCGCAGCCGTCTCATTGGCTATCTGCCTGAGCTTTCTATTTTGACCTGGAACCGGTTTTGACCTTATCTGCCTGTCGATTGTGTTTAAACTGCGCGCCTATGAATATGTTTGTTCCAGTGGTGGATCTACGATCACAAAAGGAACAACAGAGGCCATTGCCCTAAAGTCTAAAGACGGCTGCAAAACTTAAAAGTTACACAAAGCAAAAATTGAACATAAAATTTCATTTTAACCATGATCGATCGAGACGGAAATAAATAGGCCTAAATATAGCCTAATTATGATAATATAAGTTAGATCTTTATTCTTTAATGCCTAAACATGCTAAAGTTTTGTTGTAATGGGCGTCTTCTGCACTGTCTGATTTTCTTAAGCAAAATGACAAGTTAAAACCTTGGAACATAAATATTAAGGGCGAAAAATAAACTTGTGCTTGGGACGGTAGATTGCAATGAAATTGCTATATTCGCCTTTGCTGTTTCCCGCAACGTAGCCTAGCTTTGTGTAGCGCTGTATAATCTTGATGTTACGACTGCGATTTCAATGTTAAAGTGCGCTAAAACAGTTCGAAATGCGCAGAATTGAATAGCAGATTAGTCTACAGCTGAACGTGGTTTTGTCCGATCAGAAATAGCGCGAAACGTCGAAGTTATAGACATCTTGCCCGTCTGAAATTGCCTTAGTGACTGGGGAGTAATTTTTCACGGGCAGCGTTATATTGTATCATCGTCCATCTGGCGGATGTTGCTGTGCCTGGAGCAGAAGTGGTTACAGCAGCGAGAGCAGATGGCTTCAGGGCTTAATACACGGCTTACAACAAGGGATGCGGTTGGACTAATATACGGAAAGGATGGGCATGTATTTCGAATGCAGATTGTCCTGCCCTGCTGAGCTTTCAACCAGCTGTTGTTCCTTGCAATGACTACAAGTGGCTGACGACGGATTATCGGTACGGATGGGATTGACCGGAATTATCGGAACCACGAGTAACAAAAGACTGGAGAACAAAATAGAAATTGTCAGAGGTGTAGCAGACCAGCCTTTGATGAGCGGTTGCTGGGTTGTGAGCAAAATTAGATTGTTGCCTTTGTTGGGAGTTTTGCAATGAACTGCACTTTTCTGTTCTTTTGGTGAATATTATGACTATTATCTGATCTGAGGATTAATTAGGGTGGATTGAGTGTTATGGATTTGGAGATCGCATCGTTTAATTCCTCAGGTTTAGGCGATTGTACTGAGAGTGAGATGTTTGAAGATTAACGTGATCATGTCAGTTACACGTTATCATGCTAAAAGATCTGTCTACTTGTCGTGATAGTAAGATTTGTCGACCTAGTAGTGATTTTTAGGTGGCATTTGTGACTTCATTGCTTATGCTGTTTAGTGATAATGCATTAAAACCGTTTTTCCAATTGAAAGAAAACATGTTCAATTTTTTGCTTGAAGTGACATGTATTACAAGTTCAAATTCCTAATATAATTAACCTCTCCATTAGCCACATCATTACATAAAGGTCTCCATATCTGTTAAGATAGTGAAATCGTACAGGGTGCATTAGAGATTCCGGGTTGCGTTGATTTGCACTTTCTTAAAGACTTGTTCTGTTGCATTCTAGAATGAAGTGAAATCGCAGTTGGAAGTTTCTGCATTTTCCCAGTGACCTTGAGAAGACTTGGGCTGTCGTGTTCTTCATGTCGCGTGACATCACGTACGATCCGTCGACAGCCAAAGGCGATGATTGTGGTAACGACGCCCTAAGCCATGGACGTTTGGAGGCTTGGATCCATCACGATCATCCTGCTGCTTGTTAGCCACGGTCCGGCTGGCGAATACTTCCACCAGCGCGCACCGCACCGTGTGACAATCCGCAGACATGGAACGAATGAAAGCCCGGACTCGATCTATCTGCCTGATACACCGGCAGTGCCAGCTCTACAGCCAAAACGAACAGGCGAACATGAATGTCCGACGAACTGTCTCCTGCGAGTTGCAAACCTTGGCGAAATGCGGTCGACGTTTCGTGATTTTTTCGAGGATGCCGAAACCCGACTTGTTCACTTCAAGGTGCGCCTGGAGGACTACAGCATTCCGGTCCTCGAAACCTATCCGTACATGGATAACAGTTATCTTGCAACAGAATGGGTCTGGGCTTCTGGGAGCTACGGTAGGAAATTGCTTGGTCTGCCACTGGATGCCGAAGTTCTGTCTCTGTACATTCTCGAACAACAACGCCGCCGGATAGAGTTATCCGTTTCGTCGGTGCCGGCCAACTGCCTCGTGATGCACTCGCCAGAATGTCGACTTCACGCCATCCGCAGTATTCTCATCTACAACGTGACGTATATCGAGCTACAGCATCACCAGCGTGACTATATCTGTCACTATGTTATAAATAATACGAGTCCGGCACGTGACAGTTCGCGACTTCTCTACCGGTGCTGTGAAACAGACGGGTTCCGTGCTGGCGATGTCAGCTGTCAGATGTATGCGGCGTCAAACGACGACCTTTCGATCGTGCTGCTGACGATCAATGTGCTGTCGACGATCGTGACACTCTTTAGCCCTCTGATCATTCTCAAGGCAAAGATGGCGCTGATGTTCACGAGCGTCACCAAATTCTTCCGTGCGTCGCTGAAGCACGGCATCACCGGGCAGCGCAACTACGTCATCAGGATCTCGTCACGTCAGCTGATCAACCTCGGTGATCGACAGCCGTTCTCGATCCCACGATCGTTGTTCCGGCTCATCTGCTACTGCTACGGAGAAGGCCGATGTTGCATCCACTGGTGGGGAGAGTGGAGCTACCAGCCCCGGCTTTGCAAGAAGAAGTCGCGTTGTCGTCAGTGTTGGCTTATCGCTTGGAAAATTGTTGGCATCATTCTTCTTTACCCGGTCATTCTGCACGTTGCCATCTTACTGTACATGCCCCGACT
Organism: Aporrectodea caliginosa; assembly: GCA_020284085.1. Lineage (NCBI taxonomy): Eukaryota > Metazoa > Annelida > Clitellata > Crassiclitellata > Lumbricidae > Aporrectodea > Aporrectodea caliginosa. The sequence goes on along the minus strand of JACEVL010001274.1, from coordinate 244,461 downwards.
GCCATTCTACTACTCTCTCGTCAGCCACGTGCACAGCTCCGAAAAGTACGGACCAATTTCCCTCAACATAAACTTTATTGGGAATTCGCTGATTCCACTGCAGGACCTGCGCATAACCGTCTGGATGCTGTTCTCGGTGCTTGCTTTTCTCTACACCATCCTTGTTGTTTCGTGGCCGAACAGTCCGCTGGAGCGATGTCTTCTGCGCTACGAGGGAAAGCGTCCATTCGAGCAGACGGCCTCGCTACATGGTCATATGACGAAGAGCTACAAGCAGATCCTCTACCGACTCGCATATGGCGACTACAAGACGAAACGCCATTTCTTTCTCATTAAATGGCTTCCATGGGGGCTGCGGCGGCTGCTGCTTGCGGCGGGCCGGGTTCTGATGCAAATTCCAGCCGTGAATGTCTGCTTTCTGACGTACATGATCGACGCCAAGTTCTTTGAGGAAGATGAGGAGAGACGGGGGTCAGCAGATGAGGACCGGGATGAATTGTCGGTGGAGCAGGCAGTGGTTTTTCGTTGTTCTGCTCGTGCCATCTGCAAGGCAGTGATTGTCACTGCTCTGTGGTTTGGTTTCGTTCTTATTCTATTCGGCTTCTGCACAACGATGTTCCTGATGGTTGAGTTCTTGCTGAACATTGTGTTCTTTGTTCTTGTCGGTGCTGCCCTCTATACGTCGGCAGTCCTGCCGTGGATCGTGTTCGCTGCAATCATGGCCTACTACGTTGACGACACGCTTTCAGCGATAAACGCTGAGCACAGACAAATCCTGAAGCTTATCGATGAGAATTCACCACGGATATCTGCCATCGAGGAAACGGAGGAGTTCTTCCACGAGGGAGGGATCCAGATCCTTAAGAAACACAACCTCGGTGCCGTCAAATTCATCGACGGAGACAACACGGAGTACGTCTCTAAGGAGCTGTACTACAACGTCTGCAACGATCTCAAACGAGGCTGGAGCAGCACAATGCGTCGAATCATTTTCCGGCTCACTGTCATCTTCTTGTACCTGCTCTTTCTTTTTTCTGCTTCATCTGTTCTTCTTTCGGTCGTCGGATCGAGGCTCATGGTCTTCGTCATAGTTCTGGTCGGCAGCACGGTTCCAAAACTGGTCGAGCTTTATGTTGCGGCGCGAAAGCGTCAGCCGGACTTGCTGTCAGTGTGGGCAAAGATAATTCCGGAGATTCTCGACCGCCACATCCGGGTCGATCGTACGGAATGTGTCGATGACAAGGAAGAGGAGCTGACGACCTACGACGTCCGTCCGGTTGGCGTGCTGGAAATGGAGTTGCCGCGGTTGGTCATCCAGCGAACTCTGCACCTCTGGAAGTTTCCGTGGGTTGTTTCTGGCGATCAGCAGGTCCAGTCGGGCGAGGCAGTCGTCGTTGCGGTCGCAAACAAGCTGGCTGCCGCGTCGTTCCTCACGAAGGTTGTCATGCGCGAGTATTCCCCAAATCTCTACGATGAGCCTGTGCTCAGACTGTGGAGCTTGCTCGTCGAGAACAGCATCCTCGAGGCGAGCGCGACGGCTGGTGCGCTCAACGGAACAACGATGGATACGGTGTCACTATTTCCACGTGAGTTCCAGCCGCTTGTTGCCCAGTTTGAAACTGGTAATACAATCGACCAGATCGTCGACAGCATAAACCGCGAGCTGTATGGACCGTTCACACGCGGTGTTCTCGTTACCATAGGCAATACGTCGTGTGCCTTGTACAAGGTTAACAGTAGGTTGATGGCGTTCAATAGCAGTTGTCATAGCGACCAGGTGACCGACCTGTTCGGCGCCGTTCTCATAGCGACCGACTTTAATGCCCAGAACCTCCAGACGACAATGAAGTACCTGGTTGATCCGTACCGGCCGGACGCTGTTCCGGTCTACAGCATTGTTCCGGTTGAGGGGTTCATCATTCGATCGCCTGAGGTTCTAGAGATCGAGTCGGTTGTATAGACTAATCGGTTGTTTTGGGTTTATTGTGTGGGTCATTGTGGTCAAGAACTACCGGAGTGTAGTATCATGCAGGGGTTTGAATCCCAGTGCGTGACATGGTATTGGGAATTCATCAGACCTTGCAACATTGAAATGCTGTCCAGTGACTGGATAAGGGGTGTAATTCAGCTTACAATCAGACAACCCACAGAGCGTGCCTTTATGGGAGCGCATTTACAATGCTTATGCTTAACTCTCCTCACTTTAAGAATCATTATTTTGAACAGAAAATGTAGGTTTTTACTACTGAGCTGACAACTTGGGTTTTCCTAGTTTGGTTTTGTGGCTGGTAATTCCACATGTGTTGTATGTGGGACGCTTACAAGAGTCTAGGAACTGTGGATTGAGCAAATGGTAAACTAACCCTAACTGAAACACTCACTCTAACCCTGACTCTAAACCTACTCCTGACCTTTCATTACTATGAAATGGCCCTAACCCTAGAGCTAAACATAACCTTATCTCTTAACCTAAATCTAGCCCCATCCCTACCGTAGCCCTGATCCTGATTGCATAACCTGGTAGCTTTAACATCCAGACTTTGTTTCCTTGTGGAGCTGATTGCTTAGATTTGTTGATCCAGCCAAGGTTGAATACTGTAATGCCCTCAAACCTCCTTAAAGTGCTACATCTTGCAGCCACTCCAAATGAAATTACTGGGATTGAGCTGTTCATGACTTAACCTTCAATAGCTTGGACTGAATTATTCACTCACAATGTGTTAGCTGTGAATCATTAAGTCTATTCATTTTAGCATGAATCATTTAATCATGAATTGTGCAAACATGAATTACTTACCTCTGAGTCACTTAACCCTGAATTCCTTAACCTTGATTCACTAACCCTAACCCTAGTGTAAACCTAGCTGTAGCCTGTAATAACCTTGAATCGGTTAACCTAAAGCCGCTGAACAGTGAACACTGAATCACTATGCCTGAATTGGCATGTTGTTGCATCACAGTTGTCATGGTTGTACTTTGGTGAAAAGATTCTATGGACTTGGGAAGTGCAGTAAATGGCAATAACCATAGCTTACCTTAGATTGCCTTACTTTTACCACGGAAATACTGTCTGCTTGCCTAAGACAGAAGATAGATTGTACTACAGGAATTAGATTTTTGTAAGTATTACGGTGCTAGTAATACGGTTACATTGTGGTCGGTATTACATGACACTATTGCATGACAGCATATTATGTTATTACGCAACATCTTACTTTGTGGCACTATTACGTTAGGTACCTTTTAATGTGACACTGTGTTACATGACACTGTTGCGTTACCTTTTCACGTGACCTGCCTTACTGTATGCAATACTTTGGTCAGCCTTTGATGTGCTCAGCGTGTTCGAGAGCTTTCATCAAGTGCAACTGTTTTGATTCATTACTTCACAGTACATTACCTTGTTATGCAATATGTTGATTCGCTCAGTTTGTAAAATGGCACTATAGAAGTGCATAATGAACAATAATTCCATGTTTACAACTATTATTAAAATTGATTATGACATAACATTTACAGTTGTGTGTGTATGTTAACATTTACTATTATTACTTTGGTTAGTGTTATTAGTATAAATTGTTTTTACATTTACCATTGTTATTATGTTACAGTTACGATTACGCTTTCTGTTAATACAGTTGCTATTATATCTGTGGTTATGGTATCCTAGTTATTCATACGTAGTAATATTTTGGTTACTATTATTATTATTATTATTATTGTGATTACTACAGGATTAACTGTAGTTATGGTGCTGCTATTATTACAGTCATTGCTGAAATCACGGTTACGTTTTTTTTATTACAGTTATAATTAATTACAGTTACTTTTAGCATTATTATTAGTTATGATTGCGGCTATCATTACGGTTGTGTGGTTGCTGTAGGAATTATGTGCGTGGTACGTGGAGTTATTATTCAACAAATTGTATGTACCTTTCCGTGCCTTTTGCCTGGAAGTTATTTTACAGATTTACAGGTTTTGCGAGTCTTTTATGGTAAATGTTTACATATTTACAGGTTTTACGAGTTTAGCTGTAGTCTATTTACAATCAGTCAGAGATGTGCTTTAATTTTGTAAGGGTTGTTGTACATTTGTAAAGAGTATCCACTATTTTGATTGATGCGTAATTAAAAGAACGGCGTAGTCTGTAAATAAGTGTAATTTTCTACAATTTTATAAACATTTGTAATATTTACAATGCTACTGACACGATTTTTGTCAGCGCAGTGCCCCTTAAATGCTGCGTTATGGTACGGTGTGTGTTTTTTACGGTAATGCTTTTATATTAGTATTTGTACATGTTGTGTTTATTAACAGTTAATTTATTAATTATATATTTGTTTGATAAATAGCTGATTAGATGTATTGGTTTGTAAGCTACTACAGTGGAACCTTGTTGCAAAGCTGCCATAGAAAGTTCTAATATGTTATTTATTAAAACACATTATGTATGTACACAAGTGAACCTGGCTATAAAATGAGTACATTGGTTGTACACCTTTTTGTGGGAAACTTGGATGGAGAGAGGACTGGTCGTCCACCTTCATATCTGAGGGTGTGAGACTATGAAGTCGCTAACACTTCATCTGTGTGACTGCCTCTCTGTGGTTAGCTTAACAAACTGCTGTTCTTATGTATGTATGAATTTATGTATGTTTGTCTGTCTGTATATATATTTATATGTGTGTGTGTATTATATATGTGAGATGTTTATTATGTCGCTTATTAAGGACCTCTGAAAAACGCTGTGTGACTATCTAACTGATTGAAATAAACGCATTGTATTTGTAAGGTACATGTATTGATATGCGAACTGGCTTGGATTTGGTGTGCCTTCGGTTGATGCCATGTGCATTAGACACTGGCATAATAGAAGTTACTAATTACAATTAAAGTAATGCTGAAATGCATGTTGAGCAGCAGAGTCAAATGAAAGAGTATGTGTTTTGCGACAAGCAGAATGTTCTAAGCAAACGGTCAAACACAGAATAAAGCTCAATTTATACAGTGTAGTTAAATGTTAGATTCAACGTCCCAACTGCATTTTAATGACTTTCTACTCGGATAGCCTGAGATGATTACCCCAGCATGCTGGAATTTGACCGAGCTTTGCCTTCGCATTACAGTTTCTGACTGCAGTTGAATTGAGGTGACTATTAACTGTGGCCTTGTGCATTAATAATAATGGTGCTATATAAGTCGTTAGATTGGATCGTGGTCTTCAGGTTGTAATGGTGTGTGTTGTAACAAGGTTCCACTGTAGTCTTTGATTTACATTCACAATCTTTTGATGGTGCCAAAATTACGTTCAGTTGTAATCGCTTTTGATAGTTGCCAATTGTGTTCATGTTGTTTTGAATAGTTTCTAGAGACATTTAGTGTATGGTTGATTTTAGAAAATGTTTTTTGTGACTTTAGTTTAGTTTGCATTTTTTCTAGACGTTTTGCATTGAAACTGCTGTGGGCAAGTGCATACATGTAACCAGTTCTTGCTTAATTTTGTGAATCCGTGATGATCGGCTTTTCAGATTTTCATCTCAACCGCTAAATGGTCGATTAATTTGTACAAGTTGTAGCAGCATTGGCATGTCCAATGTTTAATAGTAGTGTCTGCTTAGTTAAGAGAAGTGGCTCCGAGATATCATTTACCATACTTCAATAGTTTTGAGAGTTTCAAGGGCATCTTGATTGGCATGCCAGACTGTCAGTCCAGCACCTGTTCATATCTTTCTCGATGTCTTGAAGAGGAACCATATAAATTTCGTGAATGTTCCTTTTATGCCCAAAACATGGTCGGCTATAAAATTACACTATTGATGGGAAGACCAGTTAGCAAGGGAGAGGACTGGACTCCCACCGTCATATCGTGATGCTAAAAAAGATGAAGAACTTTGTGAACACTGTCTGTCGTAGGTGGTTGAAGGGACTACTTTTTTCTCATTAGAATTCTGACATTGCCCTCAAGTGTGCATATTCATCCAGATTTATTTGTCATTATTAATTAATTTGTGTAGCAATTTGTCATTGATTTTCTGTATCGTTTAAATGTATGTTCCAGTCTATGCTAACTCTGTGAACGATTTAATTTACGAAGATGCTGTATAATCTATTTTAAATTCTGTTTATGATTAATTTCAATTCGTTTGTATAGTTGACAATTTTGTCGTTAACCAAATGTGTTTGTTGTGCTGCTTTTGTTCTATTATACTGCCCAGAAAACTAGTTGAAGACCGCTTTAAATCAGAATTTTCTTATCAATTAACCCACTGTGAGGTTGTTTTTGTTGCAAATTTGGATTTTACAGTTAAAAATTGTAATTAAGTATTCATATCATCGTTAACGAATTCTAAAACTGCCAATTTATAAAAAAAACTCTCCGGATGATTGTTTATGTTCTTGACCCATTTTTTATTATTGATTTTTAGACTATTTTGGGTCTTGCACGGTTTTGCTTTGACAATTTTTTTATTCAGTTTTGTTTTTTTGAATTGGTCTAAATTTTTATTCCTTGACCATTTGTTCTTCATCAGTTTCTTTGTTTCGACCAAAGTATTTCTGGACCAAAGTTTTGGGTTCCAAGTCCAATTTTTTGTTCTAGGCCCAACTTTTTTGTTGCAGGTCCAGTGTTGTTTGGGTCACCTTCTTTGTTCTGGGCCCCAATGATTTGTTCTGGGTCCATTTTATAATGTTTAAGCTATTTATTTGTTGAACTGCTTTACACTCCCATAGCATTTCTGAACAAGCAGTTTCTGTTACACAGTTGTTTTACAGAAGTGTTTAATTACCTCATCTGTTCTCATTTCTTTTCTGTTATTTATTTATTTTGTGTTTTAATGAGAAATGGAAAATCCTGTTTCCAACATAATAATTTGTTTGTGGTAGGAAATCATTTTATGAAGTTAATGTGTTACATAATCATGTTAACTTAAGGAGTCGTTAAAAGCCTGTTGCAGACTTGCATGTTACAGTATATGGTTTATGCTTCAATGCGTCGTATGTTACGGAATCATGCGCCACAGAATCATGTGTAAAAGACTCAGACAGCCGCATATGTTGGGACTACATCGAGCTCTTAGCTGGTCACCAGTTGGCACTAGCAGTATAAAGCAAGATAGCTGTGGGCCAAATGAGTGCGGCTGTTTGGGAAATCATGTTATCGAATCATGTGGTGTTTCTATGTGAAACTGGTTCTAGCTTTAATCGCTGAACTGCTCAGAATGGCCCATAGGCCGACTGTGGGACAAAACTGGTACGACAAAATGTGGTATTGAAAATGTGGAAATCTTCAACATTAGAAGTGAAAACAGCATTTGAAATGTTTGCATATGAAACTTTAATCGTTTACAAGATCTCATATTGATGGCCCCGTTGTACTTGGACCTTAACTTTTTAGTAATATCAATCAATAAATCAATCAGAATTTATATAGCGCCCCTTCAAGATCCCTACTCAGAGGCGCTCCCGACCCAGGCCATACGGAAGAATGCAGTCTTCAACAGTTGGTGAAACTGAGAACAGTTTGGAAGGTGAATATGGAGTAATAAGGTGTTCTTGCCTTGCAGTCATGTTTGCTTTACCTCTGTGATGTTAGGCATTTTAATGTCAACCTCAGGTGTTGCATATTCAACCAGGTTTATTTATCCATAATTACTTTGTGCAATGATTTCATTTTAATTCATTTTTATCTCGTTTCGATAGACATGTGTTTTATTTATGTGCAATCTCTGTTTACGATTAATTTACAAAGGCGCTATTTAATCTATTTTACTTGTTTTTGTACGATTTAATTTACGTATACAACGGCATAATGTAATCTATTTTGTGCTCCGTTTACGATTAATTTCAGAGGCACTACAGAAACTATTTAACAATTATAAGGCCTACATACATTTTGAAGTGATGGCTGGCTGGCCTCCCTTGAAACACAAAGTTCATGGGTTGAGGTCAAGTTAAGATTGACATTATCTTGCGACCGTGGGCAACCAGTGCATGTCTGTTCTGTGCTACTGATTGATGTTCGTCAGTTTATTATGGAGCCAAATTAAATTTTGGAAAACACAGCTCAGAATTAGCAATTCATTGTCCAACCATTGTTGGACTGTGGCTGTTGTGTGTTGCCTCAGTCATACATGTAGGTTCTTTCAGCCTCAGGACCACACATTTATCATATGGGCTAGCGCAGAGCGCCTCTCGAGTAGATATATTGAAGGAGCGCTATATATAACTGTTCAATTACATTACATTACACCTCTTAGGAATAATGTTGCAGGACGTATGTAGTAAATGTGTGGTTGCCTTCCTTAGCTTCTGATATGGCTAAGTTATCTCTACATGTGGCGGTACGTAAATGTTGTAATGCCTTGCAGTCTGTGACAATTCACAGTAAATGATGGCAACTGGCATTACATTAATACAGTCGATTACATTGCATTAATCTACAGTAAATGAAGCAATCTCGCGAGTGGTGATCGCAATATTTTCGTACGCATTTTATATAAGTTATTTTCTTATGCATAATTACAAAGTTTTGATGAAAATTTTCTAATTTATTGTCAATTAAAATCTGGAATGTTGTGTTTCTTTTAGCGTGTCATTATATTGGTGCTATATACATGTACCAGTGGTGCTGTACGGGTGCGAGACATGGACAAAAACCAAAGCACTAGAGAAGAAAATCGATGCATGTGAAATGTGGATTTGGAGGAGAATGCTGAGGGTCTCCTGGACTGAGAAGATAACAAATGAACATATACTGGAAGAGATAGGACACCTAAGAGGACAAATGACACTGAGGCAAAGAGCGGCGAGACAGAAAATGATGTACTTTGGCCATGTGATGCGTGCGGACGGCATGGAAAAGGAGATGATGCTGGCGTGTGGGGAGGGAAGACGAGGAAGAGGACGACCAAGAAAGAGATGGATGGAGGAGATACACGAGACAATGATTGAATCTTCCGGAACTGAGAGAGGCGACGAGAGATCGGAACACATGGAGAAGGCTGACTATCGCAGTCGCTAGGATTCAGCGAATCGACAGCACAAGGTGATATACATGTACAAGGAGTTTCAGGGCAGTAGGTTATTGGATGAATGAAATATAATTACTTCTTTAGTGTCACTATTTTCATGCACATCAATGGTCAATTAAAGTAAGACATCTGTCAGAAATAGTAGGTGATGGATGGATGGGAGTAAGGATGGATGGATAAGTTGGGTTGGTGGGTGAATGGACAGACGAATGGACTGGCTAAGAGGATTCATGGACATGTCAAGAGCGAATTTTACTGATCGACGTTCGAACGGCAGCTTGACAATTTAGTCTATGAATGACCGACTCCAGTTCGTAGAGAGGTTCGAATGACTCGCAGCCTTTCTGTTTCATGAATTCCGTTACAATGCTTAGACATTGTGTAACAGTAGCAAATGAAACTGGGGCTGTCGCAATATCATCATTGCTTTCCTCATCTTCTTGGTGTGCAGTCTGTTGTGGAGTGGAAACAATGGAGGAGTCTGAAATCTCATCTACTGTTGAAAGACGATCTTCTACAGCGATGTTACGACTGAAGTCGTCAGCCGTCCTGCGAGATGACACAACTTCGGTTTTTCCACCATTGTCAGGTTCATCATTTGACTCTTCTTTCAGAATTCTTGGCAGCACCTCCGTTACCCATCGTTCAGTTCCAAAATCGTTAGTATCCTGCTTTTTACCATGCCGCCTTTTGAACTGGATTGCGTTGCGTGCTTTCCATCTTTCTAACCAGCCGCTGGTAGCCTTGAAATCAGCCATACCAAGACCACGTGCCAGTTGATCCGCTTTTTCCATCAGAAGGGGGCCGCTCACTGGAATCTGAAGGCTACGCGCTTGAGAGAACCAACGTAGCAGTGCATGCTCAACATCTATGGACTTGCCACCTCGTTTGCGCTTTCTTTCTGGATTGCTGTTGTTCCGCCATTCCTCTCTGATCTTATCTTTGTTTTTCTGGATTCGTGAAATAGCACTTTGATTGACACCGAATTCCAATGCCACTGACGACTGGCTTTCGTTATTTTCCAGGCGTTTAAGCACCTCTATTCGCTCCGCTAACGTCAAAGTCTTGCAGACGCGTCTAGCCATTTAACGTTTTAACAACTTAACGAGTGTCAAACAAACTACAGAAACAGTGTGAATGACAGACACTGAACGCAACTGTTCATGATACGTTTTTCACACTCCGAATGTAGACCGGTAACAACGTTGCGTCACCTGTTCATACGGACCACAGTGCAGTTAAATTACTCGATAGCCATTTGCTGTTCACAGATGAACTACTTAGGCTGCCAGAATGTTCTAATTAAAGCGGTCTATGCAATTAGCGTCGCTGATAAGCAAGAATAGAAGTTTACATGAGTCCGGTGGTGACCGAGCACTGCCTTCTAAATATTTAGGTTGTGGACCGAGCCTCAAAATATACACAATATGGTCGTCCCAGACTTGGATAGAAATACAGCGCCGCAACCTGCTTACCGCAACCTGCCTACTTCCGCTCACGTAAGTAAGTACTGATTATGTATGCAGGCCTACAGCACCTATTGCTATTGCTTCTATTACGGTAATAAATAGCTGTGTATGTATATTCGTTTATTTAAGAAAACAACAGGCGCTGCCAGGCAGAACGCTGTAGGTTAACAATAACAGTTGACAGTATGGCTATTTATGGATGGGTTAATTAGTACATTGTATCGTATTGTATTGTATTTGATCATTTATAAAGCGCTTCTCATAGCATAAGCTTTCCATGTTTTTATATAACATTCTAGGAATAAAGTTTATCGAGTCTTTAACATGTGAATGAAGTGAAATAATACCGTCAAAAACCTTTCAACGTAGAGCGCTAAAATATCGCATGGTAATGTCAAATTACACTTCCTAGTCACTTCGCGACTTGTTCCGCACGTATCTGCAGGAATTTATGTGGCACATAGCGAGAAATTTGGCGGGAAAACATGTTTTCCATTTTTTTGAATAATTAGGCTAAGTTCGTCTGACAGTTCATTTTTACCTGGGTGAGCTTTTATTATTATTATTATTATTATTAAATAAATTTGTAACACGCGCAAGGTCACACCGAAATGTGAATCTGAGGCGCGGGTTCAATGGCCTTGAGTTAATACTACCCTATAAAATTGCCTATTTCACCTCGCTATTGAATCATGTCTTACTTGAGCGGATACAGAGGACTACAGAGGACTGGTGCCTGATGGGTCGAAGCATTCTATTCTATGCGAATAATTTTCGTTCCAGGTCGAAGGACCCGCCACCGAGAAAGCGCAGTGCGTTTGCAGGCGGTTCAGTAAAGCACACACTTACAACTTAGATAAATATTTGTTTCACCCAACGACCTCTTACATATAACGGCTTCACCCTACCGATAAAGACTCGATGAACTTTAGGCCTATCCCAAGAATGGTATAGAAACTTGTAGCCTACTAATTAACCCAACTATAATAAGACCATAGTGTCAACTGTTATTGTTCGCCTACAGCGTTTTGCCTGTTGTTTTGTGGAAAACGAATATACATAATTCATAGGCCTACTGCGCTATGACGAAAATCGAATCGAAATCCTATCGAAATCCTATTCATCGCCGTGCGGTTGTCCGTTTCTCCGCGTCTTCACTGAGACGTTATTACGGCATCGACGAATCGCACAAGAAAGACTAATTTCTCAATGACGTACCATCTGTCGACCAGATGGCAACAGCGACGCTAGACTGATCGAAATTTGCCAGTTTCTGTCTTTTCCTTTAACTCAATCGTCCCTTGCTATTAAAGTACTATCCGTCTATAAATTTCAGAATATATATATATATATATATATATATATAAAATTATATATATGCGCGCAGATGGGAAGTTGATCAGTTTTGTCTAATAATGTTTACTTGTTATGAAGCAATTGTCGAAGTTCACTCCAGATCCGCCGATTGGAACAAATATGTATGCATGTGCTATACAATCGATTTCGTTGTCTAATGTACTCTGGAGCCTTTTGTAGCGCCGTCATTATGCAACACGCGAGACATCAGTCGATGCATGGTTGTTTCGAAGACCATATTCATCAACATCTGTCCTCGGACGCTTCTATGACTTCACTTAATTTCTTACGTTTCGACTGGGCTCGTAACAGATCTTGGCATGGATTTTGCCCTCTGCCCAGGGCCGGATTTTGCTTATGCCTTAATCCGGCACTGCCTCTCCCCCCACCTCAGGCACGTCATTTAGCTCACAGCGGGCCCTCGTCATATCACTGGACCAGCTGCGGGTCAACATAACATGGCTGCCAGGGTCCCTGGTCTATTTATCCCGTAATAATTCACAGTAGACAATCCGCAGTAACAAATATAATATTGATAATAATGTGGTCTGCCTATAGTTATGCACAATCACTAGTTGCGACTTTCCTGGACTTCGCTTTTGTGGGCGCTGTAGATTACTGTAATAATAGTCCCAGGACTTTCCTCTGATTTTTAGCAGAGTTTTAGGCAGCAGTTCATAATTAAAGGTTTTCGAAAGTATAATCGTTGTATTAGCCATTTATTGTAGCCAACGGTACCATATAGGGCCTATACAATTTATTTTACGCGCTATGTAAATAATCTACTTCATTTAACTTGGGCCTAAACACTTGTGTATAATAGGTCCTTGTCCTCTGATTATTGATACACAGCGCATGAATTCGTGACCCAGGTCGACCAGTTGATCTTGACCCGATCATCGTGTAAGGGAGCCTCTATCTTACAACATGACCCAATGACTCGATGGTATTTCGGTGTCATGTTTCATTGGCGAAGCGTTCATTTTCATTTGCATTGTCTAGCGCCAAATTTATCACGTAACGTTACACCGCAAACAGAATGGTATAACGTTAATTTTACTGCAATTACAGGCCTTCCAACAGCATCACAAGAAAGCGCTATATAAACCACACACTTTTCTTGTATAGAGTTATTAATTTATGGTCGGTCAAACGTTTTAGCACTTTATTACCCAAAAGTGTGAGGCTAAGAAGTACTTTAAACTTAAAATAAAACGTTGTATCGGCGTTTCTAGACAGAACTATTTCGATGCGCGTAAGCCGACGTGTGTCGAATGCGGCTGATGCGAAAAACCTATGGCACGGGGCTTGCATGTGAGTCAGAACGTCAGTCAAGCTGGCTTTCAGATAACGCGATTATTTTGACAAACTCTGAAGCTTATTAGAACAATGCCTTAACAGCTAGGAAACATTTGCTCTCATGATTTGGCTTTCAGGCGCCGAAGGAACCAAGATTACGATACAATGGAAATGAAGAAAAAATCCAGTGACTTCTTGAAGAGGCTAAAACATCCCAAATCCAAAGTCAAATATTGTACTATCGTATCATTAAACTTCGTAAGAAGCGTTTGTTTATCCTTTCTACAAAACACATTGGAATAAAAACCTTCGAACAAGGCTAATATTTGCGATTTTATAGTTTTTACATTACATTACATATCGGGGCTTACGTTACTTTGTCGTACCGTATCCAGTGCGATTTACGAATTTCCTAAGGGAAAGCGTTGTGGCAAGTGGTCCGTGCTGTTCTGTCGCAAAGGTTAGGTTTCAATTCTTCACGAATTAATTTCGAAAAATTCCGATATTAGGAGAATTGTCAGACGAAGGTAATTACGTCCAGGTTTCGTCCAGAAATCGTAAAGGATGCTTGCTATGGCGTCGAATGGTTATGCTACGTTTAAAGTTGGAAAAAGTAGTTTTTGTTGTAACTTGTAAACTCATGGCCGCCTGTAATAGTGACGCAAATAAGTAAGGAAGTTGATTGAAGTTGCGTATTGCTGTGGATTATTTAAGATCAGGAATGTTTGGGTAGGATGTGGATGGGCCACGTGGTTTGACGGAAATCGATCGCCTCGACTAATCTTCTTAAATGTGAAAATATTTCCTTTGTATTGCAGTGGGATTTTTGACCCAGTTGACGGAAGGAATGGGCACGAGTGATTTCTTGAAACCGAAAACTGTCCCCTTCTCCCTCGCCAATATTGGCTGAAGAATATTTGCACTAAGAATAAACATATATGCATGCGTTTTAAGTGCTATGCATTGTTATTTGAGCTCGATATTCATAAATAAATGGCTACTTCTGGTGACCTTACATGTAAACAATATGGCCAGTCCAGACTGTGCAGTTAGAGCTGATATTAGAATGCTGCAAGCTACCAGAAGGACTAGATCGCAAGAAATTACTGTAACACAAAGTTTTCTTAAATACTTTTATTTGCTTATGTAAATTAAGAAATGTGGCAACGTTCTGTGATGTGTATGATGATTTCTTAGAAGTTTTCAGTTGCTCAACATGATTTATTTCATGTAGCGTTGATATTTGATACTGAGAAGCAGAAAATGCATAATCTAAATATGTATTTAAATAAGACTGTCTATATTAATTTCGTATATTTACTTAAATATTTTTGTGTTGGCTCATTTCAGTAATTCTGTGCTCTCAGCAAAATGCCGCCAAAAAGAAAAAGTTTGCCCACAGAAGCAGATGAGAAGATGAGAAAGGCTAAGGTATTAAGAGTTTTCAGTATTCAGTTATATTTTTAGGCTAAATGTTTAGGTATTAGGAGAAATGGTGCGTAAGATTGGAGAACTGAGTTTTCTGTGATGATATTTTTACGCAACTGTATTTGTCAATGTTGCTAGTTTGGTATGTAGGCTAAACCCTTTTGATTGCTCCATTACGTCTTTCAGCAGTCACTCACAAAATCCAATGGTCAATGATTAGACAGGAATAAAATTTAAATTTGCCTGTTGACCTACTAAGCCCTCAGCACCAGCACACCTTCCTACCTTCATACAGTACTAACTCCCTACATACATCCTGGTTGCCTGTGATTATCTGAGCCACGATCCATAACAGTTTTGGGCTCACGTTCATTCCATGCCTTTGCCCCCGAGGAATGGAATAGACTGCAACTCCTTCTTCATAGTTCAAATTCACTTCCTTCAAAAAGCGGCTCAAAACTCACTAAATCTCCATGGCTTTCAAGCACTTAGCTAAGTGCATCTGCTTCTGGCGGCTGACAATCCGCGCCTCAGATTCGCATTTTGGTGTGACCTTGCACGGGTTACAAATGTAATTAATAAAAATAATAATAATAAAGGAGCAGTCAAACTTCACATACAGTTATGTTGCTGACTGGAAGAGGTCCTATAATTGGCTTGTAGGTGAAGAGACTGCAAGGTTATATAAACATATTTATGTGATGTGATTAGATTTCAAGCCAAGAAGCATCACCAAGTAAAGTTAAGTGTTCAGTAACTATCACAGAAGCTTGCGACAGCAGAAGAAGATTTATAAGTCCTCATGTGATATGTTTGTTTGTTTACATCCAAGGTATAGCTAGATTAGTGCTTGGAGCTCTTGTTGCTATGCAAAACTATTTGTATGATGATTGGATGATGATGTGAAACAGTGATTGTTATGGGAAAAAAATTCAGACACTAATTTGTTTTAAATTTTTGAATGACCTGTATTGGAGGTGGGTTAAAAAGTTACCCGATATCACTGTGGGTATCAGTTTTGTTATAAAAATTGTTATGATGAACACTGTTTAAAGTTCTGTTGGTCCTGCTACCAATAAGTGCATGAAATCCTTCAAAATTGACTTGTCCAACTCTTAATTACAGAATGTCACATGACAAAATGGTGTCTTTGTTTGCCATTTTTATCGTAAAATGCAATTGTAGAAAGAAGCATCACCAGTTTTCATATCTAATATCTCCACAATTCTTCCAATAGTTTAAAATCACCTATGGAAGAACAATAGCTCATTTATTGGCCAAATAATGGTGCACTTATTTACGTAGCTAGACCACTGGCTCCCATGCATGAGCTGTTTTAGTAAGCACACCTAATGTTGCAATTCTGCTCTGTGACTTCAGTGGAAAGTTTTGTGCCTGTGACATGCAAAGTACCAAGTATTGTGATATCCAGTTGTTTCAAGCAACAAGAACAGTGGGCTGCAATAACAGGTAGTTTTGTTTGGTACTTAGATAGCAGTGGGAAGATCAGACGGGAAGACAAGGGAACTGGCTACCCACCCTCATATGCTGAAGCTAAGAAAATGATGTCGCTAACACTGCATAGCCTCGGCTGCCTCTGAGGGCTGGCTTAACCCTTTAATGATGAGCTGCATTGGTTTCCGATACGATATTTTAGTACACGCTCGTTGTTAAAGGGTTAAGGGACTGCTCTTCTTCTTTCGTATGATCAGGAATCATTTGCGACTGATAGAAGTGTCCAGTGAATGATGCTATGTTTGTGTTTATTTTATCAGATGGTAAAGAAGATGGAGCCACCAAAGACATGGTGAGAAAACTTGGAACTTTTGTTTGACAGGCCTGCGTAAAAGTTAAAATTAGAATGTCTCGTGGAATTACATTATAATACATTATGTTGCATTGCATGACACTACATTGCTTGATTTTGTTGCATTACATTACGTTATATAAATTTTTTTATGGCAGTGGGGATTAAATGCTAGTCGTTAAACTGGAGTTTAAATTAAATCAGTTTAACATGGCTTACAGTTTAAATTTGTTTGGAGGTTACATGTCGTGGAGGTTATATGTCGTTGTGAGTTGTACATATGACTACTTTTCTGAAGTTTGATCTCTGTGTGGTTACAGATGCTATTTCTCTTGGTTGGAATGGAAGTGCTGTTGTATTGTTTTATTATGGCCTTTGAAGAAATACTACCCTGCAACAGCCAAATGTTACCTTTCTTTGATTTAAGTTATTTAGAACCTGGACTGGTTCTTCCATCGTTTTGTAATGTAGTGTAACAGAACACTTGTATAGCACTTCTTAAGTTAAAAACCTCTCAGAGGCGTTGTGATTCGGATTGAAGTTTTGCTTATAAACAACTGTCACTTTATGCCTTGTGCATTACTGTAGTGGTGCTATAGAAATCGTTAGATCAGACTGATTTAATTTGTCCACTGGATTGTTAGTTTTGAATGCAGATTGGCTTAATTACTGTTGGTTGGTGCTTAGGCCATTATGATAGTTTAACTCTAAGTTTTTAAGTTAGATTTAGTTATCGTTTGATTCTGCCTCATTTCAGGAAGGAAGCAGAATATTCTGCAAAACTCGAGTCTGAATATAAGGAACCCATTAAGTATGACGAGTACATGGAGGGTGGAATTCCTGACTCGCTCCTTGAGGGACTTGGTTTTTCAGAGTCCGAGGTTCCACAGGACTCGTCTGGTGCTGGTGCCGACGATGATGATGAAAGTGCTGGAGCAGAACAAGATGAGGCTGCTGGAGCAGAACAACTTCGAAGCCTCGATCCATCTGCCCTCGCCGCTCAAGGACTGACTGAGGCCATGTCCTCGTACGTTGTTGATCAGATCAGTGCGATGGCTAAGAGTGGGTTGATATCGGCGACGCTTCCGCAGCAGATTGTCGATTTCACGTTGGCAGCAAGCAATAAAGCCATGGCAACGGCGCCATCGCAAGGTAGGAGCATCGTTATTTTATTTCTGTCTGTCCCAGGGTTCTCCAGCTCAGATTCTGTCTGTCTCTCACTCGGTCTCTCTCTCTCTGGTGGAGTAGTAGATGTCATTCCCTTTCTCTGTAGCATTGCTCACATCTAGTAATGACCAGCATGCTTTACTATGGCACCACTGCAAGGTAGTAGCATTGCTAATTTTTCTGTCTGTCCCAGGTTTTCTCTGTCTTAGACTCTCTGTCTGTCTGTGTCTGCCTCTGTCTGTCTGTCTGTCTCTCTCTCTCTGCTGGAGTAGTCAATGTCGTCCTCCTTTCTCCATAGCATGGCTCACATCTGTTTACTATGGTGGTTGACGTAGAGGTTCACAACGGAGTGAGAGGACTATTTCGGCTATCTAACATTTAACCAGAGCCCATATCTGCTGCTCTTGAAGCTAGAGAAGGACATTTTGACCCCCATCATTGCCAGGTCCAATTCCACTGCTGTTGATGTTTTTCATGCTTACACCCATAACTACCCTCCGTGGTTAGCATAAGAAACTTCTCTAGAACTACCTAACCTCAAAGATGATGAAGGATTACTTTACCGTGTTTAGCTTAGGCTAACGTTCCTAATTTCAGCTTTGCCTCGGCGTGCATTGACTTTCTCATTGTGTTGGAATTTCAGCAGCTCAAGCAAGAAAACCGGTCGCCTCGTCAACATCACCCCTTCGAACAAGCCGTCGCCTCTCTGCTCGTAACACTACACCCACCGAAAACACGATAACAGTCGACTCTTCAAGGTCTGCTTCTCGGCTCTACACACCAACCCCGGTCGTCCGGCCGACGCCTCCGAGGATGGTGTCACAGTTTGCAACGGGGACAAGACCATTGTCCGTTTCATCGTCAGTCCAGCCTCCCCGGCAGCCACTTCCACGCAACACCCGGGTCTACAACACAGCACCACGAACCATCACCAAGGGTAACATCGTCTATGAGCGTATGCCAACCGGCGAGGTGATCGCCAGCCTCATCAAGAAACCGGTGCCGGATGGCTCAGGAAGACCGTATGCTGCCGGCGACCCAACCCAACGAGGGTCGTCGTATCGTGGTGTTCCAGCGAGTTCCGCATCGCCTATCACCTTCGAAGATTGTCCTATAAATGAGTACAACGTTGGCGAGGTTCTGGAAAAGTCAATCAAAGCAACGCAGTCGATGCGGATGTTGTTAACGTCACTGAGAGACGACCTGCGAAGAATTGGCGCCGGTTCTGCGATGGTGACAGAGGAGCAAGTGAGGAAGCGACAGGAAGTGGCCGACAAACTGACAAAGGCATATGCAACGTACAAACGCTCGATTGAGGATATTGAGATGCCACAAGGTCAGGATAACATTAAAGCTGCAACCGCGATGTCGATGTCAACCCACCGCTCCGACAAGCCTGCCGCAGACCTGGTTCGACCAGTGATGCTTGTTAAACACGGAATTCCGATTGTAACAGGTGCAAACGAACACGGAAACTCGAGGCGAGGAGGCGCTTCGGCAACCGTTACAAGCACTGCATCGGGGCGTGCACAGGATCGGGGAGAGGTAATTGAACTGTCGGAGAGCGATGATGATAATGAGCAGAATGGCCGTACCTCACGAGAAGGAAATCGCGGGAAAGAAGGTTTGTCTAAAACCGCTTCTGGACGACAGAGGTCGGACGGGGTCAGGTCTGCCGATGTAGGAAAGCGAAGTTTGCAAAAAGATGGACAGTCTGTAGAAGCCGCTGAAACAAAAGCTGGAAAATCCGACTCCACAGACATCAAACGAAAAGAGTGTAATGGAGTGAAAGGCTCAGCTGACGAAAAGAAATGAACTGTTATAAATTTGAGAGACTCTCGCAGCGGCTGTAATGCGAAACTGAAGTTCAGGAAAGGCAGGTGTAGACACCTGCCAACAAATTCTCTGTTTAATTTTTCATCTTTCCTGATCTTCCATTATTCAATGTTAACTACTCGATTGAAGCATTGGATAGTTCTTGTGACTGGTCCTTTTCGTTTCTCTAAGAGATGTTAATTTCTCAATGTTCCAAGCATTATTTTATCTAATTTACCAATCGTTATTTTCTCCAGAGTTTGATTTGACTGTGAGCCGTGCCGAGTCCCACGTCGTGATGCAATTTCCATACGATTCCAGAATGCAATTTTGCTTCTTAGAAACTGGTGATTAGAACAGTTGACTCTTGTTTCCACTGGTTGGGGGTTCAACTATCTCCCACAAAAAGATGAAATGCAGCATTACTGTTGAGCAAAGTTGAGAAGAAATGAGTTTGCATGACTTCCTGCCAATGAATGTCACAATCATGGCACACTGTTGCTAATGTTGATAGCCTTTTGAAACACCTGTTACAGATTCAAAAGATTATGATGAGTCTTAATTAACATTATTATTATTGATAATGATAATAATATTAGTACATGTATTATATTTAAGTTTGTTTTTTAAAGACAAGATGGATGATAGCTAATGTGCAGGAAGGAGACTACAGTATGTTTTGTTTCAGGTTATGGTATTCTGAATGTGAAAAGCATTGAATTTCATGGCTTCGTTATCTAATTTACGATATATGATGTACTATGTTGCAATGTGATGAATTGATGGGTGATTTGGTTAGTGATTACAAAACAAAGGGTTAAGCAGTTGCTGATGTATGTAGATTTGTTTGTACATGTACATTTTATTTCAACATTTATGCTTTACGGCATTTTAAGAACCTTTTTCAAACGTTCTTGAACGCTGTTCTGATGTTAATTACGATGAATTATGGAGAGCATTAACATATTCCAGAACTGATTGAATCTGTATGGCAGAGTGACTTATGTCAGGTGAATAACAATTTGTGGATTGAATGAAGATTTTAAAAGTCGGCTCAGCCCAGTGAAATGCATGCACAACTTGTCATTGCACCCAATGAAATAAGTTTTATTTTGTCTGAATTTTAGTTTTTTGTTTTGAGCTGTAGCTCTAGTACAGTAATTGTGAGGGAGAATTCTTAGTCTGTTATGGTAGTTGCCTTAAAGTGTTCTGGCCAGTATGTATCATTTGGGAACTTTTTCAGTGCCATCATAGTAATGCTCAAAGCTTTGATCAATTGATGGGGTACATGTCCATGGGCACATTCAGAAGCTTACAAAGGGCATACAGCCGTACAACTAGTGCAAAGCTATTTCTGTGAGTATGACCTCCTTTGCAGATTTTGGTGACCTTCTCTTAGGTTATTAGAGTTATTATGACCTTTACTTTCTGAGATTTGTATGTTGGGGTATGGCCGATTGCCATTACTGTATTAACCATCCTTAGCCATGTCACATCCAGCGTTTAGGTTTGGGCTACAGGTGGTTAAGCTCCCTCCAAAGTTTCTTCGACTGTTTATAGGTCACAGAGGAAGCTAAGGTGTTGACATACGCACACGCACTTATTCTTTGTACAGCACATCTGGTTTTCTGTGTCAGTTAAACCGGGCACAGATTGACACTTAATTCCATATTCACAAACGTTATGCTGCTAACTGATTTTGGGTTTGCAGCATAACTGATGATGGGGGTTGCTTTGCCCTTCAATATTAACAGTACTGTTTATCTCATGAAAGCAAATGCTACATATAATTTTGCTATTCAAAGTCAAGAGTTATATAAGTTATAGGAGACGTAGACCAAATGTGACGCCAGGGGTCCAAACCCGTCACATGTCGGTTTCTGTCCTTTTCATTCAGTCATATTCTACAATTAATTTGCTTCAAAATACTTTTTACAGAATGAAAATATCTTTTTTCTAACTGAAGTTATGCTCGTTTGATTCTTTCATTAATATAGAGTGAGAAAATCGAATAAACATTTTCAGAATATTCGTGTCATCAAAGTCCTCATAATCCATTACTTGATAATGCTGCAATTTTGCTGGGCAATAGCGGGCTACATTCTGTATCAAATAAAGCAAACGGCATCAAAATCGGATTACGACTTTGCAAATTATGGCAAATTCACAGGCAACTGCTGAATTAAAGAATATTCTATATTTTTGACCCTTCTCGCCTATTTCAGCTTCTAGCTCAATATCTAGGAAGCGACAAGCGACGGGTTTTGACCCCTGGCATCACAAATGTACAAGTTCCCTTTGTGCCATCAATCGTGCAGTTGACTAGACAGTCTGTGTAGGTTAGTAAAAGCCAAATGATGGCATAACCTATTTTAATTTAATAGTTTTTATTTTGTATACATGTAATTAGATTGGAAATCCTGGGGCAAAGTGCTTCCCTTGCCCAAAGTTGTGGGCGCCCATGTATGCGTATTCTAGCCAAAACATGTGGGCGCCCATGTAATAATGCGCATTCTAACTTTTTGCAATAATACATTGTAATAAGAAATATAGTTTAAAAATAACAAATCCTTAGCAATTTAAGAAATTCACTTCCCATTGCTTACAGTAGTTTTCCGCATCATCTGAATTTTATCCTGTGTTAAATAATAATACAGTATTAAAGTTAGTAAAAGTTTTGCTCCACACTGTTGACTGGGAGTGTGCTTAATTCCCAATATTAAACAGCTTGTGGTGTGAGACTCGAATCACTCAATGATGAAGCCATTAGAAATCGTATCTTATAACGGTATTATGTGAGTCACTTACCTGAGGGAGAGAGTTCCAGAAGAGAGTTTTGGTCTAGAAACTGAAAAAGCTTATTCACCAAAACAGTTCTTGATTTAGGTATGACCAGAGAAAGATAATCAGATGACCTCATTGAATAATGGTCAGTCTGGGGAATAAGAACTGATTTTAATTACTTTAGCTGGCCAGAGTTCAAAGTTTTTAACTATGAACCCCAGTTTGAAATTGTTTGCTGAACAGGAAGCCAATGCAAAGATTTAAGCACATGGGTTATGTGCTCATATCTGGAAGTATTGGTTGTGGCTCTAGCCAGAGTTCTGAACTTTCAGCAGCTTCAACACATTTGACTTATTGATACGAGTAAGAAGCGAGCTACAGTAATCTGGGCGACTGGAAACTAATGCTTTTGCCAGAGATCTCCTTGAAGACATGGGCACATACATGTAACTCCTAATTCTGCGCATGTCACGAATGAGCATAATGCTGACTTAAAAATACTATTTACGTGGACAGTGAGCGACATGGTAGAATTGAAAGCAACGCCTGTGAACACCGCTTGCCAAACAAAGTACTAAAATTACCATTTAAATAGCCTAAGGCCCTAAACTGATTGAGTGCATGGACTAGTGCAGGACCGACCAGAAATCCCAAACCAGTGCTTGAGACGATGAAGAAGATCCACAGTGCATCAAAAGTAGCAGACAAGTCAAGAAGAACAAGTGCTGTCATGTTGTAGTAGGCCTACCTCTGTCCATTGAGCAGTGTTTTGCACGAGACCAAAATTCCAAGACCGAGACCAAGACCGCGGGGTCCAAGACCGAGACCAAGACCGCGTGGCACAAGACCGAGACCAAGACCGCGTGGCACAAGACCAAGACCGAGACCAAGACCGCGTGGTCCAAGACCGAGACCGAGACCAAGACCGCATCATCCAGGACCAAGATCTAAGCCTCAAGACCATAAACGCAATTCTCAGTTGTAGTGTTACATATTCCCATTATTCAGATCAGATGCTTATTATATTTATAGTTATGTTTTTTGTCCCAAAGTCTTCGAGGTCTCATTGAGAGCACACTATAGCTAAAGACACTCTCAGTAGGTGCAGCTGTGTTGCGGAATACAAAAAACTTGGCCAGTAGAGAAAAATTCCCCACTAAATACCTGATCTGCATCGTTTACCCGGCTACTAATTTTGCTTAGAGAAACCGCATCATTGTAAGCTTAACTAGTCACTAAAGCACCAGAGGTCATGGTTAACTGTGCCCCAACGTTTTCTTGTCGCTTCTGATAAGAAGTACCTGAAAAACCGAAAATATCGACAACGTTTAACAATTAATCCACTCTAGTTCCCATCAAAGGCCAAACCAAAGGCGAAAGACCAAAACCAAAGGCGAATGACCGAGACCAGACGCCCAAGACCAAGACCACACCTTTAAGACCAAGACCAAGACCGCACCTTTAAAGACCAAGACCGAGACCAAGACCGGCACATTCGAGATCAAGACCAAGACCGCATTTTGTCGG
Source organism: Aporrectodea caliginosa (assembly GCA_020284085.1). Classification (NCBI taxonomy): domain Eukaryota; kingdom Metazoa; phylum Annelida; class Clitellata; order Crassiclitellata; family Lumbricidae; genus Aporrectodea; species Aporrectodea caliginosa. Next base: position 220,777 of record JACEVL010001274.1, on the reverse strand, counting down.
TCTCGAGACCAAGACCGCGGTCTCGAGACCACATCACTGCCATTGAGCATACGATGTCATATGAACAGCAAAAACTGATGATTCTATAGAATCAAACTTACGATATGCTGACTAAAAATGGTATATATGTGAGTTTGATGATAGGTGAGTTTGCATGTGATTCATTCCTTCCTTTCAAGGCTTTTATAAATAGAATTTAAGGTGAAGATGGGTCTGTACACAGTGTACATGTAATTTGTCAGGTCGTCCGGGTCAAGAGAAGGTTTCTTAAGCAGCAGATGAACTGTGGCATGATCAGTGGACATAAACTGGGGTGGTTGATTTCCGACAATATAAGTCGGACAGAGTGGGGGGGTTGTTCTCCAAATCCAGGAGGGGTAAGACGCCACTGGGCATGAGCAAAAGCTGACGGTTTTGGCGTTCCATCGGTTTTAATGCCTTATGCTTTATATACCGGCGCAATAGAAGTTGCTAATTACGATCCGTGCGTGCATGGCAGCATGTGGCCAGGTTGTTGCTGACTGACCCCATGAACTTTCCTGCACTCTTGACCCCGGACGAAAAGCCCGACATCATGACATCTCAAACAACCGTTGTCTTTCTCGTGAACGTTTTTCCTGTTGATAAGGAGCAGCCCGTGCTCTCCCTATTCCCCAGTCGATGCAGGCAAGAGACGGTCTGAGAGACACGTAGACAAATACATACACACGAACTCGGCTGTCTGTGTGTCTGTCTGTCTGTCTGTCTGTCTGTCTGTCTGTCTGTCTGTCTGTCTGTCTGTCTGTCTGTCTAACTGTATAGTCGCGTGCAAGACAGTCTGATAGACAAGCATACGGACAGCCATTGAGCCATACAATCCTGCCCCATAGATCACTTCAGGAAAAGAACTAAAGCCTCGCTGGGTTTGGAAATCAGTTGATAACAGCAATAGTTGCCACTAGGCCTGACCCTCAACTAACTGTCCCTTCCGCCCACTCGACGTGCACGAGCTAGCAGCACGGCTAGTCTCGTGGAGAGGGTTGACGTGACTACCCTGCTGGGGCTATCATTTGGCACATGGTCAGATGACTGAGAACGGGGCGCATAGTCACCGTCATAAGGATTTGCTTCTAAGACATTCCATTGCAGGTCTTATTCGAGGCTTTTGAAGATCAGACACCAGCTGGAGACAAGATCTACATTTGTTTAATCCAATCGACTGAATCGCCCGTCTCAGGTTAGGAATCTCGACTGACGTATTCTCTTTTATTTTCATTGTTGAACACTCTAGCATAGGCCTATAGTCCGAATAATGATTTTGCATTTGATGATGACGATGACAACTACGATGATGATGATAAAGATACAACGCTTTAAAGCAATTGTCTTCCAAGAAACCTTTGCTCCGCCGGATCTTAACGAGTTATTTGCTGTTCCAGAATAGGTTTAATATTTTCTGGATAATTTTTTTAATTCCTGAGAAATTATTGGTTCCTCGGGGCAAATAAAAGAAGATTGATATAATAAATAATAATAATAATAATAATAATAATAATAATAATAATAATAATAATAATAATAATAATAATAATAATAATAATAATAATAATAATAATAATAATAATCATAATCATAATCATAATAGTTTTTATAATAATCATAGTAATCATAATCAATACAACGGCAACAACAATACACCACAAAGGTTCCACTCCTAAAAATGTTCACCACTGCATTTCCTGCTACAAAGGATCCAACTGGATAACCAACTCTGATGGGAGACATTCGGATGGCGTGACTTTGCTCAAGTAGATGAACGGCAGATGCCTTGTCTGGGACGCCATTGTTTTAGCATCAGGACAGAAACAAAGCACATCATATCAGCCGAAGTAGCGGGTGCTGCTGTCGAAATAGCAGTTCAAAGAATAATACCAAAACGCTGTCATTTTGTCATGGCACATTTAGGCTAATATTGTTGTGCGCCATTGGCCTTTTAAACTCTGAGCCCAATAATAAGTCCAGATGACTTAATTGAACTGAGCTTTACATGAAAATGGCGTCGAAGCGTTCAAAAATGACCTGGCAGAGAACAATCTGCAATGTCCTTGTCCTTCACTGGCTACCTGTTTCTCAACGCATCTCCTACAGAGTTGCTGCACTTGTATGGCGGCGCCTTCTTGTCTGCGCTAAATCCTACTAGTCTGATCTTTTTCGACCTGACAGTGTCTCTGACCTCGCAGCCCATCGAACTCTTCGTTCTTCAGCAAGGGGAGCTTTTGGTCCCGCGAGCTCACACTATTGTTAGACAGCGTCGAGCCGTTTCTATTGTGGGTCCCTCCATCTGGAATGGCCTCTCACTAGACCTGCGATTGATGCCTCGGTTAAACTCGCCTGCTTATTTACAAGTCTCTCAAATCACTCTTTTTTGGCTGTGGCTGGGCTGGGAGCGTCTATGTGTAGGTCTCTTGAAGAGGCGCTATATAAATTATCGGAATGAATGAATCGGTAAAGAAGCGCAGTTGGATTGAAAGTAAGCGGATCCCCGCTTGGTCGCGAGCGCTGCTGACGAGTTTTTTCTCGAAGTTGCGCTTCACAAGTGCTCACTTCTGTTATGTTATGTAGGTATACGTTTAAGTCTATTCGCCTTGTCCATAATGTCAATATAACATTAATGTATATGTGCATTATAAGTATAACTATACACGCATACAATTAACATAACAACATAATATAACATAACAAGGGTTTAAGTGGTTCAGAAGACTGGGTTAAAATCACTGCAAACCTACGGAATGCTAGAGACGCAGCTGACGAAGAAATCTTAAAACAGGCTTCTGCCATAGTGGGAATTTAACCCTCGACCTCTGGGTTGTAGCCTATGTCCAGCAAGCTAACCACTAGAATATCGCGTATTGTATACTATTGCATACCGGTATAGAATATCTAGACATAGATATACATATAACGCATTCCATCTATTAATCTTATACGTCTACGTCTAGGGGTTTAATTAGGCTAAAGCTTTTTTTCATTGAAACCTTTATCTTAATTAGATTATCTTAACCGTAATTCTGTAATTCCGGAGGTATTTGGCTGTGTGACGTGTCCATCGAGTTTCAGTCCAGCTAGACTGAGCTATAGGTCACCGTGGGGCCATAAACGTAGCTGTTCACACGGTAAGGAAAGTATCTGACGCTAGATTGCCAGCAATTTTGTTTGTGATAACAATCGTCCGAAAGGAAACACTCGTTTCCTTGTGCCACCCTGCAACCTAGAACATAAATTTAAATGTAGGCCTACACGTTTTTCTATAGCAACCGTACGACCTCGTGCTTTGCCACCAGTGGCTTCCTCTAGCAGCTATTTGGACAACCTGTAAGACTGTAACGGTTAGAAATGGTCTGGTAAAAAAAATACAAAATTGTATGAAAACAAAAGGTCTAGTAACAGAAATGGTGTTGTAATTGTCGGCAGAAATGACCTGGTAATAGAAAATATCTGGTTTAACGGAATTAGTTTGGTCGCATAGCCTGATGTGGTTACAGTTCAAAACGGTCAGGACAATTGTTTTTAGCTTTTTCCCATTGGACTAAACATTTCCCTGAGTAAGTAAACCAGTTTCAGTTGACCTCATCACGGGTTCGCATCGTTTGTGCAAATGTTAGTATTTGTAGCCTGAATTTCAAGATATTAGGTTGAATAGAAGTGACAAGCCGACATGTGCAACTGTGCAAGTGCATTCAGTCAGACGGACTGCGAACGAACTCGCGCCGCAGCAGAATCCTATTTGCCACCTTTGCCCTTACACATTTCTTTTAATGAAGGTTGTTTTTCGAATACATCGTAAATGAGATTTTACTTTTTTCAGAGACTTTGAAGAGTATACACGAATTTTCGAGCTGTCAGAAATTTAACGCCAAACTCCTGGATCATCAGGGTATGTTAATTGTATCTTACAACGGATTCAATCTCTCTTAGCCGATGGATAGACGCTTTATGGTTAAGGATTTGATAGAGACATGCAGAGATAAGACAAACAGACAAGCATAGAAAAGACATATATAGAGAAATACGCAGAGAAAAATACAGACATAAATGCAGAGAGAGAAAGACAAAACAGAAACCATATAGATCGTATTCTCAGAGACGTCGTGCTGCTATTCACTGTGCGTGTTTGTTTGTTTGGAACTGTGGGTGTGCGTGTGTGTATGTGTGAACATATGTGTGCATGTGTGGGTTTGTGTGTGACTCTGTATCTTTGTGTGTCCATGCGTGCTGCTATCGTGTATTTGCGTGTTTGTGTGCATGTATGTTTGTGTATGTGTGTGCATGCGCATTTGTTTGTGTGTTCTTTTTATGAGGTCGTGTGTGTGTGTGTGTGTGTGTGTGTGTGTGTGTGTGTGTGTGTGTGTGTGTGTGTGTGTGTGTGTGAGTGCATGTGATGAAGTGTCAGAGAAGTGGAGGAGGAAGAGGAAGAGGAGGAGGAGGAGATAAGCGGGTCTATACTCTATACTAATGAAGTGTTTTGTGAGTCACTTACTTTAAAGCTGACGGCGTCTTTTGCTTCTTATTCAGACCATAATTGCCGAAGAGATTCAATGAGACCCCAAATAGGATTTAAGACTTAAGCACCTCTCGTTAAAGCCCCTTCTGTATTTGACCTAGTGACTCACCTCTGCTTTGTGGAGGGAGGGAGGGATGAAGGGAGCGGGCGAAAGGGATACAGAGAGACATACAGATACACATATATGAATGGACTCACAGGCAAACAGATAGACAACACTCAGATAGAGACGGAGACGGAAAGACAGACACAAACAGCAGCAGAGACAGAAAGCAACAGAGACATACAGTAACAGAGACATGGTCAGAGACACAGACAGACAAAAACAAGATTTGACACTTTGTATGTTTTGTTTTTGTATGTCGATAGATTCATTTCTCTGCCACTCCTTCTGTCTCTGTCTCTGTCTCTGTGTCTCTGTCTCTCTTTCTTTCTCTCTACACATCCATATCGATCTTTTCTCTCTGCCTCTCTTGCTCCCATGCTATCTGTATATCCGACTGCCTCTGTCTGTCTCTGTCTGTCTCTCTGTCTGTCTCTCTGTCTGCCTCTGTCTGTCTCACTGCTACTGTCCACGCATTTCCTGAACTGCGGTTCACGGGGTCAAACGAAAGATGGACTCCACCCCCCCGCCTCCCTCCCCGTATAGGCGAACGAAGGGGAGGGTGAACTGTCTCAAGGGTATTTAAGTCTGTTTGATTTCGGTCTGAATACGGAAGACAAACTGATAATTTAGCTGGTATGAAAGAGCTGATCCAAATCTGTCAACATACCACTCTATGATCATAGGTGTCCCCTCCAATTATCAGCCGTCGTGAGTCAAAGCTGACTTCATACAATGACTGAAGTCACGTAAATACCTATACACGAGCATACAATCATGTTCACAGCGCATTTGCGAGATACTTAAAAACCGTAAATAAAAGGCGCTATATTAAATGTGTTACGTATACACATGCATATATGCATATAATTATTATACAAGGAACCAATAATACATATTGGTTGACATATTCATATACACATAGTTATTTATACACATGGAGACACGAATGGTATATGTATGTGTATGTAGATACATACAGTATTACTTTTGTCTTGAATATGTATCAATGTGCGCATGCTTGGACTTTTAGTTTGCTGACATGGATAAAAGTTTAAATGACCTTTCGAGATAAAATTTTGCACAAATGCCAAACAACGTCAGAAAACCTCAGGGTACATTTAGTCCAAACTAAAAAAATCCCACATTTGGTACCTTTTCTCCCAGCAGGTCACACACACAGACAAACACGAGTGCTCACGCACTCACACAGCCACATAGCCTATAGCCTACTTTTAATGTCATTATATGTAGGCTATGTGCATTATTTTGGGCTAAACAGAGAATAGGGCCTAACTATTTCCTGAACCTGATTAAATTGTTCTTTCATTTGTTCTTGAAGAGCTTGTGATCGATTCCAAGGATGACTGCTCTACGCGTTCTTCTTGCGCTACTTCTTGCTCTCGGTTAGTGAGCTATACAAGTTCAGCTCATTTGCTCATTGTTTTATATAGCGCCTCTCTAAATGTGTACTTAGAGTAACAGTTTCCAGGCGTCGGTTAAAACAATAAAAGGCGAGTCATTGTAGCGAAGCTGGCCAAGAGAAGACACAATACATGCAATTGTAATTGTAATTGTAATTAGCAACTTCTATTGCGCCGGTGTCTAATGCACAAGGTATCAACCGATAGCACACCAAAACCAAGACGTGATCGCGTCAACATCCAAAAGATCAGTCCGTAAGAGACAGCAATGCACATGTACAATGCATGTGGCATGTGCTCAAATCATGTTACACCATACTACATTACAGTATATTACATTCAGGTGTTTGACGGTTTATTGGGTTGCGTCACTTGCGTGTTGGACTAACAGTCTTGAAGTTAGGAATCAATATCCCCGCCAGGACAGAACGGTGTTCAAGATTTCTATTCCCTAGCGCTCTCTAGCGAATTGAGCTGCAAAATAAGTGTCCCTCGATAAAAAAAAGTCCAGCACAAAGACTGTAACAGGTGTTTGGCGGCCGTTTTTTAATAATTGAGGCTTTCAGGAGACAGGCCTACCTCCGCGCCTTTGAAATTTGTCTATTTTATGTAGCCATCATGCAGCATAGTTCCAGCAATATCTGCTGAATTTTTTGTGTGATGTACAATGCAGCCATAGGTTTAAGGCGTGAGGGGTCAGGACGTGGCCTTTGACTTCCTCTGTATAGAGGCCAATGGTAAAACCAGACAGTAAGGGCGAGGACCGGCCGGTCACCTGTCCTCATATGACAAGGCTAAGAAAATGAAGTCGCTCACACTTCATGCCATTGGCTGCCTCTCGAGATTACATCTAGGCTAATTTACATTACATTACAAATCATACATGCCTAACATTACATTGCATGGCATTACATTATACCAACAAAATTACATGAGAGTGATACAGCTATATTCGTAATGAAGGCATTTTACTTTACATTAGGTTCTATTTTTATTAGATCGCATTACATTACACTGCCTATGACATTTTGTGTTGAACAGGACAATGTTCGTCTAAGCTGACTACAGAAGATGACGTCACTTCCGGAAAAACTTTCCATACAACTATTACAGAGGTCGCCACAGCAGGAACAACACAAATGACTCGTATGTCGGAATCAGGTTCCGCAACTATCGATGAAGCTCCAAGGACGTCCTCTGAAACATCCCATACAACTGAGCATCCAGGGGGAACAGATGGAACAACGGTTACCCAACCCAGCATTATGACCTCGATGAGCAATAGTTTCGTGACAACAACAGAGTTGTCCAAATTCACGACCAAAGAAGACAACACAGACGCAACAAGTATCCATCACTCGACAACGGTTGCAACAGTTGTCGGAAACAGCGCCACGACTGGCAACAGCAACACTGCAACCGGTGTTGCAGCGACTGCAACAACCGTTGTCTCTCAGTCGATCGACAGCTCAACAACACAATCGGTTGCCATGGAGACGTTTGTCTCAGCGGTCACCAGAGAAGAACAATCGGTTGCCATGGAGACGTTTGTCTCAGCGGTCACCAGTGAAGAACAATCGGTTGCCATGGGGACGTTTGTCTCAGCGGTCACCAGTGAAGAACACAAAACCGGAAGTGGATCGATCACGTGGGCGACCTCTGATTCCAGCGTCACCAGAGACAACTACGCGACGCCACACTACACGTCATCGTCAGATGGAAACCATTCAAAGACCACTGCTCTACAACCGATGATACATGGGACAGGAAGCACAGCAGATGACGTCACGACTTCTGACGTCACAGAATCACACGCCACTTTGTCTGACGTCACCAGTTCTCAAGTAAGCGCGTCTGAAGTCACGAAATCTGACGCCAGCGCATCTGACGTCACCACTTCTGACGTCACTAAATCACACGCCACTTCGTCTGACGTCAGCACTTCTCAAATCAACGCATCTGAAGTCACGACATCTGACGCAAGAGCATCTCACGTCACGGCATCTGACGCCACCAAATCCCAGGCCACTTCGTCTAACGTCAGCGCGTTTTACATCAATACATCTGACGTCACATCTAACTTCAGCAGATCTGACGTCACGGCAATTGACGTCACCATGACGTCTCAATCTCAATCCTCTGCCTCCCCCTCTGTTCAGCACTCGTGGGCTCCGTATACGACAGCGGACATTATCATCATTGTCGTCGTCACAGTCGTTGGTGGACTCATCATCATTTCCGCTCTGGTCGCCGTCATCTGGAAGCTTCGCCTCTACCGGAACGTGACGCGCTACTTCCTGTCCAACGGGCATGCGCAGGAATTCGACATGGCCGCCTGTACCAGCGCCGACGGGAAACAACCGAACAAGACTGAGTCTGAAATAGGGGTACTTGCGGGTGAGGAGAGCCAACCCCCGCAGTCCAACTTCAAGCTTGAGTTTGTCCATGAACCTGACCTACACGCTCAGCCGCCGTTCTCGAAGGCAGATCCTCTTGCGGCAGGGTCCCAGGTCCATCCAGTTGCCATGGTCGAGATCCCGTTAAACGATGGCATCAGAAATCATGGCTTCCAGGGTGACAATGCCAAAGGATTTTAGAGCGTCTTAGGAAGGAGTTTTTAAATTGGCGCCCACACTTAGGGGGCAAGCTAGAGCACTGGGACTCCTCCTACGACGGAACGTTTCTGAGTTTTTCTGACCCACACAAGGTCATGATGACATGTCCCAGTTTCCTTGTTTTACCCTTTCATGCATAATTTCTGTGGACGCCCACCCATGGCTTTTAAGATACTTACCTCTGTTTTCTAAGTGTTTCAGGAAACTGTGTGAATCGCGGAAACACCAATGAACAAACATTTTTATGCAATTGAAATAAATATAAATTTAAAAACTCCATGAGGAAAGAGGAAAGGAGATTTCCAATCGTAATTCGTAATTTATTTTGTCATATGCTTCAACTTCACTTATAAAGTTCTAATAGATTCTATCTGCGTCGTGCAAAAAGTATAAGAAATAACTATATATAAATAAAAAATATTTTTACCAGAATAAACGCTAAAAATTGAAAATAAATTAATATAATAGATGTCCTGAACTCTGTCACAAAGGCAACAGGGGATGGGAGGGGAGGGGAGGGGATGGGGGAGGGAGGGAGTGAGTGAGAGTGAAAGGGAGGGGAGACGGAGGGAGGGGAGAGTTAAAGAGGACAGTGAGAGAGGGAGAAGGGATGGAGACGGAAGGGTTGGGACAAGGGCGGCAGGGAATGTGCGAGGAGGAGGAGACAGAGGGGTGCACGGAGAGGGAGGGAGAGTGAGAGGGAAAGGAAGGGGAGAGGATTACACTCGATTAATTTCAGTATATGGCGCTCCTATCGTATACGCTATGAATGTCATTTCAACCGTCTTAGGACGGGCAAATGTCTCGTAAATACTAAAACACAAGTATGTGTAATCATCCTATAGTTCAACCATTCGACCTCCTTCCCTCAGTTCGCTCTAAGGTCCTGACTGGAGGTCCTACTGCTGCATATCTCCGCTGTCTTACGTTTTTTTCTCTGGGTCCCTCACACTGGGAGCGCCTCTGATTGGTCTGCAGTGCCGCGAAAAAGGCGCGTTAGAAATTCTCAGATACAATACAATGCACTATAGTTCAGCCTGAGCAATAACCGCATACGCTAGAGGAACGTCATTCTAGGATCACTTAGTTTTTTTTACCAATTGTAGCGCCTGGGTGGTCTCCCGGGTCGCTATTTTGCCCTTGGCCTCTCTAGCCTGGCCTCTTTGGCCTGGCCTCTTTAGCCTGGTCTCTTTAGCCTGGCCTCTTTGGCCTGGCCTCTCTAGCCTGGCCTCTTTGGCCTAGCGACGCCTGATTGGCCTGGTCTCTCTAGCCTGGCCTCTTAGGCCTGGCCTCTTTGGCCTGGTCTCTTTAGCTCCGCCTCCTTTGGCTTGGCCCCTTTGGCCTAGCGACGCCTGATTGGCCTGGCCTCCTTCTCCACTGGCTGGGTAGCTATAAATAGGAGCGCTATTAGGCTGTTCGGGGTTCGGCTGTTGTATCTGACTTTGAGAGAGTTGTTTCTGACGTGTGTAGTTCTGTGAGAGTGACTTTGATGACGTCATAGTGTCTGATTAAATAAAGATCGTTATTTTAACTTCCTGCGTTGAGTTCTTCGGTGTTTGACATTGACTGCGACGGCTCATCGGCTGACAGACGCGAAGCCCACCGATAGACGACGGTGGCCGTACTTGTGCTCCCATCCTGAGCAACACGCGCCTTCCCTCGCCATCCTGAGAGAAGCGGCAAAGAAGTGGGCCCGTCCGATATCTGTCACATTGGTACCAGAGCCGTGGGGTTTTGTCCGAGAGTTCCTGCCGCCGACGAAGCCAGAATCGACCGAAGATGTTCCAGGGAGACGACGACGATACGATCGCCTATTCGATGCCTAGTCAGATCCGCACGCCGGCCGAGACGTCGACGCCTGCTGCCGGGAGAGCAACCGCCGGGACGCGACCGGACAGAAGCCGCTTCCTCGAAGATCTCGCTTTCCCGATGCCTAGAGATGTCCGCACGCCCGCCGATGCCTTGACGCCAGTTGCAGGGAGAGCAACCGCCGAGACGCGACCGGACCGAAGCCGCTTGCTGACGGAGATCGACTTCGATGATTTTGCGGAGCCGGGGAAAGCGAGCCTCCGCGAAGAGATGAAAGAAGAGACGACCGTGAAGCCGGAGAGATCGAGCTTCCGAGGAAAGACGGGCGAAGCGACGACGGAAAGGAAGAAATTGAAACCGAGTTTCCGCGAAGAGACCGAAAGACCGGACGCACGGGAGACTTCGATGCCGAATTTGCTGGAAAGTGTCAGCGGTTTGCTGCGAAGCCGCCCGACGCCGATGAAGCCAGGCAAGTTCGATGGGACGGGCTCTTTGGAGTCGTTCCTGGTCCAGTTTGAGGTCTGCGCGACGCACAACCAGTGGACGGCCGTGGACCGGGTCGACTTTCTGCGATGTTCGCTAGAGAAGGCCGCTACGCAACTTCTCTGGGACTTTGGCGCTCAACCGAGCGTAAGTTACGAAGAACTCGTGGAACGTCTCCGCCAAAGATACGGGACGGAAGGCCAGGCAGAAACCTTCCGCGCCCAGCTGTACTACCGACGCCAACGCCCGGAAGAAAACCTGAGCGACCTGCTGCATGAAATCCGACGTCTGGTTGTCTTGGCCTACCCGGTGCCTTCCAACGAGACCACGCAGATCATCGCGAAAGACGCCTTCCTGGAAGCCATGAGAGACAGGGAGCTCTCGCTCAAAGTACGCGAGCGAGAACCCAAGAATCTGGACGAGGCGTACCGGACCGCGCTGCGTCTGGAGGCCTATCAGCGAACGAACGACTCCGACGATCGCCGCAGACCGCCAAACCGAGTGCGCGGGACTCAGGAAACTGATCTGAGTGCCCAGCTCCAAGCGCAAATGGACCGGTTCCTGACGACGCAGAAGGACGAACAGCGGAGATTCCAGCGAGACATTGAGAAAAGAATTGATGAGCAACTCCGGGAACTACGCCCGAGAAATCCGCCTGAAGAATCGGCCCGAGACGCCCGGCCTGAACGAGACCGCGCGGGCCCTCCGGAGAACCAGCGACGCTCAATGACCTGCTTCAACTGCGGACGAGCCGGTCACATCGCCCGCAACTGCCGCCAAGCTCGCCGATCCCAGAACCGCCAGAACGAGACAGCGACGACCGAGTCCGATGCTTCGACGCCACCGGACCCGGTGGCCATGAACCATACGACACGCCCGAAAGTGCCGGACCGCGCAACGAGCAACGCCGTCTACATTCGCGGGGAGATCAACGGACGACCGCAGCTATGCCTGATCGACACTGGATCGGAAGTCAGCCTGGTGCCTTCATCTACTGTCGACGGGTTAGACCTTCGCTCTTGCAATCGCTTTTTGATGGCTGCTAATGGGTCAGATATACGTGTCCTTGGGGAGGTGCGGGTGCCCATTAAGATATTTGACGGGTTTTACATCCATAGTTCTTTCCTTGTGTCCGATCAGATTACCGAGCCCATGTAAGGTATGGACTGGTTACGGGAACATCGCTGCCGCTTAGGATTTGGTATGGGATCCCTATTTGTGAGGCGCAGGCGTATCTCTTTGGTAAGGGGCAATGGGTTCACGTGGTGCCGGCGCGTGATCGTCGCCGAGGAGGTGTTGGTGGCCCCTAAATTCCAGAGGGATATTCCGATTAAGACAATGTACGGGGATCTAACGACCATAGCGCCAGCCTGGATGACGGAGGCTAGGGAGATTCAACCTGGGGTCCATCTTGCCCGCGTAGTTGTCGGTGATCACGCAGATGCCCAGGTAAGGGTGGTAAATTTAAGCGAGGATCCGGTCAGGCTGCCGAAGAATCAGCCACTAGGGGATTTGCACCCGGTGCAGGTTGAGCCGAGCGAAAGGAACCGCGAGAATGGAGACGCGGCTGTCCATGCCTCCCCGAGCGAGAAATTACTTGAGGATTTGCCCGAAGAAGTGACGCCCGAGATACGGGAAAGATTGGGCGCTTTGCTTGTCGAATATAATGATGTCTTTTCCGCTACTGACCGGGATTTAGGCAAAACTTCTGTGTGCACCCATAAGATAGAGACCGGCGATGCGCGCCCCGTAAGACAGCCATTAAGACGACAGCCGCTGCCGCTTAGGGTCACGATCGATACTCAGGTACACAGCATGTTAGCCGACGGGATGATTGAACCTGCTGTAAGCGAGAGGGCCGCGAACGTGGTGTTGGCACGCAAGAAGGACAGCTCGCGGAGATTTTGAGTAGGTTATCGACAATTGATTGGGATGCTGTTCCCCTTTCTCCTGATAACCATGAGCGGTTTCATTAAGAGTGGAAAGGTTATTCCAAGGGCCAAACAGGGGGTTTCCTCGGTAGCTGGGGCCTTCGAGGGAAACGTAGTTGTGAGGTCTGGGGCTCCGCGTCCAATACTGGCCGATCAGGGTACGGGATTTCGGGGAGGCCTGTTTCGGGAGGTTTATGGGATCAATCGGCGAAGAGCGTTTAGTTATCATCCGAGGGAGAATGGCTTAAGTGGGATCCTACCCAAGACCGTGGGGGAAGTTATACGCAGCCATCAAGGGGCGTGGGTTGAAGTTCTTTCCCTTGTCCTAGCCACCTCCCCATGCACGGTGATGGAGCGCTGCGGCCTCGTCAACTACAGGCTCCGCAATTCTGCGCACTCCAAGCCATTCGTCGCCCATGTCGACAAGTTGAAGCCTTGCTTCGACGATGGTCCGACCGACGCCAGCGAGAACGCCGCTCCTGACGACGGCCTGAGAGACATTCTGCCGGACGCTGACCAGAGCTCTCGGCGCCCGAAGAGGACAATCCGCCGTCCTGCCCGCTTCCAGTAAGCGAGCCGCTGGGACTGTGGGCGCTTGTCTACGACTGACAGTACCGGCCTCAAGGACTGAAAGACTTGGTCTTTTTCCTTCCGTGCGAGACTCTGTCGCCCCGCCGTTCCCAAGAACGTGATAGACTTGGCCTCTCAAAAGAGCATTGCATAAATCTTGTGTTCTTATATGATTGCTTTGTTGCCGGGAAACGGCGTGATTGTTTTTCGTTTTTGTGCCGAGCTTTCGGGCCCGTTGGCCGCGACTTTTCTAGAATTGTAGGTTTCGTGAACTGTGCGTATTAGCCAGATACTGGCTGGAGCTGTAAGCTAGAGACTTTGTTGGCTCGTTGGCCACGCGGAATTTTGGAGAGGACTTTGGAGAAATGTGCTTAGAGATTTGGCCGATGGCCGCGTAAGTTTCGCAGGGACTCTTAGCTGTTGGCCCGTTGGCCCTTTTCTGTGTTTTTGATATTGTTGCGCTGGGGTCCTTGGGGAGCTTGAGGTATGGGGGCATACCCATTGTAGCGGGGGGAGGGTGTAGCGCCTGGGTGGTCTCCCGGGTCGCTATTTTGCCCTTGGCCTCTCTAGCCTGGCCTCTTTGGCCTGGCCTCTTTAGCCTGGTCTCTTTAGCCTGGCCTCTTTGGCCTGGCCTCTCTAGCCTGGCCTCTTTGGCCTAGCGACGCCTGATTGGCCTGGTCTCTCTAGCCTGGCCTCTTAGGCCTGGCCTCTTTGGCCTGGTCTCTTTAGCTCCGCCTCCTTTGGCTTGGCCTCTTTGGCCTAGCGACGCCTGATTGGCTTGGCCTCCTTCTCCACTGGCTGGGTAGCTATAAATAGGAGCGCTATTAGGCTGTTCGGGGTTCGGCTGTTGTATCTGACTTTGAGAGAGTTGTTTCTGACGTGTGTAGTTCTGTGAGAGTGACTTTGATGACGTCATAGTGTCTGATTAAATAAAGATCGTTATTTTAACTTCCTGCGTTGAGTTCTTCGGTGTTTGACATTGACTGCGACGGCTCATCGGCTGACAGACGCGAAGCCCACCGATAGACGACGGTGGCCGTACTTGTGCTCCCATCCTGAGCAACACGCGCCTTCCCTCGCCATCCTGAGAGAAGCGGCAAAGAAGTGGGCCCGTCCGATATTTGTCACACAATTACGTGTATAATTGTAATTTGCAACTTCTGTTACGCCTGTGCGGCTGTGCCCAATGCACAAGGCATCAACCGATGGCACACCAAAACCAACGTAATCAGGTCAACATCCAGATGATCAGTCTGTAAGAGACAGAGAGGCAGTCTACGGCGGATAAGCAATTAAAGAGGCAAGTTGAGAGCGAAATGACACAAGCGACTGAGCACAGCGTACAGACACAGGAAGAGAGTTCCAAAAAGTAGTCCCAGCAACCGAGAAAACTTGTTCACCAAGAACACTTCTTGAATTAGGTATGACCAGACAATGATGATCAGATGACCTTATTGAATAACGATAAGTCTGGGGAATAAGAACTAGAAGTCTAGTCTTACTATCACGCGGCGTCATTTCTATATAATATGGAAACCGACGATCGATAGATGTCGCTAAGCAATTGAGGCTGAAGGTCCAAAACAGAGATCTTCTCACATGGGTATCGTCGAACCAACGCATTCCCCGTAACCAGGAAAACGCTCCACCAATCAGCAAATTACACCTAGAGAAATTTTCTCCATATTTCTCTTCTTTCTCGCTTTTAACCTTCCTCCTCATTTTCCTCCTCTTCATCCGCTCTTCGTCGTTCTCTTTCTCCTCTTCGTCGTTATCCTCCACTTCTCCCTCCTGGTCCTCTTCCACCTCCTCTTCCACCTCCTCATCCCTTTCCACTCCTGCTACTCTTCCTGCTTTTACTCTTCCAGGTCCTCCTCCTCCTCATCCTCGCTTCTGTATCATCCTCCTCATCCTCCTCAATTTTCCTCCCATTCCTCCTACACCACCTCCTTTCACTCCGCCTAGCCATCCGTTTCTTCCAGTGACTCCATCCATTTCGTACACTCCATCCCTCCATCCTCCTTCTCCTCATACTGCGCCTTTGTCCTCATTTTGTCCAGATCGATAGTAAATGGGTAACATGTGCCGGATACGGGGGCAATAACACGTGTCCATAAACCAGGACACATTCTCTATGTATGTGTCTGTCTGCCTGTCTGTCTGTCCACCTCTTCATCGATTCATCGATCCATTCACCATACAGCCTTCCGCCCTTCCGTCCTTCCATCCGTCCATCCTTCCGTCCTTCCATCCGTCCATTCGTCCTTCCTTCCCTCCATCTCTTCATCCCTCTGGTTTCTTTCTTTCTCTGCATCGATCTACCATAGTCTCTTTTTTCTATCGATGTCTCTTCGTCTCTTTATCTCCATGTGTATCTTCTTCTATCTCTGTGTTGGCGTGCGTACACAGTTCCACAGTGGCCACTGACCGAGTTTATTCGACCGATAAGCGCACTCATCCTGAGCCCCAGGTGCCACCTAGCGAAAGAAAACATAATATTCGACTAAACAAACGCAAGAACGTCGATCTCGCTCCAAGCCCCACCCTCCACCCTCCACCCCAGACAACAGATCTCAGCAGCCTTCTTTTTAATGCGTCACTGTCCTGGCTCCACAAAATATCGCATCGGGTACAGTAGGCTGAGAATTGCAGACCAACTAATGCAACTAGACCGCTTGCTTATGCGCTAGTTTTCAGCGCAATACGATCTGATGGCTGGCACTGAATGCAGTTAAAACACAGAGTCTCAAGAACAGCTTTGTGAAGAAACCATTGCTCGTTCCAACCCAGTGCATAAATGCGAGATTTAGTTAACGGTGTCTATCGTTACCATAGCCTGCCTTTGCTCTTGTTTGCTTTGCTTTTCCTTACACATGCCTAGGGTCTAGAGCCAATCCTGTCCTGTCGAGTGCCGACCTAGTTAGGGACGTCAGTGGAATGAATGCATCCCTCACTTCCAATGCGATTTTCCTTATTCGTCGACACGATGCAGTTTACTGGTTTCGAGAGATTTAAAAATAGCGACCTAGTAAGGTAGTAAGTCGTCGATTGTAGCCGTAGAAAAATCGGCGAATCGTTGCTTCCGCTTCTACTTCTGGTCCAACGTTCAGTGTAGTCCCGGTATCAAGCCACTGTGCTCAGCCAGCCAGTGTGCTCAGCCAATGTGCTCAGCCAATGTGCTCAGCCGGTGCCTGTTAGTGGACCAAGCGCCGAGTTCGTTGGCTGTAACTGTACAGGACAACCACACGCCACGGGGTCATAAAACCCGGTTAATGTTAATTTACTACAGCGGAACCGTAAACACGCCAATGATTTATGCCATATCCGATGGACTTTTATGCCGCAACGCGCCCGACCATGCTGTAAAACGACCGCTATATAAATTCTGCAATCACATTACATTGCAATATGCATATGATTATCTGTCAACGCAAAGGAATAAATACGAATAAAAATAACCAACAAACAACTCCATAATTAATTACATCCTCCATAGGATATAATAACAATGGAGTTTGAGACACGCAGCTTGTCCATTTACAGGATAAAAAAAAGTAATTATATTTGAATAATGTAGGAATCATATAACAAATATATATTGAAGCTTTTCAATTTCATTTGGTCTACATTTGTTTTGTGTGGACAGTGTGGTTCCTCTTGCAGCGGAAGATTCCGCCACGCAACGCATTCATAAATTACTAATGCGGCGGAAGAGTTTTTACATATTTTTAATGACGACACGCTTAACGCTGACCCTAACCTACCCTCACGACGCCATTTGATAGGAAAAGAAGGAATTTTTGACTGTTCTAAGAATAATTCAGCCATTTCAAGTGTGTTTTGAACAATGTTCAAGCGGTTTTCAATGCGCATACGCGAAGGCTTGAGTCAAAATATTTGGTTTGCGCATGCGCAAAGGTTTTCCGCCGCGAAAGAACTGCTAGTGTGGCGGAATTTTCCGCCGCATTAGATTTACCCATTTGTTTTACCTAATGGACCGGTATTTCATGTTGTTGCCCCAGAGAATGATGTGGTTAGTTCCGAGCGTAAACTGGGTGGAGTCAACCCCTTCCAAAACTGGGTAGAGTAAACGCTTTCCCAGAAAATTATGTCCAGAGTCCAGACTGCGACCGCAAACGCAACATAAAATGAAGTCATTAAGAATCCGTTCGAAGATACTTTGTTCTATTATAGACATCAACTGGGGCAACATCTATCCGATGCCTTTATCAGCAAATATTACGGAGCCATCTACCGAATAAACTATGATATAGCGGTAGCGACGAACACCTGGGAGGCTGTATTGTTCTCGAAAAGGCGCGATAAAAAGCCAAGATATAAACGTATACACATTCACACATATACACGCAGATGCACATACATATGATACATACATACACATGCATTCTTAACATCATACACACGCACTATGGAAACTAGAGCCTTTTATTGAGTCCTTCTAATAATCCTGTCACGCGAGGCGTTGCTAGGCAACACAGAACCCTGGATCAGCGTGTTGGCAATCATTATAGCGGGATGAGAAAGTAGCCTACTACCCGCTGATGACAACTGTGGAATCATGGTATGTATGATGCTTTGGCTCAAACCTGTACAAGAAATCTGAAACCATAAACAATTCGAAGTTTTTTCCGCGCGTTGCATTTTATAGGCCTATAGGTCAGCAAACAGCGTGTATTTATGAGTGGGCTGAAACAAGGCCAGCTGATAAAGGTCAAAATGTAGGCTAGTTGAAGGTTATATCCGTGTTTAACATCATGTTATGGCTGCTCAGAGGTAATCTTATACCCTTACCTTATGTCACGTTACCCTACATATTGTAACTGATTAAATATAAAACAGGCAGAAACTATTTCAGCGTATAGGATAATGCATATTCACACAGGTTGTAATTAGGTCAAACGATGCATATTCATGTTCCTGTATATGCGCATCTTGTTTTTAGGTAGTCCTTGACTGCTCTGATGCGGAGAAAAATACTCAAGGCAGCTATGGCGATATGCAAGATTTATGTGTATATAGTTATGCTTATACATGTATATACACGGTGTCTTTATTTATATATCCGTTTTTTCATGTGCATAATATTATATCGTGTTTTGTCCACGTGAACGTGCACGTGATTCTTTTGTGGTCCTAAAACAATAATAATTGTCCAGGATACGGCGTGAGCATCACGCCTTTCCATTGCCTGCCTCAGCAGCTCATTACTAACAATAAAGGCTCAGTAAGCGTGCCTGCGCATGTATCTTCTTAAATTGTATACATGTATGATGTATGAATATATGTATGCATTAGGGTGTGACCGATTGTTGAATCTGAAATCGGATTGCGCCGGATTTGCTCTATATAGACCGATTAATCGGAATCAGGCATCCCAGGACTACCGAACCGATCCAAATACCAAAAGAAGTAATATCTTTTACAAAAATCCTGTTTCATATAGTAACCTGTTTTAATCTTTATCATTGAAAGTCCGTGTAAAATAATAAAACTGAGAGTCTAAACAGTGTCTAGAAACACATAAAATAAATATTGCCGATTAATCGGATCGGATCGGATTCGGCAAAAACGCAGGCCAACTATCCGGAATCGGAAATCGGCAAAAAATGCCAATCGGTGACACCCTAGTATGTATGCTGCAGTATGCATGAATGTATGCATGCATATATTATGTAGTACACATGTATGACGTATGTATATACCTATGTATGCCTGCCTGTGTGTGTCTGTCTGTCTGTCTATCTGCCTGTCTGTTTGTATGAAGACACTTAATATAGCGCTATATCGGTATACGCTCACAAAACGCTAAACTTTATTCGCACTCTGTCCTTCGACCCCCTTCGTCCTTCCTGTTCTATTTCTCTGCCTCTGTTTGTGTCTCTTTGTATCTTCTTTAGTCTCTGTTCCTAAGTCTCTGCCGCTGAGGTGATACTATTCGCTATTAATATCTAGCGTACGTAAAGTGTTTATAAACATCCAAGATAAATGTATAGGCCGATGCAGGCCGACAGACAGATAGACACAGACAGAGAGGAACAGACAGGAACAGACAGGAACATGGGCCAAAGCCAACTTAAAAGTTTACATAAATCATTTGGACTCTGGGCGTCTTCTACGCATCTTCTTACCCCAGGGGCGTCAACACTCTTTGAATGGTGGGTCAGCGTCAATATTTTCCAGCAAGTGACGCGCCAGCTATGGGGTAGGGGTCTGGGAGGAGGGCTCCCCAGACAATTTTTGCAAAACTAAATCTTAAATGGTTCATTTTTAGCATACTGTCAAATTAGGCTGATAAAATCTCACTTCTTATCTTCATTAACAGTCACGAACATTACGTGTAGTCTTTATGCAAGGCTCAGCGGGTCACAAAAACATCGTCGGCGGGCGAGAATTGACCCACAGGCCGGCTTTTTGACACCTCTGTCTTATACACAAACACACACGCACACGATGCACACACGCAATACACGAGGTAGGCTCTCTCTCTCTCTCTCTCTCTCTCTCTCTTTTTTTTCTCTCTCTTTCTATCTGTCTCTCTCTGTCTCTCTCTCTGTCTCTCCTCTCTCTCTCTCTTTCTCTCTCTCTCTCTCTCTCTCTCTCTCTCTCTCTCTCTCTCTCTCTCTCTCTTTTTTTTTTTCTCTTTCTATCTGTCTCTCTCTGTCTCTCTCTCTCTCTCTCTCTCTCTCTCTCTCTCTCTCTCTCTCTCTCTCTCTCTCTCTCTCTCTCTCTCTCTCTCTCTCTCTCTCTCTCTCTCTCTCTCTCTCTCTCTCTCTCTCTCTCTCTCTCTCTCTCTCTCTCTCTCTCTCTCTCTCTCTCTCTCTCTCTCTCTCTCTCTCTCTCTCTCTCTCTCTGTCCGTCCGTCCCTTCCTCCATCCTTCCCTCCCATAGCATAGACTAACGAATGATTCTGTCTGTCTGCCTGTGGCTATCTCTGTTTCTCTGTCTGTCTGTCCCTCTGTCCGTCCGTGCGTGTATGTCTGTCTCTGTCTCTCTCTCTATGAGTGCGAACGCGTACGAAACATTCAACTTCAGCATATGATAATTTTTGTAGTAGATCTGTAAATCGATAACACGACTCGTATAAAACCTGTCAAAGTATACCCAGAACATTTCAAGGACAAATTATTGTGGCCTCGAAAAGATCCTGACCCAGTCTGAGCCTGAGGACGCTGGGCGTGCACTATTCATCGCGGCGTTCTTTTCGCACTTAAAAGCAACTGAAAGAGCATAGACTAACGAATGATTCTTGTAGCTCCTATAAAGACATGGATAGGCTAGATCTAGGCTTCTTCTAAACCGCCTCGCGTAGTATATTTTCGTCTCGGTCGAGGAACAAGAAGTGGTTTTAGGGCAACTTCAACCGGTTGCGCTTCACTGGTCACGGTTCGAAACTTCGAACCACCGACCGGCAGTCGACAAATAGGCGTATACCTGTTCTACGTGCACCCGCCGGCTCGATGGATGACCTCACCACCAATGAGGGATCGCTAGACGCTGACGTTATCGTGTGCCGCCGACGCAACCACCTGTCATCGCTTCATACTATCGACGCAACTTGGTCCCGACTCCCGAGACTCTGAACATGATGGCATAATTGTTACACTGTAACCGGTTGCGGTTGTCAACCGGATTGTTTCAATAAACGAAAATATTATCTGTCAACTACAGATCGGAATCCGTTGTCTGGGCTCCACGGACCTACTTTTTGGGCCCTGAGGCTCCAACTGTTATGGGGCCCTACGCAACTAGACGCGGAGGACACTTATGAGAATACATAGGCCTAATTATTACATCATACATGAAGCACACTTACAAAATACTCTATTTTCTTGTTTTTCTAGCAAATATTCACGTAGAGTTTCGTCAAATGAGAGCTTCTTTGCAATGTCATTTTCTATAGAACCATAAAGAAATCAAGCGCTCTTCAGTCATGTTATAGCCCGAAATGTGTTCTTTATAAAGGATCGCGTTGAAAGATTGCTTTTCTGCTTCACAGCTCGTGATAGACATTGTCAAGTAGGCCTACAGCTTAAGCGCCGTAGTAAAATTGGGAACACTTCAATTACGTGTTGCTCACAACTAAGCTGAAGAACTTCTGCGCATTGAATTTTAGATGGCGTGTTATCTTCTGTGTTCTGGAATTTCCAAAGATGCCAATTAATATTCGTTGAATTGATGACACTCGTTTGCTAATTTTTAGGCTATAATTTACATTGTGCACTACAGTCTGAGCCACTTGACTGGGTCCTTCAGCCTCATTAGTTTCACAGTAGATCCGCCTCTGGCAACATGTGTTTATGGGCCACCATTGGTGACAAAGTTTTTCCTACTGGTAAAATTTCTATTTTCAACTACATTTAACAACATACATGTAATTATACAGGCCTAGGGTAGCGCAGAGGGCACTGACGATTAGTAGGCCTATTTCTTAAAGTCGAGCTATAAATATTCCTAAATTACAGTTAAAAGCGACAATCTCGAATCTATCAGGAATAAACATTTCCCTTAACATAGGGCCTATTATTATAAATAATCAGCAACTTCTATAACGCCGACGTCTAAAGCACTAGGCATCAAGCGATGGCACACCAAAAACAAAGCATATGAGGTCAACACCCAGAAGAGCCGTCCAAACAAAGGAGACATCCTATGATGGAAAAGCAACTCTAAAGTCTCAGCCAGAGAAGGAAATGTCACAAGTGTCCAGGCAGGAGGAACTCGCAGAGGGAAATCCAAACCTAGGTCCAGAGAAGCTCATTCACCAAGAACAGAACTAGTGCATGACCCGAGAAGTTTTAGGTACGACCACAGACAGCAATGCACCTAATAATATGAATTCGAAATGTCCGGAGTCTAACGGCAACTATAAACTGGGCGTCTCTTTATCGGATTCGATCCATTCGGCAAGTACCGATCGCCCCTCACATACAACAACATATTTGACGACCATACTTTCACGACCGTACTTAATGTACCCAAGCACTTGAGCTTCCTAAAACTGAAGGCATTAGTCACCCATGCACCTAGTCTACCCACTCATTCACCCAACAACCCCGCAAATGGAAATCCTTGTTCAGGTTTCTGGCAAGCGCTCTACGGGTAACCGTGCCACGACTGAATTTCCGCTAGCCTAGAAGATTGATGAATGTTGCGATTAATTATACGCCCTGAATAGTGTTCTTCCGAATAATCGACGTCTAATTAGAATCGACTATTAATAACATTGCTACGGGTAATAAAACTCTCCCAACAGCTAAACAGTTCGGCATTTTTTTTACATTTTATTACCCGTTCGACCTCGACCACCCCAGGGACCTCGCTGCCAGGGTACGCTGCAGCATTCCGCAGAAACTGTATACTTTAATTGCGAAAATGGCGTTCGTGTCATCGTAAAGTAATAAAATGTCGTACTGCATCCAGACCTACCCAGAAGGATGCACCGATTTGCATAAATTGTGTTTTATCGAGCTGCGTGGCCTTACGCAGAATCGTCCATTACAGGGAGAAGCATTATAATCGCTCTTCTTCGGTTTTTCTTAGAACGCATGCGTCATTCAGCCGCTGGTCAGCCAGACAGCCAACGGTTGCCATCCGCTCCAACAGCCGCTGCCAAGGATAGCAGCTCGTGCCGAATAACCGCGATTTTCGCCCGATCATCGTTGCGGTGGTGGTGGGTACCTGGTGTTTGCTTGAGGGGGTCAACTGGTTCGAAAGTGCGACGTAGTTTTTGTTAATATCAACGCAATGTTCGTGAAGCGCAAATTGTGTCAATCGGTTCGACGAACCTCGCCTGTCTGTCACTCCGCTAAGGTCAAAGTCGTTTGGGTCTGCGTGACTGAAACTGGATAACCGCACTGCGTCGGATCAGAAAACCGTTGCAGCATGTGATTTAATGCAAATAGGAAACTAGAAACTTCAAAAGCCCTACTTACTGAGTGCAACAAGTCCATACAATGTGATAACAATGCAAAGAAAACAAAACAGTGTAGTGTTTCATAAATCGTGCATCGGTTTCAAGTACCACACACGCCAAACCTATCCATAGCTGAACTTCGGCCCATATGATAGCCCAATTCTGATCAATAAAGGTTATAATTCACTTGCGATCTTAAGGGCGACATTCAATCTGTTAACACCCAGATATTGCACTGCTTCACTGACCACTGCTTATCATTGTTTTGTTTCTAACTGCACTTTGTAACAGTCAACACCCGGCCGCGCACTTACAGCATCGCGTACGCTCATCCAGGTATTAGCGGTAGGCGTGGTTATGCTAATTACGGAAGACGGTGATTGGTCGGAGGTGACGTCAGGCCCATTGCGCCGAAAACATAAACAGAGCGTGGTTGGCGAAGCGGGCACTGCACGAGTTTCATAATTTTCGCTGAAACCGTTTCGAGCCACGATGAATGTTGTTGTTGCCGCCGTGTTTTCGCTGCTCCAGCGATATATAAAATGCGCACACTTTGGCCGACACACAAACGACGTTTATCTAGCAACGGCGCGAACGTTGAACGGCCACTACGAGAGAGACTTTGGTCGCATGAAATAACTGAACACTTTAGAAAAATAAGTTATAATAAGAGGCACTGTGTCATTACATCTACGTACGAGATAGAGAATAATGTTGAAGAAGAAGAACGTTGAATCGAGACGGGCCTGGTTGAAGGGCCCCGTTGAGGAGTACGGTTTTCCATCGGTCAGTCCCGACTCGGTCACTCCCTACACGGACGCCACGAAGTGCAAGCCGGCCGACCGTGTCAAGCGTCCCATGAACGCCTTCATGGTCTGGTCTCAGATCCAGCGTCGACGCCTGGCTGAGACGGACCCAGGGATGCACAACGCCGAGATCAGCAAGCGACTGGGCCGCGTCTGGATGACACTAGCGGAAGCGGAGCGCCTGCCCTTCGTCGAGGAAGCGGAACGTCTGAGGATGTTCCACTGCCGTGAGTTCCCCGACTACAAGTACCGCCCGAGGAGAAAGCAGTTCGTCGAAGGACTCTGCCACAAGGGCGCCAGTTCGAATCCGCGCCTTGTGGTCGAGGATAAACCATCGAGACGTCGCGCAGCTACTTTCTCGGACTGTTTATCCGTGCGCCGAAAGCCAGCGTTCAAGCGGAAACCGAAGAGGTCATCAAACGAGGCGGCGAAGTCTTCCTCTCTACAGGCACCACGCCGGGACAGTACATCTTCGTTGTTCGACATGGACTTTGACTACAGCAGTGACGGTGGTTCAGTAGGAGTGACAAGCCCAGAAGTCGCCAGTCCTCCGGAAAGTCCTGGAATTCCAGAAAGCCTGTACCCAGCTGGGGAATGTACAACCCCGGTGGGAGAGGAACCATTACAGTCAACCACTGTACTAAGTGGACCGAACTTTGACACCCGATTCTTACCCAGTCAACCGCTGACCGAACAGAACTTTTCCGTTGTCGACAAGTCAACTGAGTTCGAATATCCAAAATCCTGTCTTGAACTGTTTCTCATCGAATCTTCGAGACCCAGCGCGTTTAGCGTAACTGTGGAACCAGACATGTTTGAGGATTATTCAACACCTGAAGTGGCAGAACTGCTGGCAAATGACTGGTTCGAAACTTGCTTTGGATTCGAAGTTCCGAATATTTTTGGTTAACTCTTGCGACACATACTGTTTGTGTTGTTCTCGCGAATCGCCCCGTGATCGTTCGATTGTTCTCTTTGACTGCAGCATTTTAATTGTATACATTTAGTATACATACTGAACTGATGGAATCAATTATAAAGGACAGGTGTTGTTTGTGCATAATTTTGGCATCAAGGTACATATAGCTCATTTCTCGAATCAAGATTTTTGTTATGTTCATAATCAGAAATATATTAATACGTATACTTGAATCAACGTAATACAAATGTAATATATTCGTATCAAGGTAATATAGGTGTAGTACAGATGTAATATACTTGAGGGAAGTACAGGTGTGATATATACTTGAATCGAGATAATACAGGTGTAACAGATCTGGTTGAATGAGGTTATGGTCAATTTCCTCTGTAGTTTGTCTTTGTAAAAGATCTATGGTTGTTTCTGGAGATGATATGCTGAACATGTTTGGACCGTCTGTCATTTGTAAAAGATTGTTGGTCATCTATAAAAGATGTTTTGGCATCTTGCACTGTATGTAAGATGCCAAAACATGTACAATGTTTGATGTATTGTCATCATTGAAGATGTCTTATTATTGTCTACCAGGATGATCCATGGTGTAACCATTTGGAATCTTTTACATAAATTCCCGATAAATTCCCGTGGCTTTAATCCGGAATTGGATTAAGTTGCACAGCCAGTGTCCAGTGTATCTTGCACAGTGTGTTGACAACATTTATGCTATACATCTACTGTACATTATGTTTTCTGTTTATTCATTCTAATAATTTATGGACCAATGCTCTCAATGCACATTTGTACATATGTTTAGATAGACTAAATACATTTATACATAAAAGTTAACGTTGTACATACAGACGCGTTTGTACATATTTCGATGGAATGAGACTTGTTGAACATTTAAACCTGCAGATGTGATATCAATAGTACATATTGAGGAGCAAGATGATTTTTTTGACGGTTCCAAGTATTTTTGTTGTTCATATTCCCATGCGTGTGATATTAACTAATAAAATCGTTATCCAGTATTTATGGCTGTTATTTTTTAAACATAAACAAATGTAATAAAAATATATAATGAAGATATCCCATCATTTAGGTGTGCCACATAGATGACAAGTTTTCCAAATTTTAGACTAGGATCGTAAGCACAATAATTTATTATTGTGATAACATTATCAATTTTTTCGGGGTTTCTTCAGTAAACTTGGTTTACAAAGAGAAAACAAAGACAACTAACTTGATTGGAAGCCAATGGTGGAGCAACACAACAAAACAAAAGGCAACGAGATAATAAACAATGCATGTCATTAATATATGGACGATTTATACTTGAAATGAGCAAGTATTTATTTATCTGCAGAGGTGACGAATGGCTCCAGGCAACAGTTGCTATGGAGATGACCCTAAGATATGATGGCAGGTGTTAAATTACGCCTTCACCTTTTATCACTGCAAATCTCAAGGTGTTAAATTGATAAGTGATGTCAACCCATTTGTAGAATTGCTGATGTCATGTTTGCACTTCAGTCGAGTAATCTTGACTCCAGAACTATAATGCCTCAGATGACTGTAAATAGCTGACGGCGGTGTGTAGAAAATGACCAAGCTGAAAGTGAGCCGAGTATCATGACCCTGAACAAGAACAAATAGGATACTCCACCCTTGATTGGGCAAAAGGAGCCACAGTATCAATACGTATAACACACACTACATATGCATAAACGTATGCATCTCATAAAGCACTTTTTCTGAACTTATCAAATGCTATGGGTATTAAAATATATTGTATTTACAATGTGATAATAATTATCATGAGACAGAAGAGAAATGTATTAATTTAACCATCCGCTAACTTGGAAACACAAAACACCCCAAGGTAGCATTCATTACCTTACAATAATAACCGCGGGAAAGACACGATTACCCTCGAATCCTGGTCATTGTGACCTGTCCCAGAAAACAAGAATCAGGACGATAGGTTAATGCACTGCGCATGTCCGCTGTTGGTCACGCGCCGTAGGCCACGCCTTCCTATGTACGCAATTCTTCGCAATTAATCGATATACGCCGAGGGCTGTCAGCTGCTAGCTGTACTGGCCTAGGTGGAAGCTTGCGTAACAAACGGCCTTCAGCCCGTGTGTGTGGCGCATGTATAATCATACACCAACACACACACGCGCACACCTACACACACACGCACACACCTACGCGCACATATGTACACATACAAGCACACAGTCATGTAATAGGATCGGGGAGAACTGTTCTCGAAATAATTTCCTTTCGACGTCAACGACCTCTGTTGGCTTAAGGTGTCGTTCAACTCCACAGCCATCATCAACACACGCAAACGATCGCAGAATTTTTATTGCGTGTCGTCATGAATAAATGATTTCTGCCTGTCGAAACTACGTATCACAGGGACGACCTAAAACGAGGTCGTTGGCTAAAACCACGGAAGGGGCCATACGTACATTAAGTGGAAATACGAAGGAATAGACACAAACTCAGTCACTTCCGTTTTCGAATAATGTCCGCCCCAAGCCTGGTTAGCGGAGGAGGGAAGAAGAGGAAGAGGAAGAGAAGGAGGAGGAGGAGGAGGAGGCTAATGATCGTTATGACGTAGCGTCGTAAAACAAGGACTACACGTTCCCCAATATAAACGAATGTAGGCCTATAATCAATCACAACTTGGATTCTTACATATGTAGGCCTATATATATATATATATATATATATATATATATATATATATTATTTCAAATGTATATATATAATATTATATATAATATAGGCCCGTGTTTGTGGATATATATATATATGTATATATATATATATATATATGCAGAAGATTAAAGCGTCAGTAATTTTCAGTTTTGATAGCGTGTGGTCCACAAAACCTTGCGCGCTGTGCCGCTGGCCAACCAAATACAAGCCCACGTGAGACGTCTTTATCGCCCATCCCTCCTGCTGCAATCAAAACAGCTAATTGGACCACATACCCACTCAAACAGCTTCATTGCTACTTATTCGGATCTTTGCAACAATAAGTAGCCTACATTAAGCTGGATTGAAACGAAAAATCTTCCAGCATAATAATGGTGGAAACTGTAAAAACACTTTTTCCTATCGAA
>JACEVL010001274.1:0-190000 GCA_020284085.1 Aporrectodea caliginosa | reverse complement strand
AAACAATATTGTACTAATAATGTATTTATACATATTTCCTAACTATATATAATTATCTTAATATATATATATATAAAATTTATATATATATATATATATATATAACTATATATATTGAAGTGTACACAACTGAGGTAGATGATTATGTAGTGCATTTCAATGAAACTATCAACAAATTTTCCACATTGTTCTGAAGTGACTATTACTATATCCTACATGTTACCAATCATCCTACGAACTATTCCGTAAGTATGAACTAGAATTCAACACGCAAGTGGGCCAAGTTTAAGTATAGATGGAGTATACATGTATACATAATAATCTACGCCCACGGGTCTAACGTATAAGTGTATAGCCCTACATGTGTATATATGTATATGCGCGTGTTGATGTACACGCGTTATCAGGCTGCGAAGTGAAGAAGCCATTAGCAATGCGGAAGGATTCGTCAATATTAGATAACTGCAGCCTGGCACTGATAGACACACAGACAGACAAGCAGACATAAAGACACGCACACACAACCGCACACACACACAGGCAGATGGATGGACAGACACAAGTAAACTAAGACGGATAAACACAGACAGAGGCAGACAGACATACATAGGCCTACACGTATGCAGACTGACAGACACCGTCACGTAGAGTGACACACAAACATGCAGTTTCGCAGACAGGCACACACACACGGAGACTAGCGGGCACACAGACCAATATATTCAGACAGACACACACGGACATTCTCAGAGACAAACACCAAAACACAAGCAGACATACAGTACACACTACACACGGAAAAACTGACACAATCCAATTTTAAGAAAGCACATACATATATATAAATTATGTATGTATGTATGTATGTATGCATATATACCAGCGCCGTTTCGCGGAGAAAGGGATTAAGGGGTGGGGGTTGATTGGAATTGAGGTGGACAGGAAAGCAAAGACATAGGGTGGTAAGTAGTATACCCTGGAAAGGGCCACATGCGGGTCTTCCAGTCGATGTATCTCTCGGTCGATCGCCGACCGCAAGAGGTCACTGACCGTTCGAACGACTTATGTTAGAGCGTCAGAGCGTGTGTGCGTGTGTCTGCATTGATCAACAACCTGTTTTCACGGCGTCCTCCATCTATATCGTTCATCCACGCCGCTGTTCTTGTTTACGCTTCTTGTTTCCGGCTTCGCTCTGCCTCCTCGCCCGTTCTTCACGTTCGTTTCGGTTCTTGTTTCCTGGTTTTGTCTTTTTGATCCTGTGCTTTGGATGGTTTTGACCTTTGGTCATGTTCGATTGGCTAGATTTTGTCCTCTTGGCTTTGTGCTTGGGATGGTTCTTGTTGTGTTAACACTGTTCTTGGGCTAGATCTTGTCCTTTTACCCATGTTCTTTTGGCTGTTTTGTTCTTGTTTCCTGATCTTGTTTTTCATCGTGTTCCTGCTCTAGACAGCCTTTTTATATCAACTCTAACGTAAGTTACGTAACTCTAACTCTAACCTGAAACATGGCCATAACTAAACCTCTGTAGCCTACACACTCCAACCCAAATTCTCACTCCAACCCTAACTTTAATCCTGACACTAATCACGATTCTTTCACAGGTGCAATGTAAATGGCTATGAAGGGCACCGCATACAGATAAACATAACGTTGGCAGTCACCGCTGGAAAGCGATAACGGATTCATTTACTCTGTGAAGGGTTCCAAGTTATCTGATGGATTTGAAAGCATGATTTATTCTTTATGCTGCAAATTTCCGGCATCCAAATTAATTTTCTCGACAGGTTTTTGGACAGAGTTTGTCGGAAGTAAGGGAGATGCCCACGATATGGACCCTGGCCAGGTATGAGTCCTATAGGAAATGAACCCAATATGAGAATAAGTCGTGACAGAGAATTTTATATAGAGCTGTTCAGATGTCATTGGAATCCAAGCTGAGACAGATCTTGTTACAATTTTGTATGCTGGTACTTATATATTGATATTTCACACGCACACACATACACACGCCCACGCACAAGCATTTCACACACACACACACACACACACACACACACACACACACACACACACACACAAGCAGTCACACACAGGCACACACGCACTGATGCACACACCCACACACACCACACCCACCCACCCACACACCCACACACACCCACACCCACACACACAAGCACACACAAGCAGTCACACACAGGCACACACGTACTGATGCACACACCCACACACACACATCCACACACCCACACCACACACCCACACCCACCCACCCACCCACACACACACCCACACCCACACACACACACACACAAGTACACACAAGCAGTCACACACAGGCACACACGCACTGATCACACACATCACACACACTGACCCACACACACCCACACCCACCCACCCACACACACACACACCACACCACACACACACACACAAGTACACACAAGCAGTCACACACAGGCACACACGTACTGATGCACACACCCACACACACCCACACCCACCCACCCACACACACACACACCCACAGTCTAGGGTTGCCAACTTTGGATTATGAAATTTCTGGACAAGGGCACAAGGCGCGAGCCCCACGATTTGTGGCGATTAGGGCCCCGTCTGGCCGCTCTGGCGGAGCGTCGTAACTTATTTAAAACATGTGAAAATAAGCAAGGATCTGTATGGATAATGGAATAATTATGCGAAGAAAGTACAAAAGGAATATTATTTAATCCACTAATATAACAATATTCATAACGTTCTTAAACGTGAAGTATAATCAGATCTTATTTTCTTTTAAAGCTATACTTCTGTTCACTTTTACTTGCTTTGAGCAAACATTAGACATTTTCAACCAGTGCTTCAGCCTTTGTGCGTCCACATGTAATCTTTTTACTTATTTTGGAATCTGAAAATACTCTGCATGCTAACTTTGTACCACAGTCTTGAGATAAATAACTATGTTGATGTTGTACCCCATGATATGTTAGCGCTAACTCAGAGGCAGTGATCTGATCCTTTTCAGCTGAATGTGGATTTGAGAAAAAAAGTTCAATGTTTCCGACATTTTTTTACTGTGACTATTTCGCTTATGTTTATCACCACAAGCATGCTTCCTAGCCGCAGCTACACCTTCCGCTTTTACTGAAAATGAACTACAACAACTTTTGCATCTCACCATTGACGGATCATGACTATTTCGTGCAATCCATAACTTGAATTCCGGATCATTCAGCCATTCGTCTCGAAAACAACATATCCTTCTCTTTTTCTTGGGCAGCGTTCTAGTACTTGCTGTACTTACAGTACTTTCCACTCCCAACACAGATGGAAGCGATTCTGAATAACCATTTTCACAGTCTTCACTTTCGCTTGTGTCCGTATTCATAGCCTGAAACCTTATAAGTTATAGTCAGTACTCAGTAGTTAATATTCCGTTGATTTTCGAGTGGTTTAGTAAGTTATAGTAACGTCTAATTGTCTCAAAAAACCGTTGACGTCCAAATCAGCAACCTGTTCCTCCAACCTTTTCCTGCTACGATTCTTATCTGCCCCTCTGGCGTCGTGAGAAGCCCGACTCGCGAGTCCTCTGTCGCCTCTGTCAGGCCGAGCCAGATCGTCGCGGTCGGCGCTGCCTGGCCAGCCTGGGTGATTCACAGGCGGACGGGTGGTGGTGGAATCGAGGTGTTATAACCAAGATGGCGGCTTGCCGGACAGTTAACCACGACATCATTCGCTGCCTGGGGTGATTCACAGGCGATTTTTTTCCGTACTGTAACTTTTTCTGGACACTGCATTGTCCAGAACGACCCTCCTCTGTTTTCTGTACACTGGCTGCAATTTCTGGACTGTCCAGACAAAATCTGGACGGTTGGCAACCCTAACCCACACACACCCACCCATCCCCACACAGACACACGGTACACAAAGTACACACACACACAAGCAGTCACACACATACACACACGTACCATACACACACACACACACACACCCACACACACCCACACCCACACACACCCACACACATCCACACACACACACATACACACACACACCCACACACACACACACACACACAGTACACACAAGCAGTCACACACATACACACACACACACACACACACACACAAGCAGTCACACACACACACACACACACGTACACACACAGCAGTCACACACATACACACACGTACTCATGCACATACACACAAACACATATATTTTCTTTTGATTTTTGTTATCACGCCTTCAATTTCTTTGAAGCCGATTACAATTAAAATTCATAAAATCCTTCGTATATGTTTAAGAAGTGGCTTTTAAGAGTTAATTCCCTTACTGGATAACTTATTTACTCATTACTTTGGTTAGACTTAAGTAACATATTGTAAAGTCCATTGTAATGTTCTTTTAATTAAAATGTAATAGGTGCTACATTAATCGTCTGTGTTAGAGTTCACAGGTAATTCAACAGATGCAGATAAACAATGAAGTGTTTACCTGAGCAATGAAAAGTTGGACTTTTCTGAGCAGGTGTTGTAGAACCCGAATTTAAATAAAGAACAATGGAAGGAAGAGAAGCCTCAGCAGACAGACAGGCAGACAGACAGGCAGACAGACAGACAGGCAGATATACAGACAGGCAGAAGACAGACAGATAGATCGAAAGACAGGCAGACAGACAGACAGGCAGACAGACAGACAGACAGACAGAGACAGACAGACAGACAGACAGACAGACAGACAGACAGACAGACAGACAGACAGACAGACAGACAGACAGACAGACAGACAGACAGACAACAGACAGACAGACAGACAGACAGACAGACAGACAGACAGACAGACAGACAGACAGACAGACAGACAGACAGACAGACAAGACAGACAGACAGACAGACAGACAGACAGACAGACAGACAGACAGATAGATCGAAAGACAGGCAGACAGACAGGCAGACAGACAGGCAGACATACAGACAGGCAGGCAGGCAGACATACAGACAGGCAGAGAAAGACAGATAGACAGAAAGGCAGATAGACAGGCAGGCAGGCAGGCAGACAGACAGGCGGACAGACACAGACAGACAGACATCGTACGCAATCCGACAGAAGCACACATGGAGGCAGATAGGCAGAAAGATAGACAGAGGTAGCCATAGAATAAGACAAACAGGCACTGGCAGAGACGGACAGACAGACAGACTGCGTGAATATCGGTCCACTTATATATAGAATAATCGAGACCCAATTAATGTTGCCGTTCATGGGACGTTGACATTTCTGCAGAGCAGGAGCAACACAGACACTTCATTGAACATGTTTTATGTAAACGAAAAACAATCATACACACAGACAAAGACACGGACACATACCTATAGGCCTACACACGACACACACACGCTAGAATAAAAGACATTGTTATGCAGTATAGGAAAACAATTATGGATACATCGAACTGAACTAATTTCAAGATAATGCAATCAGCAGATGGCAGGTCGTGCGATCGACACGAGCGGTCACTGAACCCATAAATGATCTAAAGGCGACGAATATGAAGAAGGAGAATGCGAAGGAGAATGTGAAGAAAGGTAGGACGAATAGTGCAAGCAATATGAATAATGTGAATAAGAAGAAGGCGAAGGAGAATGTGAAGAATGATAGGAAGAATAGGGTGAAGATTATGAATGATCTGAATAAGAAGAATGCAAAGAAGAATGCGAAGAAGAATGTAAATGAGAATGGGACGAAGAAAGTGAAAAAGACTGCGAAGAAGTATGTCAAGAGGAATGTGAAGAAGAATGTGAAGAAGAATGCAAAGCATACTACGAAGAATAATGCGAAGAAAATGAATAATGTGAATAAGAAGAATGCGAAGAAGAATGCGAAGGAGAATGTGAAGAATTATAGGAAGAATAGTGTGAAGAATATGAATGATTTGAATAAGAAGAATGCAAAGAAGAATGCGAATAAGAAGGTGAAGAAGAATGTGAAGAAGAATGCGAAGAAGAGTTGGAATTTCAAGAAGAATGTGAAGAATGCAGGAAGAATAGTGCAAAGAATATGAATAATGTGAATAAGAAGAATGTGAAGAAGAATGTGACGAAGAATGCAGAGCAAAGAAGAATGTGAAGAAGAATACAAACAATACAAAGAATGTGAATAAAGAGAATGCAAAGAAAACTGCAAAGAAGAATGCAAAGAAGATTACAAAGAAGAGAAGGAGGAGGAGGGTATGAGAAAAAGGAGAAGGAAGAGGTAGAAGGCAATGCCCCAGTTTGTTTGGTGGGCAGAGGTTGCATTGCAAGGTAAAGGTATAGATACGGTCAGAAAAGGTAAGATAGGGTATACGACGGTGACTCGGTGAGGTATAATGTTAGGTAATTGTAATTGTAATTAAAAACTTCTATTGTGCCGGTATCTAATGCACAAGGCATCAACTGATGGCACACCAAAACCAAGCCGTTATCAGGTCAACATCCAGAAGATCAGTGCGTAAGATCACTCCGTAAGATCAGTGCGTAAGATCACTCCGTAAGATCACTCCGTAAGATCACTCCGTAAGATCACTCCGTAAGATCACTCCGTAAGATCAGTCCGTAAGATCAGTCCGTAAGACTGGTAAATCATGGTAACATTAGTACGGTCAGGTTAAGGCAGAGCAAGGTCAGATAAGACATGGTTAAGTATTTTAATATCAGTAGAAGAACAGTTCCTTGATCTAGCACTGAGAGGCAGCTGTGGGTTCTGGGAACTTATTTTTCTTAGCCTTGGCAAGTGAGGACGGTTAACCAACCATCTCCCTTGATGCCTGATATTCCAACTGACAAGTTAGTGTGCTACATTCAAAGTAAAGCAATAAAGCATAAAATATTATGCCTTAAGGCAAGTCAGACACACAAACTCGACATGGTTTGCAACAAAATCGAGGCCCGTTAAATATATATAATAAATATACATTATATATACACATATATGTACATAAATATATATATACATATATGTTCATACATACATACACACACGTAGGTTCATGTTGCCGGTGCATTGCAAATGGTCGAATTACATATTTATTGAGGTTCAAGTTGCCAGTGCATTGAGAATGATCGAATGATCAGAATTGCGGGAGGTTGCAACTTCTCCGCAAGAGCTTAAACATATAGGCCAGTATACAACGAGCACACATGTCGGCCTACTACAGGGCGTATATATATATATATATATATATATATATATATATATATATATATATATATATATATATATATATATATATATACAAGATATAATGTAGAGACGTGGTTTGAAATTACGATTGCTCTGCAGGGTGAACCAGCCAGAAGTCTGTTGCTGGTTTCAGAGCAAATGCACTGACTGACCCCAGACCTCATCCGTCATTTCGACATAAATAACTCTTTCACCAACACGTACCAATAGAATGTAAATATATCTCTAATATTATATTTATACGTACATATTATACACACATATAGGTATATATATTTATATAAGAGTATAAAATTCAGACACACTCTACCATTGATTATAACTAATTTAACACATGTACTGAGTAAGTATAGTTGCATTAAATTTAACATAATTTGGACTGGCTTTAAAGGCATTAGTTCAGGTCAGATGGATAGTCATGCATGTAGTGCTTTTGAGAGGTAGTAAAAGACACCATGTTAACTATCTGATGACTGCCTATACCTGCATACACACATACATACATCCGTACATTCATACATGCATTCATACATACATACATATCAGATATGGGTAACTAATTGATTAGACAAACAGCTAATTCTAATTGATTAGCTACAAGATTTTGCTAAATCTAATTCTAATCGATTAGCAATTTAACTAATCGTACCCATCTCTGACATATAATGTACACGTGTAAGCCACCAGTGTATCAAATACTTTTATTTCTCAGATGCAGCCGTATAAGCATGACCATATTCTTCATTGTTGTATCGACTGCATAGCCGCACTTTGGATTACATATATAT
Organism: Aporrectodea caliginosa; assembly: GCA_020284085.1. NCBI lineage: Eukaryota > Metazoa > Annelida > Clitellata > Crassiclitellata > Lumbricidae > Aporrectodea > Aporrectodea caliginosa. The sequence continues at coordinate 181,985 of JACEVL010001274.1, read as the reverse complement.
CTAAACAGAGAATAACATTCCAATTACAAATGAAAATATTTATCAGGGCTCTCAACGATTAAAATTTTTTAATAGTTAACTATTTAAGAATGAACGATTAATTGTTAATTGTGATTAAAAGTATTCTATATATATATATATATATATATATATATATATATATATAGATTAACTGAAGAAGAAGAATATATATATATATAGAATACTTTAATCGTAATCGTTAAGTCAAACACTACATATTAACTATATATATATATATATATATATATATATATATAGAATACTTTTAATCACAATTAACTATATATATATATATATATATATATATATATATAGAATACTTTTAATCACAATTAACTATTAATTAATCGTTCATTCTTAAATAAGTTAACTATTAAAAAATTTGATATATATATATGCATAATACCGATGTTGATACGTTATGTAATACATGCATACGAAAACAGACAATTGGCCTAGATATCACAGCAAAATATGTGTTGAGCTTTGGGACCTAATGCACAACACACACTCCCCTAAATATCTCTAAAGGAATCAACTGTGGATGCACGCGAGCATAAACAGCCCAAAAGCAGACGCTAAAAATTCACCGACCCAAATTTACAATTAATGTGTAATTTTGGTCATATGTATCTCGGCCCACACGCTTAGGCCTATATATTTATTCCGCGAAACTACGCATATAGGTCTATTTATACATTCGAAATGAAACCCACACACAACAGGTATCCCGAATTACACGTTCGTTTCTGAACCGGCAACAGAAATGAGGTCACCTATTTTAAGTGGGCCTAGGCCTAATTGATAGGCCTCCATAGTCGAATGAATTCTCAGGCCTCCGGTACGACAATATTATGCGCTGAAATCGATCGCCACGCGCGGCAAAAATCGTAAACACAGAAGGTTGCAAGGAAAAAATGGCACAGGGTAGGATCACAGGGCAGTGCATATAATTTGAACTACTGGGACAAAGTCTGCTACTTTCAGTGTTATTGGAAATTAACATTGAAGTAAATTACCTGGGGCATATCACCAAAACTACTGGGACATCTGTCCCAGTAGTTATAGAGTTAAAATAGGCACTGGATTAGGTTTGGTTTATTCGGCAGAGTTAGGTGTATGTCCATGATAGAGGAAACTGCATCGGGATTAGAGTCCATGATATGGTTCAGGCTGTGATCTGGATTAGAGACAGGATTAAGTACAGGGTTAGGGGTTCCTGTTTCCTAGCAATGGCTCCTCTGGAAATCAGACTAGGACCTCCTTCTTATGGACAACCCTTCTGACTAGACGCAGCGCTCGTCAATAAGCTGGTGCCCTGCGCTTGGCTTTCGAATGGCGCTTTAGAAGTTTGGAGATTACGATTTCTGTTTAAGTACTTGAGCCACGATTCTTTCATGTTTACTATTGTTTAGTGATAGCTTTACTGTCGGAGTAAAGGCTAAAGTTTATTCTTCCGCGTATTCACACAAAAACAAAGCGCAAATGTTTCCTGTTGCGGCACACGCATTAGTAGTTCCCATAGTTCCCTATAAGGAAATCTTACTGCATACCGTGTCCATTACTCGTTCTAACTGCGCAGTTGCCTTACTTGCGGGTAAATCGGTCAGCGAAAGAACGCCCAGATATCATTTCGCCGCCGGACTACTTTGAATCGAGGTAGAGAGATTTAGTAGCGCCATAAACGGTGACGTCAGGCGCAGTTCTAAGCGAAACGAACAACCGCACTCGACGCAGTAGGAATAAATTTATGGTTATGGTTCGCGGTAATGTTAGATTTCCACGACAATTCACAAAGAGCAACGACGACAGCAATTCCTGGAAATGGCTGCTGTGCACCAACTGAGACAGAATTCGATCAATGCTGTCGAATGATGGCGACCATCACTCGTGATTATCTGATGATCAATCAGTGATCGATGATTATGAATTAATTGCTTTGTGTACAACGTATTAAAATCAATGATTTGTCTATACAATTTTGAATCAAATCATTGATGATGACGATGTGGAATCTGATCAATGATTATGATGTATGTGTATGTATGTATGTATGTATGTATATGTATGTATGTATGTATGTATGTATGTATGTATGTATGTATGTATATATGTATGTATGTATGTTTGTATGCATCTACATACTTACTAAGCCCTACAGGACCTTTTGGGCCTCACAACACACGCTTAGGTTGGCCTGCACCAACCTAAGCGTATGTTGCAGCCATTAAGGACAGAGCTAATCAATAAGCGAAATGTGCGCAGATAACTAGATGACGACAAAGCAGGGAATATTATGGTAGCGAATCAATAGTGTTGATGAAGAATCAACAATAATGATGATGATAGGATTATTATTTCAAGCAAATATTTATGTTTCTTTAAAGCGTTCGACGCTGGCTACGAGAGGAGTTAGTGCGTTTGAAAGTGAGGCGCAGCCTGCCCTACATTCGCTCTGAGTCAAGACTCGAGACAGGCGCGCAGAGGCCAAAGTAGCAGGTCCTGACAGGTGATTTAACAAAGATAACGAGTTGGCAAGTCGGGCTATCCGTGACAGAAAATTCCAATTTTGTACATCTGATAACAAACAAGGGTAATGTATACATGACCCAGATGATGCGCAGAAAAGCGAGACAGTTGCCGCATCATGCGTACTTCAATCTTAAACGTGCACAAAGTTCTCAAAAACACACAACAAGTGCAGAATAAAGTGTTTACCAGGTCGCGTGCGAAAATGCCCAATCAATCCACCTCGCTTCATCTTACTTAACGGAAACGGGGTTTCTCGTTAATTTCTGTCGGGTCTTATGTCCAATATCCGGTTGTCTTCCAGCTGTGGTGGGCTATCGCCTGAGCCGATGTCTTTCCAGCTAAGACGATTATGTTGGCAAAAAGACGCATATTATATTGATGTATAGTTTGTTTTGCTTTAAAACACGCCAACTGCGCCACTTTTGAGAGATCTGTGGATGTTCAGATATAGTCATGTATACAAAAAAGTATTAAAACAAATGCACGCTGCGTGCTCACATACATACATAAACACAAACACATTTACATATAAACATACAGAAATACATAAAGAAATACGTACTTACCTAAAAGCGTTGATTGAAGACCCAAACTATTACTTTACGATTACATAATTATATATACGTTATTCAACATTACATAATTCTATTTCCTCAGAACACATCATGCTATTATATTTTGCGATTTTACCTTTAATGCAATTCTAACTAGGAATAATTTGTTCGGAAATGATCTCTGGCCTGTCAGAACGGACGCATAAACTAATTACAGAGAAAATAATTAATTCTCGACATATTGCAATTACTTTCAGTAATTGTATACTTTCATATCCTGTCGCTTAATTAGAATGACATACAGAGCCGTGTTATTTCCATTTAAAACTAGTTCACTTAAAACGGACAATGATGTTTCTGATGACTAGTGAAGGTGACAAATAGTTCAACCGTGTAACCTGTCAGGAAGGAAGGGTTGCCCGTGTGTTGAATTGATATTGTCGTGATTGCATTTCATCTCAAGGTCCTTAAAAAAGAAGGCCATGCATCTAAAATCTAACGTTCAAAGACGAGGCATGTTGCAAACGAGCATGTGTAACGCAGTGTATCTGGACTTGCCGTACTTGTTAAAAGTCGGAACTACTGTTGCGTGTTTGCTGTAGCCTATACCTTCGATGGTAGGTAGTCGGAATTAGTGGGGTTGACCTGAGAGTCGGAATTAGTGGGGTTGACCTGAGAGTAGCAGCCATTTGAAATCGTTCATTATTTTGATATATAAATCTTCACCGTTTCAAACACTGGTTTGGCTTTTCTGATTCCGCTGTCAAATGGTCAGCAGGTTATAACATGCCCCTATTCAGATCATGATTCAATCAGTCCGTTTAAATCAATTCACTACGATGCCACACTGCTTTGAACTGTGGGATCCCGCACTCCTCTGTGCTGGAGCCGCTCGTATTTACACTAGGCCCTATATAATATAGGCCTACCACACTCTGCTTACATCTGTGAAAGTTCTCCAGACTACCAATTAGGCTGTACAATATTTTATCTCCTCTGTTTCTGATGCTATTCAGTCTTCTATGGCCAGTAAAGTTCTCCTAAATCCTTCTAAGACTAAATTCTTCCTCGTTGGCACAAGTCAACAACTCCATAAATCTGACTGGCAGCTGTCTGTTCAGTTGGTTGGAATCAGTATTGAATAATTCCGAATATATGCCTAATTTTGAAATAATTTATGACTCTGCCATGTCCTTCTCTAACCATGTTAAAAACCTATGCAAATTAGCTCACTTTCACATTATGGATATTCGCAGAGTCAGGTCCTATACACGCCCGACACTGTATAGTTTCACTCGCAACTGCTCAGGTTTCTTGCCGTCTCGACTACCGACATAATTGTGAGGTCGTTAAAGGAGATTTCACAAACTACAATGGTTCAAAATTCTCTGGCAATTTTGCCATAACGAAAACTTAACGTATCATCATATATATTACATCAATATTGCGCTCGTCTTACACTGGCTGTATATCGAGTAAAAGAATTCACTTGAATCACTCACGAAACATCGAAGGCCTATACAAATCAACCAACGTATCTCCTATTGTTCTCCACTTTTTGCTAACCGCTTACGCCAGCAAATTTTGCACTTGACAAACGAGTACCATAGCTGACTCTTGTGCCTCGTACCAAAACAGTGCTGGGCTCATGAGCGTTCTCGGTGGTTAGATTTGAAATTTTGGAAATCACTGTTCATTTAGCTCGGCCATGCTCTTATCCTCTGGTAGTGCCAGTCGCAAGCCTGGATGAAGGAGGAGGGCGACGCTAATCCTCATTGTTATGACACAGCATCGTTAACCAGCAACCAACCAATAACTGCTAAGTTTTGTGCATTCTGTCAATTCTCTGATCTTATTCAGAAAAAAACTCAAAACGCTATCTGTTTTAGCAGCATACCCTTCATAGCTTCACTACTGGTTTAACTTACTTTAAATTTCGACCAGGCTTCTATAATGGACCATGACTATAGGATTCCACTTGAAGCGACCTTGTGCATGATGACAACGATGCCATCTACAGTAGTCATTAGATTAGGTCAGACTAGACAAAATAGTAGACATAATATAGTCTGAACCATTGGAGAATAACGACATCTAGGCAGGAATGAAATGTGTGGGTAGAATGCATCTCCAATGGGGATTGTGTAAAGTACCATTTGGATGATGAAATCTCCCTCACTGTCTACTAACAGCATCCTGATTCCAAATGCGAAGCGATGAAAAGTTATTAACGCCCTTGTCTAGACTCTCCAGAGATGGTCACAATCACTCTGAAAAATGTAATTGAATTACAAATTACTTATGGGACATGAAATGTAATTTCAAATTACAAAATACATGGGAAATGGAATCTCCCTCACTGTTTACTAACAGCATCCTGGTTCCCAATACGAAGTGATAGAAAGTTACAAATGCCCTTGTGTAGACTCTCGTCGTTTCTATCACGATATTACGCAAAACATAACAATGGATAAATAATCAGGAGCTACATAAACTGGTCAGGTAATCTATATTGATAACAGAGCTAGTTGATTAGATTGCTCTTTGCTGCCCACTCACCGCGATATATTCCGTCTGCGCACCTGGATTGGAGAATGTAATACGTGTCTTCTTTCTGGGCGAATTGTCTCCGCCAGGATTGCCGTAGGTGAGTAGGTGACAACTGCAGGTGATGATTTCCCAGAAATAACAAAAGCATAGTGGCTAAAACATAGGAAGTCACGGACTGACAGACTTACCGGGATTGGTGGACTGTTACCTGGGTTGGTTCACAGCATGGAAGTTTAACTCGGTCTATTCAAATGGAGCTAGACTACTCCGTCCGACCATTTTGTTCTGGAAAGGTCAAAGAGTTGACGCCAAAAGTGGCTAGCGTCAGAGTTTTCAACTTGAATTTTTCAGTAAAAGCGTCACCCAAATTAAATTCAAGCTAGAGACAATGACACCCTTTCAGTGTTTTGGACCTGTTAATTGCAACATTCTGGTAAACAATTGAGCTTCGTACTCCAACTGGAAGACAGAGAGACCCTTCCCCTTCACCATTATCAGATACAACTGACAGAGAGATCGGCTACATATTTACTGTGACTTGTAATCTTAATATAGGCCTGTATACGATCAAATTATCAATTTACCAATGTGCAAAACATTAGTTACCGGTATGTCAAGTCAACAACACTATTTGCTGTTATTACAATAATATATAAATCCAGCATGCATCACCAGAATGTTTTATTGCACATAGATATTTATATAGCGCTTTTATAAACTTCCGATGACGCTGTTGGCCACACATGGAGGCGGGTTTTGAATAGGTTTCCCGTTGTTGGCTTTCAGTGGTCGCTTTTTGCCTCTCAGCGAAAAGATAATCAACTCAGACGACGTTTCTGCAGTTTCCACGAAAGGTGAGAGTGATGCTACCTAATACCTATTAGCCTACACGCTAGCATGCGTAACCAGTGGCGTAGCAATAGGTTGTGCAGGTTGTGCAAAGCACAAGGGCCCCCGGCGGCACAAGGGCCCCCGGCGGTCAGACCGTCACAGCGGCTTTCCTTTCGAGTGTAAACGAACGTTTTAGGCTATAACTTTTAGGATTCTTCTTCTTAGACCATAGACTTGACACTTGTGACCTGTCCAATTTGATTATCTGACCTTATTTATGTTGTATGCAATTGCGCTTTTTGCTTAGCGTTTTGTTTTAAGGTTCAACGGGGAGGGGCCCACCACCGAAGCTCTGCACAAGGGACCCCAAAACCTTGCTACGCCACTGTGCGTAACATAAGTCTTCCATAATGTCTTACTTGAGTGGGTGAGTGGCATGTCTAATTTATGCAATAAGAAAAGTTTCCCTTTATTTTCTACGTACTACAGCGCTTCCTCGTCTCCGTTCTGAGTCATTAACTTTTCTTCTTTTCCTCGTGCTTGGGAAATTGGCGCTACATAATGGCCAAATCATTTATAATAGCGTCGGTTTACAAGCAGCAGTTACGATGTAATTGTCCATCAGACTAGAACAGTCGCCGATAGCCAGGTTGGAGCGAATTAGAAGAAGTCTGGTCCTTTAATCACTCCTACTAGACCTCTGCATATGTCTGTATTTGGGCTTTTGATATACAGATCATGTATGACTGAAAGAATGACTGTGAATATGTATGAATGAATGAATGAATGAATGAATGACTGTATAGGCTATGCATCAATATATGTAGGCCTGTGTATGCATATTTTAAGATATGTCTGATTTTAAGCGCATTATCCCCAAGGTTGCGACTCTGATCGTTCGGAAAACAATATTTTACAGTACGAAATAACTTCAGATAAGACCAGAGAGTGACGTCATCAGTATCGCAAGTAATATGTTTCCATAGCATGATAACGTCTTGTCAGTTTTCTAAATTGATCAGAAAAGATGACAGTTCACCTTGTTTACACAAATTACTCTAAAGTTGACGGAATATAACAGAAATTCACTACTGTATAATTGTTCGATCTCTTACCCGCCATCGTTGTACGTGTACAAAATGCATGTCTAAATCTGGGACGCGGCCATTCATCAAAACGTAAACTAAATGTTGATGTAAATTCACTGAAACCGGTTTCTATTGTAGCACAGTTTCAGTTTGTACATTCGAAGGCAGCAAAGCTGACCCGCAAAACAGGTCTTTATGCCACGTACTGTAAAATAACTTGACATTTATATAGCGTCTTTTAAGCACCTCTCGAAGGAGCGCCTCTTTTGGACATTCAGACCTACCTGATGAGAAATATGTACCAAGTCAAAATTGGATGTGAAATGTCCACGATAGTGTTTTTTTAGCGATATTATGTAGTTTACCGCATGGCCGCATCGAAATTCTTAGTTTTAAAATCTAGTGATAGTGCAGGCTTACTTTTCCATGACGTTAAGCACTTTTTGATTTTCCGATGTGAACCCATGTTAAACTAATATTTTCAAACCGGTTTCAGATGCAAGTTCATGTCACAAACCCTGGGTGAAGCAGGTATAAATAGTTTTGACAAATGACTGACGTCCTTACTACAGCGACTACGCGAGCTACATAAATACCGATCTAGATCTGGCGTATGATATTTTGCATTGAACGAAGTTTCGACAGTTTTGTTGTCTACCGATTGTGAATATTGAAATATTTATCGTAGTGTCTTCTGTCGACTTGGATCGTTCGGAAGCAGGACACCACGGGCTTTACTGGCCTCTCGAAGGATATCATTCTTTTAAACTCTTGTATTATCGCCCATCGGACTGTCCACGTTGTGCGTTCTGCGATGTAGTGATACGCTGGTTGGATCGCTTTTATAGTGCAAGCCAGTGACGTCGCTATTCAAGAAAACAGACAATGCGAGTAAGAGCTTAGACTGAGACAGCATAAGAATCATAAAGAGCCACAGAACATGATGTTATAACGTGGAAAGAAGACAGCCTACGACACACCGAGAACTGTATATATATAGCCTAGGCTACGTCTCAAGTTGTAAGAAGAAAACAAGAAAATATCAGCGGAGAAACCATCTTAATTTGTTTAAACTCTTTTATCATTAAGATAGCAACTTGAATTCGCCAAGCAATATCCGTTTTTATATGACTGAAATTACTGAGATGCATTTAGCTAATAGGTGCTAGCCACAGACAAATAAATGATTAATTTATTAATTAAGAGTCCTTGGAAGTTGGAAATTTCCATGAGTTTTAATTAAATTTCCTTGAGAATTTGGCATCTGTCGGATGCGTTTCCTATCGTTTGGCTTCCACTGTGAGTCTCACGATCCTCTGTCGTCTACGATGGGGGATGTGCTGCAGGTCAACATTAAATAATACGTAAGTTGCCTTTATTGCAGGCTAATTAGTTACTTACTGACGCACTGTTGAAAGCAATGGTACAGCTTTGGAACGTCGAAATCCAAATTTTGCATCAAAACAGTAATCTTACTCTCAAACAGCCGTATTGGGATAAGAAACTAATTCAAGGGGCTGAAAGTGCCTGAAACCCCGCTAAGCTCTTCATATACCGATGGCTACCATCGAACACGTTTCAAAGCAGCCTCTCAGTCTGCACCACGCACGCTTCTGGTGTATACATACACTCTCTGTGGTTTGCAATCAGGGATGAGAGTGTAAGAATGGCAGTCTGCCTTCGCGTCGGGGTATGCGTGTGTGAGCTACGTGACTAGCTGCGGATAACTAGCGACAGAAGCTAGTAATCTCTTTCGGCGTCTTGCTTTTGTCACTCATCGCTTGAATGCCGTTGCTATCGGAGGCAGCTTTGCCATGCCTGAACTTGGCGAGATATAAGTTTATCCGTTTCCTACGAATCTTCATTTTTCTCAGGACAGTTTTTAAACCCCGACGTATCATATCTACCTCGGGAAGAAACGTATGAACAGATAAAAAAAACAATTAACACATGATGAAAATGTACTTTTACCTGGAAGCGTTTAACTCTGCCTCCCTCGATGATTGCGCGATGTTCCCAGCGCGGTGATATTGAAAGTGCTAATCGCTGAAAGAATGTCAGAAACAATCAGCCATTTATCACCTGGCAACGTAGGCCTAACACCTGCTAACTAATTAACTAATCTATCACCTAAAAATGATGATTCAATTTGATTTAGCGGACTGCTTGGTTTCTGCAGACTCCAGTTTTAAACCAAGTTCCTCAGTTTGTCATCCAAGCCATGACATTAGAAAAGGTTTGTAGCCAACAGTTAACTGATTGACAATCAGCAGTTACCTAACCTTAGAAGTTTCGTGCCATTCCCTTACTATATTTGAGATGAGAATTAACCTCCTAGCCTCATTTTCATTTGCCTTAGTTTATCCTAACTTACGTTATCTTGCCTCTGCATCTTCTCTTACCGTAATCTCAATTAAATGACCATCTAACCGTAACTGATTTCACCAAATCTTTACACAGTTATCGTACTGTATACGGTACGTTTAGTCTTCAATGGCTGCTCACTTAACCTTAGGCCTACCTGATCTTAATAAGTCCCTTCCTTTCCATTTCCTTGCCTTTCCTTTTCTACCCTTCCCTTCCCTTGCCTCTTTCATTTCCTTTCTTTTCCTTTCCTTGCCTCCCTTCCCTTGCCTTCCCTTGCCTTCCCTTCATCGACATAGTGAACTGACCTGTATCCATGGTCCTCGTAGGGAGCAGAGCTGGTAGATAGCGACGATAGGAATGAATGACATTGAGGAGAGGGCAATTGCCCACCCAACGACATTGGCCCAGAGGGGGAACGGGTAGTTGCCCAACGTATACGTCTTGTATTCCAACGGCTCAAACGACACGATGCTCGATATAACGATTCCCTGTCAAAAAGTAAGTAACAAGACTATGAGTAAGTAATGAAGTAAGTAAGAGATGGATGGAGAGAGTGGACGAGTTAAGTAAAGCAAGATAACTGTCATCAGCTGTAAGAAATTACTTACAACAAGGAATATAAAGATCGAGGAATGGGTTGATATACTGTGATAATCGGTCGATAAATTCATTCGTTCGTTCATTCGTTTATTCATTCGTGCATTCATTAGTTTATTCATTCGTTTATTCATTCGTTTATTCATTCGTTTATTCATTCGTGCATTCATTAGTGCATTCATTCGTGCATTCATTCGTGCAATCATTCGTGCATTCATTCGTGCATTCATTCGTGCATTCATTCGTGCATTCATGCGTGCATTCATTCGTGCATTCATCTGTTTGTTTATTCACTCGTTCGTTCTTTCATTCATTTGACTTGCCAGAATGAAGACTGGACTGATGAACTTCCACGTCAGTCGCCAGTAGAGATTCGGACGGAAGCCGAGGATCTGTTCGGCATCCTTGCAGAACTGTTCCATTCCTGACGAATTAAAAGCAAACATAAGAGGCGTATTATAGTTTTGTGGCTGCCATGTCTGTCGACCGCAGACACTGTTTTGTCCAGAACACTCGAAGACACACAGGCAGTACACAGGCTATTTTATATAGTATGTAATTCTAATTAGTAACTTCAGTGCAGATGCCATTATATATAGAGTATGTAATTTTAACTGTAGTTAGTAACTTCTATCGCGCCATTGTCCATTGGACAAGGCATCAACCGATGGCGCGTCAAAATAAGCCGTAATTTGGTGAATATGTGGATTAAATTTCTCTATGTTGTTGACATTATTACATTACATTAACTGCTGTTCTAGGCTTCTCGAATGGCTATATATGGTCTTATGGTCTTATGGTCTTACGGTCTGTCTGAAAGGAGGCAGATCTGATTACAGGCAGAAACCCTTAATAAATTGTATTGTCAACATAATTATTCGAATTATATTTCTCAGTGACTGATAGAAGCATCTAGTGCCACCTACCGTAGAACCAGCTGACTGCAACAGCCTGTGAGAAGACGCCGAACAAGATGGCTGTTCCGGCAGCAAATCTGTCCCACATTGTCACCAAGTACATCCCACCCTAAAACATTTGGTAAATAAGTTAAGTATATTTTGACATTTGAACAAGAGCACGCTTTTGTCATGAGCTCCTATTTAAACGAAAACAATAGGCTGAATTCCTATTTTAAATCAAAGTATGCTCTTAAGTTTCCATTTTAAACTAAATCTGTAAATCAATCTTTTGAGTTCTTATTTTGAGCCAGAGCAATCTTCTGAGATCCTATTTTATATCAATCTTTTAAGTTTCGATTTTAAACCAAAGCAATCTTTTGAGTTCCTAATTTAAATCAAAGAAATCTGTTGAGTTCCTATTTTAAATCAAAGTAATATTTTGAGTTCCTATTTTGAACCGAAATGCTATCTTTTGAGTTGACATGGAATGCCTCGTACGTTCGTAACGTTTGGCAGAGCGAAGAGAAACGCTCCGAAGACGACCAATCCGGTCAGAGCCTCTCGTCCGAAACGATAGCGCTTGAGAACTGACTTCCACTCATCGCTCAGTCCCGTCAGAAGGGCCTCCAGTCCACCCATCTGCAACAGAACAAGCAAACAGAGAGGTAACACGATGCAAGGCAAGGGCAGTTAGAACAATATGGCAGGCTAAGACAAGGTAAGGTAAGTGAATGCGTGGTCAATTGAGGCAAGGTAAGGTAAAGTACAATGAGATAAGACAAGGTGAAAAAGTAAAGTGAAGCAAGGCAAGGCATTAGAAGGTAAGGTAAATTAAGGTAAGGTTGTTTCAGCAGACCCGACCAGCTGAAAGTAGAACTGACCAGATTAAAATCAGCCCAGATTAGATGAGAGCAGACCAGTCCATATTAAAGCAGACCCAACCAGATGAAAGCAGACCAGATGAAAGCAGACCCGACCAGGTGAAATCATACCAGACCAGATGGAAACAGATAAGCTATTGGACTATATGGACTCACAGCGCTGTCGATTCCGAGTGTGATGAGCATGACAAAGAAGAGAATGGACCATCCGACGGAACCAGGAAGTGTCGCAATGGCTTCTGGGTAGACGACGAACACCAGACCAGGACCTTCAAAGAATCATAACAAACGCTTCATGCAGAGAGGGCTTAAATGCTGTATACAAAAATCAACCAAATTCTCGTCGTCATCATCTTCAGCATCATCATCAGCAACAGCTTCTTCCTTCTCTTCGTCTTCTTCTTCATCTTCTTCCACTTTCTCTTCATCCCTCTTCCTTTTCCTCCTCCTCCTGCTCTTCCTCCTCATCCTCCTCCTCCTCCTCCTCCTCCTCCTCCTCTTCTCTCTTCCATATATGTTCTTATCATTATCATGATCATCTATTGTCGTCGTCGTTGTCAACATCATTTTAATCATCTTAATATTTATAGCATCACTTTAGTCATCATCATCATCATCATCATCATCATCATCATCATCATCATCATCATCATCATCATCATCATCATCATCATAATCATCATCTTCGTCATCATGACGAAAACAACAGCAACAATAACAGCAACAGGCACGACGACATGATGCGTTCGTGTTGCCATGAGAGACGGAAGACGACAGGTGTCTGCACTGACCTTCGGCTGCAACGACCGAGATGTCCTTGTTCTGGCGGATGGACATGTAGCCCAGGTAGGAGAAGATGACGAATCCGGAGAAGAGACTCGTGAAGGAATTGACGCAAATCGTCGCCAAACAATCCCTTCGACACAACAACAATAACAACGACGTCATCATCGCCATTATCATCATGATTGTCATCAATGTATGTAGGCGTGTACCTGGGCGTTTTATATTTCCTTTTAACCACATCACGAAAGCGCCTTTTCTGAGCCTAAGTCATAGCACATTGTGATCAATATCACCTTCATTACCATCATTAACTTACTTGTTCGAGCCTGTGAGTTGCTAACAACAAAAGGCGTTATATAAATGGTCTGTCACAATTACAATTATCATAATGACAGCAGCATCATTAGTTAATATAACTCAACATCAGACCCCACTATCACCACAACCACCACCACGGTCCCTTTAAAACTGATCTCATGTTAATAAGTAATTATTATTTTTACTTTAATGAATATTGGCTTTCAGTGAAGAAGTCACAACTGTTGTACTGTCTGCAATACAATTTCCATCGCCGCCGTTACCACTGACCACTGACCACTGTTGTTCCACCCCTTTACCACAGCCATTATGCGTCGTTACTATTTCTACTAAATACTCCTAACAGTTATTCTTCAAGCCAATAATATTATTACATTGCCTCTATAATGAATTAATGAATAAACGAATGAATGAACGAATTATTATTATTAGTAGTAGTACCGGTAGTATTAGCATTAGTATTAGCCTTAGTCTTAGTATAATTATTATTATTACTACTATCATTGTTACCTCAGATCCATCAGAAATTAACAGAATTGTCCGGAGTATGCAAAAAGCCATTCTGGGACTGCTAGTAGTAGCATAATTATTATTATTATTATTATTATTTTTTATTTTTTTTTTTTTTTAAACTAGAGGTAGAAAAGATCCCTTCCAGGCTCTAACTATAAGCAAAGGCTCTTATTATTATTATTATTATTATTATTATTATTATTATTATTATTATTATTATTATTATTATTATTATTATTTTTTTTTTTATTTTTTGCCCCGAGGTATTATTATTATTATTATTATTTTGCCCCGAGGTATACAGGATCCCTCAGGACTTGAATATTAACTATTTAGAATGTAAATATGGAATGGCCATTCTTGTCTGTTTCTCCTGAAGAATGAAAGTGCTGTGGAACGCAACAGCCATTATTATTATTATTATTATTATTATTATTATTATTATTATTATTATTATTATTATTATTATTATTATTATTATTATTATTATTATTATTATTATTATTATTATTATTATTATTATTATTATTATTATTATTATTATTTTTTTTTTTTTGCCCCTCCGATAAATCATTATTATTATTTTTGCCCCGAGGTATACAGGATCCCTCAGGGACTTGAATATTAACTATTTAGAATGTAAAATATTCGGAATGGCCCTATTCGTCTGTTTCCTGGCTGGTGAAAGTGCCTGTGAACGCCATTGTGCAATTATTATTATTATTATTATTATTATTATTATTATTATTATTATTATTATTATTATTATTATTATTATTTTATTATTATTATTATTATTATTATTATTATTATTATTATTATTATTATTAATATGTCGCTCTCTTTATCGTTATTGTACCATCTGATCCTTTACGGATGCTTGACAGATTTGTGTTTAATTCAAAACCGTTCTTCTTCCATTCATATCCATTGTTCCAAGGCATGCGACAGCGTTGAACCGCTGGACCGTAACAGAGATTTTTTTAAACAGGAAGAAGGTTTCTTGTTGATCTTCCGTTGTTCTGGTCAACCGTCTGCCGAGTTCCTTGATGAAAACCAGGCCTTCCTGGTCCAAAGGTCCCATCATCTCTATCGCGATTGGGTTATTATTATTATTATTATTATTATTATTATTATTATTATTATTATTATTATTATTATTATTATTATTATTATTATTATTATTATTAAGGAATAATTTAGTACTGTTTCCAGTGTAAGCAAAAATCCTTCAAATCACGTCGTCTTTGAGAGTTTGTTTATAAATCAAAACTGAAGAACTGATAAATATGTTATCTTTACAGAATTCGTTTTGCCCAAGGTCGACAATTATGTCAAACGCCTCAGACGACAAATCAAGCGAAAGTGTTGATGTGCGTAGTAAGTAGGACGAATAAGATGATCTACATTTCCATTTGGACAGGTTTAGTTATGCCGTCAACCAAGGCGGCTGTTTAAAGTCGTCAATCAACACACCTGTTTGTAGCTATCAATCAAGCGCTAATAGAGTCGTCTATTCCATCTTTAAAGAAACCTGATTACACCGATAACAGATACTTTAGATTGCTTACACTGTGTCCAGGAAAAGGAAACCCTAGCAATAACTTTAACAAACACTTACACGAATTAATTTGAACTAAAACGTTTGTTTACCTAGTTATTTAAAACTAAAGTTCTTATATTCTTTGTTCAATTGATACATTTATGTTTTAAAAATAATTACAGGGGCCTTTCATAAACTACATGAACTGCATAAAATTTAATGCATTTGAAAGACCTGCTTACATGTATATCAAACTTTGCAGGATTTGTTAAGTCGCCCAGTTTCCATTCCTTATCTTGTAATTCTTTAAGCAAACGTTTAGCACCATTATTCTTAGTTTGATGAGAAATTTAGCAATAATTATGTTTTCTTAATTGTAAGTTAAAGTTAGAGAAAATAATTACGTAACAATGTGAAGTCATTTCAAGGGTCAGTTCATAAACTTTAAAACTGATAAAAATATATATGGAGGGTTTGTTCAGTTCAAATTTTGCTCAATTTATTTGCATTTGCGTAGCGTTTATTTCTCGATCACAGTGTACATTTATATGAAACTAGCCACATTAGAAGTACAACAGTGGCTGTTGTTGTTGGACACTTAATTCGTTGTAACCAAACACTCTTGCCACATTCGCCGACTGAAATGGCCAGCGGTGGTGAAGGATGACACTCGATAAATTCAATTGAAAAATGAGCCGGGTGTAGGCCATACGGTCGCTTTATAGAAAGGCGCATACATTTCAATTTCTATTTTATATTCGCCTCTGCTCTGTATAGAGTCGGTATTTTTACGAGAGAAAGAAAGAAATATTAGATTGACAAAGTGATAGGATATGAAAGTTGATAAGGCACATCAGGCGCTCCAGGCCAATAGGAAGCAGAAGTCCACTCGAGGACATTTTCAGGCCTTTTGCGCAATCAACACCTGAACCTTGACCCGACCCTGATCTATCTACGAAGTATTCATTTCATTTTGACGGAATTATCACTAATGCGCCATGGATTAAGTATCAACATGACAAGCAACAGCTGTGTTGAAATCGAGACATTATAAGTAATTCCCTGTCACCACCTACTTATCCCTGTATCCATCCGATCCTATACGATTCATCCATCATTCTAATTTCAAGTAGTTGCCTCTACAAAGGTAATTAACAGCCTGTTTAAATAAGTACTCAGTAACACTTGGTCATTAGCTGTTCTTGATCTTCTTTCTCACCTGTAGACGTTGCTGTTCATTTTGTTATAGCTGGCGAACGCAATGTGGACTCCGAATCCAGCGCCCACCGAGTAGAATATCTGGATGGCAGCATCGATCCAAACCTTTGACAGAAAAATAATATCAAGTCAAAAGCTTTCAAGCATTTCCTAAATCAAGCTATACAATGTTTAAACAGAGCTATGCATGCATACACATAGGCGTAGCTACATGGAGGCACGAGGAGGCAGTTGCCTCCTCTTGCTTTCTTTATATACTGGAACTTTTATTGACCAATGACCCCAATAACCAGAATTTTGCCAAGTTGCCTCCTCTTGAATTTAAGTCTGGCTACGCTCCTGTGCATACATACATCTATACATAACATTCATACATGCATGTGCACATATATACATTCGCACATACATACATGTATCAATTATGCGTATATATATAGACATACCTCACTTACTAACCACATACACACATCTAATCTAAATCTTAGAAAATGACTTCAACAGTGCTGTTACCACAATACACAAGTAAATCTATCGATGATCTCTTCTAATAGACAATTTTAAACCTCTGCAGCTTGCTCAAATCCATTGTAGTAATACCACTGAGAAGTGAGTTGCGGTAGTCGAGACGGCAAGAAACCAGAGCAATTTTATTACGAGTGAGAGTAGGCTCTTTCCGACAAATATCCCGTAGTGGAACATCAGCCGAGAGGTCGGTGGTGTTCAAATCCCCGCGAGGGTAGAATTTCTTTCGAGAAAATTGAAGGCGCTAGCACTTCATGACTGCCAAGGACGCTATAGTTTCAAAGGACTGCAGCAGCTGCTGCTCTTCTCGTATATATATTGAATGCAGAGCAGACAATATAATGCCTATCAATTCATTGAAAACTGAGCAGGGTCGAGGCCATACGGTCGCTATGTAAACACTTGTACATTTACATTTATATTTTACAATGCATTCCGTATTCCTGCTGCTTCGGACTTCGTCTATCAGTCGACAGATGGCTACGGTACAAATTTATTCGTGGTTGCGCAACTCAGCCACATTAAATAGCCGAAAAGTATTATAATAAGGAAGAAAATACACCAGGTCCTGATGAGTCTGCGTTTGAACTGCAGGCTAAGAGACACATTAAAAACTTTTGTCTACTGATAATAGACACGGTGTGATTTTGTGCTTGTATGATCCTGTATTGTATCATTACCAGATAATTCGTGACTTCAAGCTTTCTGGCCAGGGCTGGGTACTGAAGGCCACTGCTTGCGACCGTGCCACTCCTAGAATCAGGTTCATCTTAACCTGTTTAAAGCCGGTTGCGAGTGACAGTACTTACCATAGGGTATTCCAATTGGTCGGGTTTCCTTTACCGACACCCTTACCTTTAACCTTATACCGTTAACATTGTGCCTGAACTTTAACCGTTCACATTTAGCTTTTGCCTTTTGCTTTTTACTCTTTGCCTCAAAGGCCTACTTTAACTTTTACCTACTTCGAAATTTTACTCTATATCCTTACCTTTATTGATACCACGTTTCTTTACCGTTTACTGTTAAGTCCTATTTGTACCTTTATCATTTACCTTCACACCTTACCTTTTCTAACCATTTATAACCACATGGTAGAGAGAGGCAGTGCCTACTTTTGGGTCTCCCAGTCGCTCCAGTTTCGGGGTGATGTAGTACATGATTCCGATGCTGGCTCCTGGAAGCATGAGGCCACGGATGAGGAGGATCGAAAGGACGGCGTAAGGCATCGTTGCCGTCACCCACACCACCTGTGTCACACGTATGACAAAGTATGCGCATACTGGATCATCACCAACAGTATCAGTATCAACACCAGTATTGTATATATTACTGTAAGTATTCAGTGTCAGTATAAGTATAGCAGTAATACATAGTGTCAGTACTTGTCGTTTCAAAATTTCATTATAAGTACCAAATACCAATATAATTATATGTATCAGTAGCATTAGAATACACTATCAGTATCCGATAGCAATATATATGTGTTTATGTTATCATTATAATATCGCTGTCAATAGCAGCAACAGCATTACGACCACCTGCACTATCACCGCTCTTACTAACACCAGCAATGTCCCCACATGACGATCATCGCAGTTATTACCACCATCATTCCCATGGCAACCACCATCATTCCCATGACAACCAGCATCATTTCCACGGCCATTAACATAAAACTACCACAACCGCGACCACCACCCTGAAAACGACCACCATCAACAAAACAATACTACAACAATTGTCATTATCATCAGCAGCAGTGACATTAACATTTGGACTAGCCCTGTTAATTCGACGTAAGTGGCATTCTCGCCGTTTCTTTTAAGACGAATCTGTTTAAATCCCTTAGACAGCCCAAGTGCACAACGCTTCTGAAGGATTGCT
Organism: Aporrectodea caliginosa; assembly: GCA_020284085.1. Lineage (NCBI taxonomy): Eukaryota > Metazoa > Annelida > Clitellata > Crassiclitellata > Lumbricidae > Aporrectodea > Aporrectodea caliginosa. The sequence continues at coordinate 162,878 of JACEVL010001274.1, read as the reverse complement.
AAATGCGTTCTATAAAAGCCAATAATTATAAACATATGGTATTGTATTGTATTTGATCATTTATAAAGCGCTTCTCGTAGCATAAGCCTTTCAGAAACATACATACATATATACATACATACATCATCACCACCTCCACCACCAATACCACCACCAACACCACCAACAATACCACCACCAATCTTGCGACGGATACCTTTCCGGACGAGTGGACTCCTTTCCAGAGGGAGAAGTAGATCATGATGAAGACGCCGAACAAACAGAGAACGAGAGAAGTCCGAGGAAGTCCAATGTCACCGATTCCACTGCTCTCGTGAAGACCTAGGACACCGCGCCTGCGCACCAACAAAACAAACAACCACATTCATTTCTTATTTATTCTAGGGATATTGCTTAACGCCACTCCAGGAAACTTATCAGAGGCTCTCTGCGCTATTCTGAATAATGTTTGATGTCATTAGGAACATTCATCAGTTGACAAGCAGTGGTCAGTAAACTAGAAGAGTCACCAGTGACAGGCTCGCGCACGAGCACCGACCAAGGAAAAGATTCCCAAGTAGAGATCAAAGATGACCGCAAGTTCAGGTTTCCTGAAATTCGTAGAATCGGGAAGAGAAACGACGATAGGCGATTTGATTCGCCGCCGATGGCCCACGATTGTCACACCGTCCAGGGGTCCCTCATAGATGGAAGATGACGCTGCTCCCGTAATCGCAAACTCCAATTACGATTTCAGGAACAGTGTCATCTTGCATCTGCTGGACGATGAGACAATCGTCGGTCATCGGCGTCGAATAGCATCGCCATCGAAGACGACGCTGCTCCCGTGGAAGTCTCTTAAACCACCAGACAGGTGTCTGTCGCGGCAGTGTCGTCAATGATTGACGGTTGGTGACGCTTCAAAGACTGTCTTCGCCCTTGCACCACCGCGTTCAAGGTTACCCTTCGTAGACGGCTTAAGATAGGTTCATTGGTCTTAGCCGTTGACTGTCAGCTGGAAATCTGGCTCCATCAAGCTGGAAAGAATCGGATAGAAACGGATAGGATTTATTGGAACTGGAAAATCGGGTTCAATCGCTTTTGATAGACATAATTTGTAATATCAAATATGATTTTCATCTGTGTTTCACAGTTTGAATTGCAATAATCGTGCAGCTGGGTTAAATGTTTCTATCAGCAGTGGAAGTTGACAAATTTGTTTTCTGCATAGGCCAGGCATAGGCCTACTTGGCAAAGCTTATGATTTCTTTAGCGAAAATTGGATTTATACAGCAAAGGGAGAGCAGGACCCGTCAGCAAAATCATGATTCCCTTATCAAAAATCCCGACTCACTAAATTGACTAAACTGTTGGATAAACCGTTCTCGGTATCATAGCATGGGGTCTCTTCAAACTCCGGCTGACATGATTAGACTCACTTTACGAGCTGCACGTGTTGAATGTAAACACATCTAATCGTTCAACGCCATAGCAGAATTAGACAAACGAATCATTAATATATCGCATCATGTGTCTATATCAGAGACCTTTGACCCAGCAAATGGCTTTCGTTTCATTAGAGTGAGTTTCAATGTCATCTCAGGCGGACCCAGACGTTGACAAATGGGGTGGTTTACCATGCTGGGGTTTGGTAATTAGATGACCGTTTCTTCTGTGTGTAAAGTAGGCCTCGGTCCGTGCACGGGGTCCTTAAATGGAGTGGCATTCCTTGTAACGGCCACTAATACAACTGTACAATACAACTGTAGCCTAATTTGATATTGTCCTCCTTACAAAGTTCAGAAGTGCACACACGACGATGTCGCAGATGCAATTATATTGCAGAGCAATTTGTGAGTGAAGGACTTGCTCAAGGTCCCTACACAGACGAGGCTTGAACCCATACTCTCCACGTTACAGACCTAGCGCCCACTGATCGTACTCTGTCAGTGCCAGTCTCAAGCCTGGACGAAGAAGGAGGGCGACGCTAATGATCTTTGTTGTCACACAGTGTCGTTAAACTGAAACTACTTCTAACGGGCAGCGGTGGTCAAGGATCTGACCCGATCAATTCATTGAAAAACTGAGCGGGTCGTGGGCGTGCGGTCGCTGTAGAAATATAATGTACATTAATTTTACATTTAAAGATATGCCTACTCGTCGATTCTATCAAATTTCTGTTGAACATCGTCAGTTTTCAAGATTTGAAAATCTTTTCGTCCAAGTTTCTGATGACCCCGTTTGAGTTTTCTGAATCTTTGATAACCTATTTGTAGTCTTCTGGTTTGCGGATGATTCTTTAGGTTATCCTATAGCGTTCTTGACCATGCATTTGCTGTCCCTAGATTTGTTCTATCTCCACTTTATTTCGATTCTTATTTTCAACCTCTTTAGATTTCTGGTTTTACAGCGACATTTTCACTTAAACCAGCGTATTGAGACAACCCAATGGCGTGACCCTCCGGAAAAATCAAATGGGGTCTCGTTTGGGTTTGCTCCCGCCTGGATTCACCATAGACTTCGTCGGTGGAATTTTTCTTCGATTCGTTAGTATCGTGTGTACTTTATGTTGGCTGTAGGTCCCCCCCCACACGGCCAGCGATAAGCCAGACATTTAACCCGGCACACGCAATGCCGATAAGGAGCGACCAAGCACTTCCAGTGGATTCTAATTAGGACCTATCAAGGAATTTCGCGGATAATGACGGTGTCACTTGGCCGTGACCTTTTGACCCTTACCCTCCCCCATCCACCACTTGGGGTCGTATGAGCTCCGTGTAAGCGACACACGACACTTCTTAGAAGCAATGTTTGGTAACGGGAGCCACTTTAATAGCTGTCGACCATTATGAGGTCACAATTATACTCGCCTCTTAATCTGCGAAAGTATTTCTTATTGTATTTCAAGTACCATATTAAAACAAATACGGCTTAATGCAACAGCGCAGTTTCTCATGGCATGATAACTATGTCTCCCATTACCGTTTTCCCGTGGTGTCATTCCCAAGCCTCGGTAAAGGAGGAGGGCGACGCTAATCATAATTACCTACCTAGTACCTGTCTCAATAGTGCAGGTAGACGTCTTCAGTCTTGGTAATTGTAATTGTAATTGTAATTGTAATTACGACAATTTCTAGAGCATCGTCAGTAGCAATCTACTTTTAGGACGCTTTACAGTTTACACACATATACAATGTCAACTGTCAGCACATTACGCTAAGAGCTTGATAGCAAGTACAGTTTTAACTGTTTTTTAAAACATAGACTTAACGTATCGCTAAACAATGTATGTGCTATTAAACTAAACCGCGTGAAATAATCAATTACTATGAGATTTATGTTCCAGACGTAAATATACTTCAATCAGAGTAAGAGGGAGAGAACTGCTGAGCTGTAGACTAATAACGTAATAACGCTACAATTCTTCTTAAAGTAGCAAACCAACGTAGTTAGAATTCTCGCCTGTAATAGGGGAGGGGATAACACTCTTGCCTGAAGTTTTCACAGACCCCGTTCGACTCCCGCAAGGCCTCTGAGTTTAGCTCAGCCTTTATACCTTAGGTGGCAGCAAAAGTACAATGAGCTTGTGCCTTGCATGGCTGCAACTTTGTTGATTTATGTCTTCTGTAATTTGTGTTCTTGTGAATTGTTTAATCGTCATAACATGTACATGTACAGCGCAAAATATTATTATGTTATTATTAGTAGATGAGCTGTTACCTAACATCAAACAATACCTTGAAATGCTTTATTGACCATATCTTAACTTACACTATCTTGACTCAACTTACGTCATCTAAACTTACCTTACCTGACATAAATTTACTTGGCCTTACCTAACCTGTTTTCTTCTAACCGTATACCATCCATGATCTAATAATATATTATGAACTACTTTTATCTGACATTACCTTATCTAACCTTGCCTTGCCCTCTGTGACCTCACCTTCTGCCTGCCTGTCTGTCGGTCTGCCTGTCTGCCTGTCTGCCTGCCTGTCTGTCGGTCTATCTCATTAACGATTCCTCATTTTCATTCGTTAAGCGAAATAATCGTCAGTTCTTTCCATGACCGTAAACGGGAAAAAACAGGTTCGCCCGTTTTTAGCTCGAAGGCCAGGACCGTGATTATCGCCTCATTTCGCGCGGATATACAAACGACTACTTCTCGGCAAATTTCAAAGTCCTTTGAGAATTAACCAGATTTATGTGAAGCTACGTCACGTTTTTTACGAAGCCGGAAATTTAACAGATTACTGAGCATAAATAGTCGGTTAGAAACGTAACGATATTACAGCGGACGCGGTTTTCATGTTTGGGAGAACGTAATCATAGGAGTTGCTCTGAAAAAGAACTCATGTCAGCACATATTCACATAATTATGATACTACATAGGACCTACATACACAGATCCATAGATACACAGGTAGACATCTGTACGATTGGCTGGATGGATGAATGGGTAGATGGACAGATAGATAGGTAGATAGATAGATGGATGGATGAATGGGTAGGTGGACAGATAGATAGGTAGATAGATAGATGGATGGATGAATGGGTAGGTGGACAGATAGATAGATAAACACTCCATCTATGTATCAGATAGATAGATAGATGGATGGATGAATGGGTAGATGGATAGATAGATAGATAGACACTCCATCTATGTATGAGATAGACACTCCATCTATGATCAGATAGATAGATAGATGGATGGATGAATGGGTAGATGGACAGATAGATAGGTAGATAGATAGATGGATGGATGAATGGGTAGGTGGACAGATAGATAGATAAACACTCCATCTATGTATCAGATAGATAGATAGATGGATGGATGAATGGGTAGATGGATAGATAGATAGATAGACACTCCATCTATGTATCAGATAGATAGATAGATATATGGATGAATGGATGATGGACAGATAGATAGATAGATAGATAGATAGATAGATAGATAGATAGATAGATAGATAGATAGATAGATAGATAGATAGATAGATAGATAGATAGATAGATAGATAGATAGATAGATAGATAGATAGATAGATAGATAGATAGATAGATAGATAGATAGATAGATAGATAGATAGATAGATAGATAGATAGATAGATAGATAGATAGATAGATAGATAGATAGATAGATAGATAGATAGATAGATAGATAGATAGATAGATAGATAGATAGATAGATAGATAGATAGATAGATAGATAGATAGATAGATAGATGGATGGATGAATGGATAGATGAACAGATAGATAGATAGATAGATAGAAAGATAGATAGATAGATAGATAGATAGATAGATAGATAGATAGATAGATAGATAGATAGATAGATAGATAGATAGATAGATAGATAGATAGATAGATAGATAGATAGATAGATAGATAGATAGATAGATAGATAGATAGACAGACAGATGGATGGATAAAAAGAAAGATAGATAGAGGGAGGGACGGATGGACGGACGGTCGGATGGATGGATGGATATATGGATAGATATATAAATGGAGTGTGTAAAGTCACAGTAGTGTCTGCTTTGAAGTCATTTGTCTTAACAGTGACATTGATGTCTGCTTTTCAAGGCATCACTTCTGCCAGTCACGCTATGGTTCCACGAGGCTAACGAACGAACAGCAGTAGCGTGCAAACGATGAAAAGCCTTGGCTTTCAATTCGGCGCGGACCACAACGCATTCGTGCCTCCCATTCCACCCTACCCTACCCCACTCCTACCCTACCCCACTCCTACCCTACCCCACTCTTACCCTACCCAACGCCCAGCTCATCCAGCCCCATTGAAGATGCGAAATCAGCTTAAACGACTGGCGGTTCATCGGCTGTGAAGTGCGGCTGAGAACGACGACTCAATCGAAAACGGATGCAACTCAAGACAGAGAACGTCAATGAATGGATGGAGCAGAAGAAGCTTTGACTGTACTACAATGGCAGCAGTGCATTAAAGGCTCCAGTGAAATGTAAAAGCATGCATGCTTATCCTATAAAACAGTTAATACATGCATATATATATATTTGCACACAGGTCTGAGGAATTAGGATTGAATTTAAATATTGTATCAAATATGTAGAATATTATGCATAATTAAGTAAAAACTATAATTTTAAACAAATCTTTCGCTGAACAGGAAGCAAGTGCAAACATTTAAGTGCATAAGTCATGGACCGTGTTTGTACGAGTTAGCTCTGGTCAAATAATTCTGAACTCTGCAGTTTTTGCAAACATGGATTCTGATAGATATATCAGCAAGATGCTAATTACAGTAATCAAGGCAACTGGAGACCAAACAGATTGCCAGAGATGTCCACAGGGCTGACGACAGAAATTCCGGGCCCCTAGGCAGAGAAGTTACGGGCCCCTAACTATACGTTTAGATATTTAAAATTGAACACGAAACGTTGCAACATAGTTAACTGAAACTAAAAGGCATAGTGCCAAAAACAAACTTAACAAAGTTATACTGTTAGGTATCTACTGCGCGTATTTTTCTGAAACATCAACAAATTCATTTTATTTCCGACTCTGACCACTAAATCTCGTAAACCATTGAATAACTTGTTTCTAAGTCATTTTTCATACGTTAATACGCGTATTTTAGCCCGGGGATAAAAATACGTATGATACGCGTATTTTATTATGGGACCCAACGTACGGTCGCACCCTGCGAATTACAGCTTAAAGCAACTGCCCAAACAGATTGCCAGAGATGTCCATGAGGACAATGCTTTATTCTGCATAATATGTCACGAATATACTCGTGTAGCAACTTTCAATTAGCGTTTACCTAGTCCGATAGTAGCTCAGTTTTAAATGTTTCAGCTTAATCAAACCTCTTAAGTTGCTGTGAAGTGCCCAGGGCAGATGTTCAATACACTTTTCTTGAGTTAGAGAGGAATTTATTGGGCATGACGAAGCCTGCGCCTCTGTAAAGGCAATGAACAATTATCTGCCCTCTGCGGACGAATGCCTAGATAAGCTGTCAGAAGTAATGTACAGTCGAGTACCATCCACACAGCAGTGATAATCCAATGAGTAACTGTCGAGTAATGAATGCATTATTGTGTGGTATGCAATGTACCAAAGCGGACCGCGCAGTGAACTCTGTGGAACGTTACATGTCAACAAAGCACTAGACGAAAAAACGTAGCGTTCAGATACACTGATTGATATGCGGGGGCTGAGATAAGCTACAGAATAAGTTAAGGCAGAGCAAGAAAACTCAAACCATTGCTGGACACAATGATATTTTAGGGTATCAATAGCAGCTGCAGATGTCAAGAAGAACAATTTCCTAGAGAAATGCATGATCAAATATTACCCAAAGTTCATAACGTAATTAGGAAGACCTTTTTGGTTAGAATGTTGTGCCTGTTACCTAACATGTATGTGCACCAGAGTGCGTCTTTGGCAGCTGGTCAAATAAAGAATATACTTACTTTACTTGCTTATTTAAGTGTTGTCCCCTAGAAGCCTTTCCCATGAACCCACGATAGTTAGAAACGTTGCCAGCATGTTGCCATTCAAACAATTCCCCGCCCATGATAACGAATGATGATGATGAAGAAGATGATAATGAATTATGTTTATGATAACGATAGCTAAAATGATGATGACGATGATGGTAATAATAATGATAACGACGCAATGTTGAGTACAACGACGTCGAAGAAAATGATAACGAAGAAGTAGAAGACGATAAAGATGTCGACGACGACGACGAAATGATGATGATGATGTTGATGATAATGATGATGATAATGATGATGATGATGATGATGATGATGATGATGATGATGATGATGATGATGATGATGATGATGACGACGACGACGACGACGATGATGAAGGACAGAAGTAGGTCTACGCACTCAAAGAATTCAGCTGCAGCAGTCGTCGATGCATTGTCCGTGGAATTCGTCATGGCTGATCCGTCAGTGCAGTGGGCCGTGTTCCAGGTGTTGTTACAGGTCGTCCACGGCAGGACATATGCGAACGACGAAACCAGGTAGTAGAGCGACCAGGCGATTATGACGTTGTAGTAGAAGGCGACGTAGAAGGCGATCAGACACTGGCATATGCCGATTCCTATAGCGAAGCAACGGTAACACGTAACGGTAAAAGACATATGCCAATTCCTCCAGCAACGCAATGGTAACATGTAACGGTGAAAACATATGCCGATTCCTATGGGGACGCAACGGTAAGACGTAACGGTAAAAAGCATATGCCGACTCCTACAGCAACGCAATGGTAACATGTAACGGTAAAAACATATGCCGATTCCTATGGGGACGCAACGGTAACATGTTAAGGTAAAAGGCATATGCCGATTCCTATATCGGCGCAACGGTAACACGTAACGGTAGCCTAAAAGGCATATGCCTATTCTTATACCGACGTAAAGGTAGCACGTCAAAGTAAAAAAGTGACTTAGAAGATCAGACACTGGCATATTCCGATACCTAAAACGACGCAAAAGGTACTAAGTAAAGTGCAAAGGGTATAAGGTAAAAGGTGAAGATAGACGGTGAGGGTTAAAGGTCAAGTTAACACAATGTGCACAGTTCGCGTTATCATCGTCATCAACACCAACCACCATCGCCACTCTGATCTTTTTTATTAATTAATTATTATTAATGCTTTTCTACCTTTGAATAATGGCGCTATTTTCCAGACTGCTATAGCGCCCTGCCTTTGGTATTGTCCCATGATCAGTTCCATCAGGAAGAGCGGAACTGCTCCACAGATCAGCATAGTAAAATACGGAATGAGAAAGGCACCTGAAACGACAAGGGAAGATTTACGCAAATATAGAATCAGAAAGTAACCTGAGAATGATAATAATAATTATTGTTATTGTTATTTGTATAATTATTATTTGTATCTCCAGAAAATATTTTAATTCCTGAGGGATCTGAAGTACCTTGAGGTAAAAAAAATAATTATTTTGGGGGTTGTTGAAATTTCGAGATTACGATTATGATTTGTAGATTTGTAGTACTGCTGCTGCTGCTGCTGCTGCTGCTGCTGCTGCTGCTGCTGCTGCTGCTGCTGCTACTGCTACTGCTGCTGCTGCTACTACTACTACTACTACTACTACTACTACTACTACTACTACTACTACTACTACTACTACTACTACTACTACTACTAATAGTATTACTACTAATAACCAGAATTTGTGGAGTGGTCCAGAATAACATCTTTTGATCCCCGGATATAGTTTTGACAACCCGAGGGATTAGAACTACTTCGGTTATAAAAATAAAAATAATAATGAAGCCTTTAAAAGAACACACAACTGTCAATAATTGTGCAGTGCTTGTTAGACAGGAGTTAAAATTGGTGTCCCATGCGATGTCCCGCCGTAAAGACGGTATCTAATTGTTCATGCGCAGGTTTTTAGAATCCTATACCCGAGACGATGAAATAATTGAAGCCGAATCTGTCCAAGAATAGAGATGTCAGGATAGTTCTTCACTGTCAATATTAGTGTGCCTAAGTTCGGGTTTGACTTCCTGCCGGGAAGGAAACAATCAATTGTTTGAAACGACGACGTCGCCGCCGAGAAAAACAAGTCATCAGAAAATCTGTCGGCAATAATGCTGTCACCGAATATATTATTTATTTATTGCAATTACTACGAAGCGCAAGACCGATGATTCCGAATCAGAGGCGGGAGACATCGTGTGCGCGCCAAGAACTTATCCAGGGTCGTTCCACGGGGTCCGCTCAGCAGGGGATCCATCCTTCAATCAGCGGATTACTGTCAGACCCAGAACATAACCGAATAACCCACCGTGTTGACCGTCATTGTTCCTCGTGACAGAGAGGTCATGACATACTCTCTTGCCCCTGTAAACTTTTGGTGTACGTGTATACTCCAACTCTCAAAACCGTGCAGAAGCGCATCTTACGGCATCCGATGCGTTTGTCTCATTTCGTTTTCTATTAGGCTAATCCCGGCGCACTGAATTCTGGGAACGATGGGCGCTGAATTATGATACAAGCGACCACCAGTTGTCGCCGCGAATTCCCGCCAGAGGGCGTTCAGCAGATGTCGTTTTGTCGCGGCGCTAATCTGAGTGCTGACGACGCAAGACACACACATTAGATGGAGTTGAAGAGGAAGAAGGGCTTACGGACGGACGGAAGGACGGATGGACGGACGGACGGAAGGAGACAGGCTGGGGAACAATAGGAGGATGAAGGAGCAGAGGAAAGGAAATTGCGCTGAACGGAAGGGGACAGGATGAGGAATAGGAAGAGGAAAGTGGAGGAGGAAAAAGAAGAGGAAAGAGGAGGAAAAAGAAGAAGGAAGAGGAAGGATTGCCTGCTGAGGAGGGCGGATGAAAAGAAGGAAGAAATAGGAGGTGCGGAGGAAGGAGGTTCAAAAGGAACAGGAGGCGGAGTGGAAGGAAGATGATACATGGAAGAAGAAGAGGAAGAAAACGAAGAAAGAGTCAGTACAGGTATAAGAACGAGGATAAGAAGAAAGGGAGAAACACGAAGAGACAGAAAATGGAGGAGACAGATGAAAACAGTAGAAGCAATAGGATGCAAGAGCAAAGGACAAAGAAGAACATAGTGAGAATGAAGAGCAAGCAGAGAAGAACAAATGAGAAGAGTTAGGAAAAGAAGATAAAGGAGTTGGAGGAGAAAGAGGGAGAAACTGGGGGATGTCTTTTTACAAAGACAAGAGGACGTTAAGCCGAAGAGGACAAGGAGGAAGAAATGGGGAGAATTGGAAGAAAAGAAGAACTAGGAGGATTAAGAAGAAGAGACGGGGAAGGAGGAAGACGAGGAATAGACGGAGGAGAAGGAAGATGAGAAGGAGGAGAGGAGGAGGAAGAAGATGAGAAGGAGGAGGAGAGGTAAGACGAGAGGACGAGAGCAGAGTGTTAACGCTGTAGAAATCGTTTCTTATTCCCAGTGGACTTCAGTGTCTACAGAAGCGATGTTAGCTCTCGTCGCGAAGACTGAATTAGACAGTGACAGAAACAGAAACAGAAGCAGAAACAGAACCAGAAACACAGAAACAGCGGCAGGTGCTCGCCTTTTCACAAGTCGATATTCGTCCGCCGGCGAAAAGAAAAAAGGCATTCATCCCCCTTTTATAATCTTCCCCGTCGCAGACACATCCAAGAGTACAGATGCGTATATACATATATATATATGTTTGGATGTATATACACATACACGTGTATATCTTTATATAAGTTATATACCCGTGTATATACATGAGTGTTTCTATTGATGTGAAGGTTGTACATTAATGCGTTTCTTTATGTATTTCTTAAGAACTTCGTCTGCATTGCAGCGCTTTGATTTTGCTATTAAGTTTCTTACATTTGGCGACAGAATATGAGGAGAACTCGTCCCACCTTCCCCTACTGTGGTGGGGGAAGGTGGGGCAATTGCTCGCTTATCAGTTTCTGACACACGCGTCCTTCAACGGAGCAACTAGAAGAAGCCTTGGAATCGACTGTGCGATCTGCTGTCGGTTTTCTGTGTATTTCACGTCTAAAGTAAGACTCATCTGTCTCAACTTGATTACTCACAGTAGCCGGACTTTCTGATTTCCTGGATTTATCGCTTGTCCAACAGATTCTGATATCACATGTTGCGACAATTGATTGATTGATTGATTGAGTAATTAATTAATTAATTGGAGGGAGATAGTATAATGGATAGCACTCTTGCCTGAAGTTTTCACGGACCCGGTTCGATTCCCGTAGGACCCCTGGGTTTAGTTCATGCCTTCAGTCCCTAAAAAGTATAATGAGCTTGCACCTTGCATGGTTGCAACTTTGTTGATTTATGTCTTCTGTAATTTGTGTTCTTGTGAATAGTTTAATCGTCATAACATGTACCTGTACGGCGCAGTGCGTTTGTCAGGCGCATCATCAAACAGTAAATATTATTATTACACTGTATATTAATTGATTGATGACTTGCACGTTCTGATAATGGCGCTACACGAGTCACTAGATTGTAATTACTGGAATCGAGATGTGTGAAGCGCTGCGTCTGTGACATCTTTCTTCATCTGAATCGCAAACATAGCAGCGATAAAGCCCAGAAACCGGACAACGGTTCGATACGGCAGGAAATTATCAATTTTTCAAAACCCCATTAGACAGAGAAATTTGAAACTCGTACACTGAGTTCAAAGGCAGACAGTCACAGTTTCCTTCTGCACCGTGTGACCCCTAATGCACTTCACGACCTCGAGCAGATAAAACAGTTTATGGGGTCGAAGTTCATTTAGGGAGAAGAGGAAATCCTATGGACGTTGTGGTGTTATCTGTCCAACGCAGCGTTCATTAATTTGTCAACGTGCTAGATAAAACCAAGGCTGCAGAGGAGTTTAGGGAACCAGCGCAACAACGAAATTCAATTCCGCAGCAAATTAGAAAGTGTCACCTCGAATCGTAAACCGGTTCTGGTTAACTGGGATGAGGTCGTTCTGAAACTGTCAGACAGGTGTGAGTAAATTAAGTCAAGGGCGATTTCTGACAGCAAAACCATTTGATTTTTGCGGGCATCCTATTGAGGAGACTCGTGGACTTGATTAATAAAGTCTATAAAACATAAACTGGTAACTAAAACGTGTCAAGTAAAATTGTCATGGTGAAACTGAGAAGCTAGAAACGGCCATTAAAGTCTATATATCTTTGTTTCGTATTACTCTGTCTCTGCTTCTCTGTCTCTCTCACTTTCTCTGCCTGTCTCCCCACTTTCTTTTTCTCTGTCTCTCTCACTTTCTCTGTCTGTCTCTCCCTCTTTCTTTTTCTCTGTCTCTCCCACTTTCAGTAGTTTCAGTTTAACGACACTGTGTGATAACAAACATCATTAGCGTCGCCCTCCTCCTTCATCCAGGCTTGGGACTGGCACTGCCGAAATACTCAAGCCGCCGCGTATACGGACCCTGGGCAAGTCCTTCACTCGCAATTGCTCATGCGCTTCGGCGTGAAACTCCGATTCAGTGTGCGCGCTGTAGTCGGGAGCGTCTCTGAGTAGAAATCTTGAATCGGCGCAATAACAAGTGCTCACACATACATACATACATACATTCATACATACATACATACATACATACATACATACATACATACATACATACATACATACATACATACATACATACATACATACATACATACATACATACAAACATACATACATACATACATACATACATACATACATACATACGAGCAGTGGCGGAGTTCCTCCCACTTTCTATGTCTGCATCTCTTACTTTATGCCTTTACCGTGGGTTTTAATTGTCAAATTTGACCTGGGGAAGCTAACAATTCTTGCATGTCCGGATGTCCCGACAAAGAATTTCTTATGGACCGAAAACCGGTATAGGTGCAAAAAATTGTAGTGAATGTGCCAGATGTGAGTGCACGTGCACTCAGTCCTTTGCTGTGTCAAAAATCGAACCGTGAATACTTATTGGAAAACTCTTGCGTTTTATTTCAGAAGATTTATAGCTCTATAAAAAATTACGACTTACGAGCACTGAAGTGGCATGTACAGTGGTTAAAGTGGTTTGGGTGAGCAGTGGGAAATCCGAAGAAGATTTTTATTGGAATGCATCCGTTACTAGGGTTCCATTGCATGACGAGCAGTGGGAACGCAAGCAAAGAATTTCGAGAGCAGTGGGAACGCCGTTCCTACGCGTTCCCACCCTCTTTAAACGCTGGGTATGTATGGAATTCTGGAAACTGGGAAAAAGGAAAGCAATAGTTTTAAATCATTAAGAAAATAATTTCGAACTAAGACCATCTAATTAAGTTGTCATTGACAAGCCTGTAGCTTTGTCCAGGACGCCATGTTTGCCCGACTTCAGCCAAATACAATAACCCACTTCTCGTCATTCCATAGCGCGAGAGATGGATCATTTATCGCAATCAATAATAAGTCATTAACAATTTAACGACGAGACTGCACTAAAATGACTGGGAATCCAATGCAGTTCGTCGATAAAGTGATAACAGGTGTAACGATTATCCTGTTACTTCCAACTGGCGTGATAGAGATTCATTTGACTGAATCCTATCTCAAAATCAATCAGCTGAAGGAATATGCATTACCTTCAACCCGTAACAAACTCTTTAACTTGCTGCCTAACATTGTAACATCGGATCGCCTCTGAGTAGGCTACTTGAAGAGGCGCTATATGAATTCTCAGAATGAATGAATTGTACCATCACTGTTTAACTTAACCCTCTCCAAGCTATTTTTTTTTATTGAAAATGAATTAGGGCGTTGAACCCTCCCAACCCCTCTGACATTTCAATCTCTGCCTTTACCTCTGCTTCTATGTCTCTGCCTCTGTATGCCTGTCTCCTTCTCCAAAATAATAATAATAATAATAATAACAATAATAATCTTTTCTTTAATTAAGCGCCTGACAAACGCACTGCGCTGTACATTTACATGTTATGCAATTTAAATCTTAACTACTAACAGAACATACAGCCTGCAATACAACGGCGCTAATAGCAGCCTACAAAGCATGTCCGCCCAACGGGGGCTCGAACTCGCTCTCCAATGCGCTATCGGACCCACAAAAATATCTTAAATGAGGTTCGAATCCGCATCCTCCATAGCACAAGGTTAACGCTTAACCAATCGGCAGACTCCACAGAACCGTCCATCGTTTAACTTGCAACGTTAAAAAGGTTTCTAGCACACAAGAACTGGTGCGAAATCGTCAACAAATTATCGTGCCCTAACTATCGCCGGTCCATTTCCACGATTAGGGTGCAGCGTGGCTCTGGTTAGAGATAATTAATTAATTAACAGGGCAATGGCTTTGAGCCAGCATTAGCACTAAATAATAGGCCTACTGAGGACTGGAGTGAACAGAACGATAGGCCTTGGATTTGAGTGGTTAACGATTTCCTTGATGACGTAGGACGTAAAATTAACTGGAGTTACGGTGGAAAGAAGGCTGGGGAGTGACTGATTGCTTGTGTAGGAACCAGTGCTGGGAGAAGTAGGCATAATTAGGCAAAGCAACGAAGGTAATGTCAAGATAAAGTAACATTATTTAAGGTAAAGTAAAGACAAGAGGGGTAACGTCATGGTGAGGCAAGGGGGAAAAGGAAAGCTTAAGTTCAGGTGAAATAAAATAAATTAAGGGAAGTCAGAGTAAGGCAATGCGAAGGAAGAAAAGAAAACACCAAGTGAAACAAGTTAAGGCAAGAAATAAAGAGAAAGTAAATTTAGATCTAAAGGAAGTTGAGGTAAGGTCAGTAGAGTAGAGGAACGTCAAGGCAATGTGTGTGAGGTAATATTATTGTAATTGTAATTAGCAACTTCTATTGCGCCGGTGTCTAATGTACAAGGCATCAACCGATGGCACACCAAAATCAAGCCGTAATCAGAAGATCAGTCCGTAACAGACAGAGAGGCAGAACAAAGCGGATAAGCAATTTGAAAGAGGTAACTTTTCAGCCGAGAACGAAATGACACAAGCGACTGAGCACAGCGTACAGATACATGGAAGAGAGTTCCAAAAAGTAGGACCAGCAACTGAGAGAGCTCGTTCACCAAGAACAGTTCTTGATTTAGGTATGACCAGACAAAGACAATATGACCTCACTGAATAATGATTAGTCTTGGGAATAAGAACTGATTTTAAATATTGTGGTTGGCCAGAGTTCAACGTTTTATAAACTATGAGCCCCATTTTGAAACGAATTCTTTGCTGAACAGATAGCCAATGAATGATTTATGAGCACAGGGGTTAAAAGTTCATATTTGGATGTACTAGTTATGGCTCTAACCAAAGAGTTCCGAACCCTCTGCAGCTTCAGTATGTTTGACTTATTGATACTAGTAAGAAGCGAGTTACAACAATCTAAGCCAGAGGTCTCCAAAGTTTTCCAGCGGGGGCCACATTGCTGACTTTCTAAAGCTCCACGGGCCAAAACTCCGAAGAAAAAACCGCGAATGAATAACTTTAAACAGACTATTTATTCCTGAGGTCTGATGCAGTGCAGAATTTCAATGCAGATATCAAAAACAATTAAGATGGTTTCTCGTTAGTCCTGATTAGTGTGCAAACAGCGACGTGGATTTTGGCAATAATGCATGTCAGAGTACAGCAGCGTTAAAATTTTCAATTTTCACAATTTAGTTTGTTTCTTCAAGAAGAGTTCCGCGGGCCAGATTAAAGGCCTTAGCGGGCCGGATGTGGCCCGCGGGCCGTACTTTGGAGACCCCTGATCTAAGCGACTGGAAACCAATGCATTTGCCAGAGATATTCTTACAGACATGGGCAGATAACGCCTAATTCTGAAGTATGGTATGGTTACGCAAAACAAGGCAATACGACAACTGCTACTACTAGTACTATTACTACCACTACGACTAAAAGTAGCACTACCATGACTACCGCCATTCCAACTAGGCCTACTGCCACTGCTACTGAGAAAGTAATGATAGTAATGATGATGATGATGATGATGATGATGATGATGATGATGATGATGATGATGATGATGATGATGATGATGATGATGATGATGATGATGATGATGATGATGATGATGATGATGATGATGATGATGATGATGATGATGATGATGATGATGATGATGATGATGATGATGATGATGATGATGATGATGATGATGATGATGATGATGATGATGATGATGATGATGATGATGATGATGATGATGATGATGATGATGATGATGATGATGGCAAAGTGGTCGTGATGGTGGTGGTGGTGAATAGGTGCAAGTGGTACAGACCGCCTCCATTCGTGTAGCAAAGGTAGGGAAACCGCCAGACGTTGGCCAGATCGACGGCGAATCCGATGATGGACAGAAGGAAGTCGACCTTCTTGTTCCACGTCTCCCTCGTTCCATCGTCTGCATCAGGTCCTGCCAGGTCTCTTCCGGTCTCCGCCTCCACGTCCTTGATCTTCGCCAGCGCAGAGTTCGCCAGGGCGTCCTTTTCGCCCGTTGGGGTCATGGCCAGGTCAAGGTCGTGCCCTTGATCGTTTCCGTCTGCTGACCGAAGAGGTTCGAGGGAGGTGACGAAGGAGTGGCCGCCGCCTCCGCTGAAGTGGTTCTCCTGGATCGTTATGAGGGAGTCGTAGGCCGGAGGGGAGGTGTCCGCTGAAGGGGGGTGCGAGGGAGACGAGGAAGAGGGCGTCTTCATTTTGTCACCCCAGAAAGTGGAAGAGGATGACGAAGGGAAATGAGAAAGAGGAGGAGGAAGAGAATAAGATGGAAGAGGAGGACTTGCGTTTCACAGTGGCATTCCTCTGCTCCTGTGTTTTTCGCACCTACGTCAGCCTTTATGACACTCCCTCGTTGACTCTTACGTCACGTCTACGTCACTCCTTTACGGTCACATGCGTCACTCTTTGAGTCGAGCCCGTGTTACTCCTGCGTCACTTCTCAGTTTCTGTGTCACTCTTGCTCAGTCTCTACAGCACTCTGTTGATCTGTAACTCAGTCAATCCAGTCCGAATGAAACCGGTCACTCCTTGATATGGTAACTGATATGTAAAGTTCGTCAATTCCTTGTCACTCGGTCGCTGCTTCAGTTGATCCCGGATGAATTTCGACAGCACCCACTTCCGGTTCATCTAATTTGTGATGAGATCAGCGCAGATCTAATTGGACGTCGAACTGAAACGAAAAGACCAAAAGGAAGATTTATTACACTTAAATGTATACCATAAGTCTGAAAGTCTGTATGTATGCATATATATATATATAAATATATATAAAAATATATATATATACAGACTTTCTCACTACAAACTCGCGAATGGAACGCTGTAGCGATATGACATTTTTACCGAACGTTCTCCTGCGAATGTCTAGGTCAATGCAACTATTTTCAGCCCGAAAGCGTTTAAATTATGAGCTATGGATATTTGAAGTTTATATTAAATCCCTTTGCATCCACTCGCTAGGGGCGACAAGAAATTCTACACAACTGACAAGAATTCGGCGTAGCCGGTGAGTACCGACCAAAGCACGTCATCCAAAGGCGGGGCTAACTATGCAAATAAAGCGGGAACGATGCATAAATGTACAGTAAACCCGGGCGAACCGGGTCCAACGTCTAGTGCATTTATAATACTCTGTCACGGAAATTTTTATGTCGAAAGAAACTAATCGCAAAGCACCGTTCTAATAGAATACGGATCAGTCGTTTGTCGATTGTTGGTAATTGTAACCGAAATTTGTACAGAGCTTTCGTAAACCGCTTATTAAAAGTCTCTGAGAGGATTTCAAAGCTGCTTAACCAATATCAGTCAATAGGCATAAATGCCATTTGAATGTATTTAGTGAGATCAGTGAAAAAGCAAGCCTCAATGATTTGGACCAGAATAAAGATTCGACAGCGGAGGATAGTAAATGTTCCAGTGTCGAGTCAGGCGGGTCCACGTCCGTTGCGCTTCTCAGTCTGTGGAGATACACAGGTGACGCGCTCCACCAATCAAGTAAAGACCATCGTGATTTATTTCGTATAGTATCTTCATCTTGGAACAGTCTTCCATAGTACACGTTTTACTGAGTCATTTTAATAAATTCAGCGGATGTTTCCAAACTAGGCAGCTGTCTAGATCAGTTCGATTATAGCCTACATCATGCGAACAGCGCTTCGTGAGGCTAAATAAAAGGCGCTAAATTAATATTTAACATACAAATATTAACAAATGCATGCATACTATATACGTACGTACGTACGTACATACATACATACATACATACTACATGCATATAAGCTTATACATAAATGCATTCATATTACATGCGTACATACATACATAAATTCATGCATCATACTACATACATACATATGTTCGTACATACAATATACATACATACATTCATACATACATACATACATACATACATAGGCCTAAAACACACCTACATACGCACATGGATAGGCCTGAATACGTGCTTATTATTGTACACCTAATTACATTGATACGGCCATAATTCAGAGTCAGAATGTCGAAAGATCGAGTACACCTTAATAAATATGTTGTTATATTTATAGCACATAAAGGTCTCTCTACCTGACTAAGCCGTACGTTCAAGAATCCGAGTCTGAAGAGAACGTTCAACTCATTTCCATATCTTGAGAATTTAAATATAAAACATTGCTTGGACTTCAACACTTCCTAGATGCACGAAAACACACAGACACACGCACCTAAACAAACATGCACACACACACACACACAAACACACACAAACACACACAAACACACACACACGCACCTAAACACACTTGCACACAAACACACGCACCTAAGCACACTTGCACACGCCGTCAGCACGCCAATTTATGCGTTTTTCAGCTATCGGAAGACAGACTAATGTATTGTCCTAAATGAACTTTGACATCACTCAGGCTAGCGAGCGTAACGCTTTTGAGAGTCACTTAAAAGGCGCTATATTAAGTGTTCAGATAAAGACAAACACATTCACACAAAGATACCTCTTTCAAACTAATCTGAGCTCAATCTAAGCGGATGCGTATAAATGCAAATAATATACGCACACATATGCATGCAAATTGCCAAAGCTAATGATATTATACGATTTTTAGTTGGTTGAAATTAGGTGCGTGGGCAGAGATGAATAGGAAAAAGGCTTTCACTATCTAAACACGTTTCCTGAAGATACAACTTTTTGGAATAGAATAGATTAGATTAGAATTAGAAGTAACTTCTCCGACTAATATGACTGGCTGACCTATTAATTCATTGACTAATTGATTCAATGATTGATTAACTGATTGAGTAATTGTTTGATTGACTGATCGATTGATTGATCGATTGACTGATTGATTGACTGATTGAGTGATTGATTTAAATGATTTATTGATTTAAGTCGTTACTCAACACCTTACAACAGCTAAATATCAGTTTGAAGACTCTTTCACTTAGAAAAGCGCCATCTCTTCGTAAATGGCTTGCCTAACTGCATTAAAACCGATTTATAACATTTCGCATTGTCAAGTAGCTTTACGATCAGTGAACTATCAGTGAATCGGGTCAAAACTACGAGAGACCCAACCCTCAAGAAATCTTACCCCAATCCATTCATTCCGTCGCACCCCCAATTTCTCTCAACCTATGCACATCTCACCGTAACAGCTTCGTTGTGTCCGTCCCTCTTTCCCCTCTGGTCTCCCACAATGTAGACATGTAGACATGTCGAGTTCTGGACAATCCCTCTGACTTGACGCAGCACGAATGAATGAGTTGGCGCCCTGTTCTTAGCATCAAATAACGCTTTAGAAATTCGAGAGAACTGGTACGATAAAAAAGCTCATTGTTTGAGAAACAGTTTTGAAATTGAATACCTGTTTTTAGTTGACCCGCATGTAGACAATGCAGCCACGAAAGGCAACGCAATCGCTTTATTCCTCTTCTCTTTTCTCAATCAACTCTGCCCTATTGTTTTCCCTATCAACTTAAAACTAGCGTTAATCACCCCGGTTCAGCTCAGTTCAACTCAACGACGTCATATAACTCAACCAGATACAAGAGACTATGGGCGATCTAAACAAATAAAATCTATATGCCGGCTTCTATATCGCCATTCTTATAATACAAAAAGATTCAATCGATTGTCATTTGAAGTGAAACTGTAATTTTGAAAATCCGTCAGAAAAAGCGAATTCTGAATAAGACGCCTGGAAGATCTTTAGCACGCCCTTCTCCTCCAGTTCAGTTCGCGCTCTGGATGCCGCGCCGATCAACCGATCGACCCCACCGAGTGTTGGCCATTTAAGGGTTTCTCAGTGCGTGCTACGTAGGCCTACGCCGAGCAGCGCCTCTGGAATGATGCACGAATTGGGTGACAAAGATGGGGATACCCTTGTGAGGTTCTCTGTATAAATAGCCAGATACATACATACATACATACATGAAGACATATAATACATACATACAACAGGCATACATGCATACATATACGACGCATACATGCATATGTACATGCATGCGTACATGTATGCGTACATACAGGCATACATACATGCCTACATGCATACGTGCATGCATACATACATGCATAAACGCATACATGCATGCATACATACATGCATACATGCATGCATACTGTCGACGACTGACGAAGATGATAATCAATTGGGCATCTAACCCTTGTTGAATCGCCCGATTTGTAACAGATTTCCACATTCCAGGCATAATCGAAGCTTATAAGATTATCACTGGAAAGGGAGCACTGCAGTGGTAGGGGTTCCTTGAATTCGCACCAAACAAGGCAACTCGGAGACCCATGACTGTAAAAATTATCTAAGAGGCCTAGGGGAACAATAGGGCAGAAATTCTTCAGTGCAAGAGTCGTAGACTTGTGGAATGATTTGGATGATAGTACTGTTTCCGTGGATACTATCACAGCTTTTAAGAGGAAGCTATGAAAACTGGGTTATTAAGCTTTCCAGTTAAATCAGCAGTGGTTCTAACACAGACTACACGTCTCCTGAACCACTTAAAACCCTTGTTATGTTAATTTATATATGTTATGTTAATATATATAATTATATATATAATATATATACAAACACCCACGTATATATGTTACGCTATGTCATGCTGTGTTAGTACACAGTCTTGATTTTCAATCGTATAATAATTTAATTAGAAATGAGAAATTTTATAGCGCCACTCCAGGGAAATGAATCATAGGTGCTCTCTAAACTGCCCTAACGTAAATGTCATAAAGAAGAGGAAAAATATTATCAATAAGCAAAGCATTGCACATAAAACTACAAGAGTAACCAGTGAGGATTTCGCACACAAACATCCACACACACACATCCACACACCTAAACACACAGAGAGACACACATATGGAGAGAGACGCACACTCACACCTGGACACATACACACACATAGGAACCCACAAATGTAGAGCCCAACCACGGAATTCCTATCCACTGTTGATACAGAACATCATCTTTCTTGACCAATCGATGGCGTGGAGCGACGTCAGGCGGTGGCGACCGCGGCACACGACGACACCAACGCTCGACGGTCCCTCAGTGATGGCAGGTGACGGACTTCATCAAGCCGCTAGGTCCTCGTAATATAACAGGTAGATCGCAGTCTTTGCAAAATCAGAAATGAAATGAAGGTAACTGAATTATCCGAGTGCTTGTGTACTTGCTTGTGAACTTGCTTCTTGGTCTTCAGTCTTTCCATTTCTGCCGCACGCTTTACCTTATCTGGATTCATTTTCATATTTCCATATTCAGCGATATGAACAATGAATTTAATTTCTGACCTGATATTTCTTCAGTTTCAAAGTTACATAATGTTGTAAAACCAATAACAAAATTAATGTCGTAAATGAGTGCTCCAATTACCAGAATGTATCGCTGCAATGTCTACGTATGGTTCTGAAAACGCTTCTACAGGTTGAACCACAGTATAGATAGCTTTCGTAAACGTATGACCAGAATTAATCATGCCAAATGGCACACGCATCTAACCAAATAAGCCATGCTGCAGAACAATTTCCGTTCCCATTGATCTGACACTTTTATAATAAGACATATCCATAAAGCACTTCTGCCGTCGACTGTAGAAATATTTTTATGACTTTCTGATTTCGTTTAGCACTTCAGAAACCACACGCAACGGATATATATGACACTCACAGTAAAACTGCTGGCGTGACGATACTCCCAAGCTAGTCGTATACATGTATGTATGTATGAGCACTTGTTATAGCGCCCTGCGCCCCTTCAAGATTTCTACTCAGAGGCGCTCCCAACTACAGCGCGGACACTGAATCGGAGTTTCACGCCGAAGCGCATGAGCAATTGCGAGTGAAGGACTTGCCCAGGGTTCCTACAAGGCGGCTTGAGGTGGATTCGAACCCGCAACCCTCCGGCTGCAAGGCACCGAACATACCCCTACATCACCGCGCCCCATCTTTCATGTGAACAATGACCAATGGACTCCGCATGCGTCTCGAACACGGTTTGACTATACCTGCCTTCCCAAGATCTATCTTATGCCTCCACCTCATGTAGGCAACTCAACGATAGGCTACTTTGTAGGCAGTAAATTCTTTCTCTCTAGACTCAAGAAAGTCTCATGTTCAACAGTAGTATACCAGCCAAGTCTATGAGGCAAACGACCTGCATACTTTATTACATAGTTGTTCTTCTTCTTCTTTAGGTTCTCTGCCCTTCGGCAGGTTCCAACTTCCAATGACGCCAATAGTTGTTAAAAACGGTAAAATCAAAATAAAAACGGAAAAAAACGTCGTTTTATTGAAAAAAATAAAAAAAACGGAAAAAACGAGAAAAAAACGGAAAATAAAATAATTTGACTTTTCTACATCTTTTACTGCATTTAAAAAATTAAAAACCTTGTTTACACAATTTAATTTTCAGTAAATAACATAACTTTACTAGTAAACACCAAGTAGGCCTAACAGTAATCTACAAAATTATTTTCTTTTTCATAAGTTTGGTTTAAAAAGAAATTCAGAAATTAAAAATATTGAAATCTTTTGAAATTTAAATTGTATACATAAGTTCACATAAATCCATGCTGACATAAGCAATTAAAAACTAAACTTTGCAAGTATAGAGTGTAGGCCCTACTTAATTAAAAATTGTAGGTCTACTTACAATTCTGACTTATATAAGATCTTCATATCGGTCAGCTTATCAGTCAATCAGAGATTACTGAGTACAAAGACAACATGTCGCATTTTGGATAACTTAGAAATTCAAATAACTTTTATAAATTTTATTTCCTGTACAGTGCTGTTTATTTCAACTGATGACACTAAATATAGTGACGCAAATTAGAGGAATTCTTGAAAGGACGGAGACAACGTAAGGGATTTCAGACAAAATAAAATTAAACAAATAGTAACAGACAGTTAATAAATAAATAAAGTTACATAAAAAAATAAAAAACGAAAAAACGACGTTTTTCTGAAAAAAAAAAAAACGAAAAAAAACGTTTTTTACAACTATGCTTTATTATCAACTCCTTATGCTGAGTTACTGTCAATTTTATTTAAACCTGATCATAATCTACAGTCAATCTTCAACTTCAACGGTAGCTCACAAATTTCGCCACCATCTCTGTCATCTTCGGCAATTAAATCACGTGCAAAGAACGTGTACTGTGCTTTCAAATCTCGTTGGCCTGAACATTTTGTCTTCATCCATAACAAACAGGTATGAGTGCTTCGACCGTTCTGCAAAACAGTGCCCAGACTGCATTGAGACATAAATTTATTTATGAAAGGCGGATACGACGTAACCACGGGATGGTATACGCTACTTTAAAGTATACTGAACTTGTTTACCTTACATATCATTATTATGTTATAATTACCATATTATCATTATTCCATTAACGCTATCTTGCGAGCAGTACAGTAAATACATGTCATGCATACATATCATCATTATTATTGAGCGCCTCTGAGTACTTATCTTGAAGGGGCGCTATATAAATTCCATAGATAGATGTCATAATTACAATAATTATTATCATTATGCTATTAACGCTATCTTGCGAGCGTTAACGGCTGCAATTGCAAAATCATTTTATCCCCTTCAACAAGGGCTCCTCCCCCACGATATTTAGGGTTTTCTTCAGCACGTCTCCGACATTCATTCGTACTCTACTAGGAACACCTATGCATACCGCCTTGTTTCAGCTCATTCTAATACCAGACGTTTCACTATCAAGTCCTATGTTACTCAGGTATGGAATAAAATACCACCGGTAATACGTCTCACAAATAATCTATTGACCTCTAAAAGAGATTGTACTTTACTTTAGTACTTTACTACTCTTCCACATAATAAATTAGCATTTTTTGTAAAGTGTAAATAGCTGCGTGTAGTTAAGACAATAGTTAAGTTCTTAGTTAAGGCTTATCTAGTATTTTGCTAATTTGAACTGCAGATTATTCTTAATAGGCCTACAATTGATTATTTTAGTTGTACGCCTATTAACATCTGGGGTCAGCCATTAAATGAAGAAATTTGTTTACTGTGTTGACCATCCTGGTGATTTTGTTATTGTAATTCCTATTAGGGTGGCGCTACTCAGCGGAATTCTTTTATCCCTTCCGGGTTTCCCTTTGCTTGCCAAAGTAGCACCCTTTTGTGTCTAATGATGCTCTATTATTATTATTAATTTGGTTGCAATAAAAAGATTTCTGATCAAAATTGTCTCAGCCGTCTCTCTTTCAGTGGTCAGCATTGCCAAATTCGTCAATCGCGTCTCGCTTATTAAGTAAATAAGTAAGTAAGTAAGTAAGCAAGTAAGTAACTAAAGTAAGTAAGTAAGTAAGTAAGTAAGTAAGTAAGTAATTAAGTATAAATAAGTAAGTAAGTAAGTATGTATTTAATTGAACCGCCTGCAAATGCACTGCGGGAACATAGGATGAGAGCAATCTAAAAGTGTTAAATCACAAAAGAAATCATAACATGCAATTGCCAGACATCTATGGAGCTATGAGAGAGTAAGTATAAAGTAAGAAGAAAGATCAGCAATAAAGTCAATTGAATAATATTCGCGAAATAAAACCACATCGGGTTAATGCGCTAGCACGCGGGATCTCATGGTTATGTGACCTTAAATAAGTTTTAATCAGTTTCTCACGTCTAGCAATACTGACACAAATTGTTAAAAAATATGCGTAGTGCAGCAGTGGTATGGATTGGGATAGTCCATCGTAAAACTTGCAGTGCTTCCCAGTCTTAAGCAGTTTCAGTTTGAATAGCAATTAAATTAATCAATGCATTTTATTTACTGGATTATCTGGACTATGGATAATAATAATGATAATAATAATAAAAATAATAATAATAATAATAATAATAATAAGTATGAGTAAAGATGGTAAACGACCGGACGGCGTGACACTCATCTCGTGGTCATGCGGAAGATGCCTCACTTGGGATGTGACAGTTTCGGATACATTCGCAAAGTCACATCTGGCAACAACATCAACCGAAGCGGGTGAGGCCGCAAACCGGGCAGCCGCCGCCAAGAGATTGAAATACGCCACAATCACCCGAACACATGCTTTTGTGGCGGTAGCACTTGAGTCCAGCGGTGCTTGGAGCTCAGAAGGATTGAATTTTGTGTTGGAGCTTGGACGAAGGTTGACGGATGCAACCCATGACACCCTCGAAACAAACTACCTATTCCAAAGACTCTCGGTAGCTGTCCAACGCGGGAACGCCATCTGTTTTTCCTCGACCTTACCATGCTAAATTACTCACTTTGCTATAATAATAATAATAATAATAATAATAATAATAATAATAATAATAATAATAATAATAATATGCTCAAATTTAGTAAACATTACAAACTGCTTCCCTTTCGGCAGTTCTGCTTATTGGTTAATGTAGACCTCTCAGAGTGATGCCACCCCTAACGAAGGTTTAGGGAACCGATCAACGGAAGCTAAGCCGATTTGACTACAGTGACGGTTTCTTTCTTTCCTCCCTTATTTTTCTATCTTTCATTTTCTCCAACTTTTTCATTTTTTATCCAATATTCACTCTTTTTTTATTTTCCTTCAATCCTATTTTGCCGCCCTTGCACAGGTGCCGCCCGGGGAGACTCGCCCTCCCTGCCCCTTCGGTACGAAACCAACGTTCACAAATACTCGAAAAATGCACTACAAAGACTTTTCAAGTTAGACTTTTATGTAAAACCGCTGTTGGCCATTGTGCGCACAAATCAACGGCATAAAGGCAGTGTACTTGACCTGGAATCGGTGGTGTTAAAGGTTGAGCCTCTATACCTGAAAGTATGTTGTTCCTGGTACAAGTCTTGTTTTTGACAGGCGTTCATTCGCATTTGATGTTCTTTCCATCTGGAACTCTCTGCATGCGTCCTCATGTTTGCATCCCTCCTACCGAGACCGTCTTATGCTCTAAACTCGACAACACTTTAGATACCGGTACCGCTTCTATTAATATCTCTTGATTCCATTCTTTTATCTATACAGTCTTCAAACTAAATTTAATTACGGCTTTCAGGACTAAGAGGCTGTGTGCATAGTTTATTATTTCTGCCATCTTTCTTACTTAATTTTTTTGACCTTTCGAAGAAGACAGTATTTTTCAGCGTAGGCTAAATGCAATTCTTTACATTAGGCACTAAGACAACACCCCAGTTTAATAATAGTTTTGTAATGAAGTTATTGAAATATTTGTTAAACACTGTATATTATGTGTATATAAATTATCTTGTCTTCCGTACGAATTTTCTCTTGTTTGCCTATTCCACGTCGATACATACATACATACATACATACATACATACATAGTATTACATACATACATACATACATACATACATACATACATACATACATACATACATACATACGTATATATAATGTTTACATATAAACATAATATATATATGATTCGATGGGTGTATTGAATCCAGTGGCTTACGGAGCTGAAATGCCGCCCGGGGCGAGGGCCCAAAATGCCGCCCATGGCCACTAAATTTTCGATATGCTATTTTAGCTAAGATATTGCAATTTACATGACGATCGTCGATCGTATCACATATATTATTTGTTTAATACAGTTTACAACCTTTCTGGATTTATCAATTTTCACTGTATTGTGTAATTATCTATATGTATGTATATATAATATATATACATCAGTACATACATAAATGCATGCTTAGTTAAAAGAGCAAGGCTAGGATAAAGCTCAGTGTTTGGGTTTTGGCTTAGATTATAAAAACCAAGATTCTAAAAATTGGGAAACTAAAAACGATCTTGAAAACTGGAAACAAAAAATCTAAAGGCTACAAAGATAATATAAACTTAGAAAATGAACATGAGTCTAAAACATCTCCGAAACGACAAATTCCTGGAAACTTGAGAAAACAAAAGTCACTACAATGAATGCCACAAGGAGTAATGGTCGCGTCTCACCTGTCCCTCATCCTTCGCTTCTGGTTCAATCCCTGAACGTTGATAAGTTTTCCTTCTGGCCGGATCTCTAATAAAACCTGCACCTAAACCAAGGCTGCCAAAGGCTAACTAAACTTAAAACCCAAGGACCTATTATACACTGGACTGACTCTTTATACAACGTCGTGTTACTATTTTTGGGCGATAATAGGGGTCAGAAAAATTTCGCATCTTGTTTATGTAACAAAAGCATTTCGGTTAATTATATGGATGAAGGCAAATCGATGAATAATTATGTTTGCGAAGTAAAAAATTGTCTGTGATTTATTACAACAGATTTAATATCAGAAACAAAATTTGAAGTGAGGAGACATCTGTGCATTTGTGTGAAACGGATATATGATTATGTTCAGAGCTTCTCATTTGAGGCAATCGATCGATCGATCTCCTTACTCGATCGCCTAGCAAAGGTCTTGTCGATCGGTAAATCGATCGCGGTCGATGAGTTAGACTCCAAGAGGAGCCTGGAGCCAGACCATTATTTTATTTGTCTAATTTGCATTACTTGTGAAAGTTCAGGCTATGATTGATACAACATGGCATCGACAAGGAGAGGAGGCTCATCGACCGTTAATAGCCTAAGTATTGCGTATGCTGTAGCAGCTAATGGACAACCATATTATACTGTAATATGAAGCTATAGGAATACGATACACAAATCCTGTCCACAAAGGTCTCGAGGTCGACCGCGCATCGATCGCCTACTCAATCCAGCGCGATCGATTTTCAAATCGCCTTTTATTTTCAAATGAGATGCTCTAGATTATAAAAACTAGGATTCTAAAAATTGGGAAACTAAAAAACATCTTGAAACTGGAAACTTAAAAT
Source organism: Aporrectodea caliginosa (assembly GCA_020284085.1). NCBI lineage: Eukaryota > Metazoa > Annelida > Clitellata > Crassiclitellata > Lumbricidae > Aporrectodea > Aporrectodea caliginosa. Next base: position 134,010 of record JACEVL010001274.1, on the reverse strand, counting down.
CTAAAGGCTATAAAGATCATAGAAATTTTGAAAATGAACAGGAATCTAAAACATCTCCGAAACGAAATACTTCTGAAATCTTTAGAAACTAAAAGTCACTACAATGAAGGTCGCAAAGAGTCCTGTCCCACCTGTCCCTCATTCATCGCTTCTGATTTAATCCCTGAAAGTTGATAAATTTTCCTTCTGACCGGATCTCTAATAAGGCCTGCACTTAAACCAAAACTGCCAAAGGCTAACGAAAGTTAAAACCCAAGGACCTATTCTACACTGGACTGACTCTTTATACAAGTCGTGTTAGGCTACTCTTTTTGGGCGATAATAGCAGTCAGCAGCAGCAGCAGCAGCAGTTTAGTAGCAAAAGCAGCAGTTAATTATATCGAGAAGCAGCGACGCAGCAGTTTGCAGAAGTAACAAATTGCCTGTGGCAGCAGCATTAGCAGCAGATTTAATATCAGAAACAAAATTTGAAGTGGGGTAACATCTGTATATTAGTGTGAAACGGATATAAAATAATTTTTACGAATAATAATTCCTCTAAATATTAAAATAATTATAGATTCCTTGGTTAAAGCATAGACCCACCATAGGCCCCTACTAATATAGGTGATCTGGATAAATGAACGACATAATAAGCGTGCGAACAAACGTGCGAACGTATGAACAAAAGAACGATCGAATAGATTAATTAATTCTCTGCCTAAGTTGGACAGGAGAGCAGAACAACATGGACTGGGGATAAAGAGCTCTGGTCGGAGTTGGTAGAAGAAAACCGCAGCAGATGAACGGCGTAGGAAAACCGCACGAGACGAAATGTACATCAGAATCTCTGATGACATTTCACTATTGGTAAGGGTTCTTGGAAAGGCGCTATACAAATAATCCGACACCTTTATACAAAAGCACGAAAACGACAGCCGAGTAATTAGGAGACCAAAGTAGCAGCTCGCCTTCTTTAGAAACAACAACAAACGAGGCATCCAAGAAGACCAACCAGAGGTCAAGACGTCATCTTGCGGAAAGGATGAGTCATATCTAGTTTTCGTCGAATAACGAAAATATACGGATCGATTTTGTAGGACATGACGGATAGAAGTTCGTACATTCTTACCTTCACAATCTGGATATCACCATTTCTATTTCAATATTTCAATTTCAATTTCAGTTTTATTGTTCCCAAGAAACAAAACAATTATGAATAACAGCAAAGTAGTCAAATTACATTCATGTTAATTTTTGTGGAAGATAAGTGGTGCAAGTACATGGGAGCAACAGGCACACCCGCAGGGACGAGTCCCACTAGATGAGGCCTAGTCACATCAAGTATTTTACAGGATAAAAGATAGTTTGCAGTTGGGTGTTAGCAGTGGCATGGGAAAACTAGGCAGAACTTGCGTCAACAGGAATCCAATGTAAGTACGCAAGTAAGTATGTGCTTTATTGAATCGCCTGCAAACGCACTGCGGGAGCATCTGATAAGAACAATCTAAGAGTGTTAAATCACAATAAGTTAGACATAGAAAATTATACTTTGTTATCGCGTGTGCACGGAATTGATGTTTAAAGTGAGCAAGACCAATGGCCGCACGTGCGACCCCGGTTGGCTGTTCCATACAGATGGACTCTGGTATTTTATGGAGAACTTGCAAGTGTTCGTTCTAGCAAAGATGCTTGTGTAGACCTACTCTCTATTGCTTTTAGCGCCTCTGAGTAGAAATCTTCAAGGGGCGCTATAACAAGTGCTCATACATACATACCTTGGCAACTAGAAGCAGGCTTACAAATGGAAGGAGATTATTGTGACACTTTTACATAAAAACTGGTTTGGATGAATTCAGTTTGGGAAATATTTAGAGATTAAGTTTTAAATACAAAGGCTTAGTATGGGTGTTAATAGGAAGCTTGATGATAATCCTTATGACTGTTCTGAAGTATAATGTTGCTTCAGTAAGTGTGAGTCATACATTTAAGTGCAGATGAAATTACAGTAGTTTAATTATGGATATATGAGTGTAACATTTAGGCTACTAAGTATCTGCATCCTCCTGCGTTGCCTTTACCATTCTACTCAACCTTAGAGGTAGCCTAGTAGGCTAGTATTAGTTAATTCTTTAATTTATTCGTTCGCTTTAAACTCGTTTGTTCTTTTATTCATTTTCTAGTTTCTTCGTTCATCTATCCACTCATTTGAGGCAGACAGAAGTTCGTAAGTTATCGATTTTAAAAATTATGGTATCGATAATCTTTAGCCTGGATTTGAAACTGTTTAATGTCATTCACTTTCTCTCACATTCCTAGAGTTTTGTTTTTCTTTGGCTTTCTCTATGCCTTGTTCCTTCTTCTGTTGTCCGTCCACTTCCTCCTCCTCTCTTCCTCTTGCGTTCCCAGGACAGTAGCAATTCTCATTCTTTTTCTATACTTGAGGTTCTTGTATTTTTCTCCAAATCTTATTCTTTTCATTATTCTACGTGTTCGTTGTCGTCGTCGTCGTCGTCATCATCATCATCATCAGCAGCAGCAGCAGCAGCAAGCAACAACAACAACAGCATCATCACCTTCTTCTCTTTCCTTCTTTCTTTCTATCTTTCGTCTTCTGTCTATAGGTGTCTTCGTTTTCTCTTATTCTGTTGTTTCATTGTACTCTCACACTTTCTTTTCCTCCTCCTCCTCCTCCTCTTCCTCCTTCGTTTTTCATCCCATATTCTCCTCCCGTCTCTTCCCATTTTCGTCTCCATATTCTCAATACTCGCAATGCTTCCTTGTTCTTTCTCCCAACCGTGCTTCTTCTTCTCTTTTCACCTCCTCTCCTTCCTACATTTCCTTACCCAAAGCACATTCCATCCTCTTCTCCTTCCTCCTAGTCATCTCCTCCTCTTCATCCTCTTCCTCCTCCTCGTTATCATTTGCTTCCCTCTCCTCTCAAAGTTTGTCCAAAACTTTCCGAATTGCTGCTGTCCTGGGAACGCGATTGCTTATCCCAGGACCCACTTTATCCAGTGACGTCGCACGGGTATTTAATGGACAGGCGCCCGCACTGGCTGCCTCTTATCGTCGCGACTGGCGCCCCTATGGTGACGGTTGTCGTTGGAAACCAGTGATACTTAGATATGGACAGATTTCTATGGCAGAAAACAAAATGATAAATCGTGGGAAAGAAATGCGACGACGGGTTAGAGAGACTGAAACATACACAGAGTAAGACATGTTGCCGACAAGTAGAGAGGAATGGGAAGGAGAAAGTGAGAATGAAGGAATGTGTGAGAAAGATGAAAATCGAAGTGCATGACTGAAATAGAGAAATGATGTGAAAATAGTCAAAGCGAAAGAGTGGAGAGAGGAGAGAGAAGAGAAAGTGAGATACATAGATAGACAGATAGACATGAAGGTAGATAGATAGATGGATGGATGGATGGATGGATGGATGGATGGATGGATGGATGGATGGATGGATGGATGGATGGATGGATAGATGGATGGATAGATAGATAGATAGATAGATAGATAGATAGATAGATAGATAGATAGATAGATAGATAGATAGATAGATAGATAGATAGATAGATAGATAGATAGATAGATAGATAGATAGATAGATAGGTAGATAGATAGATAGGTAGATAGATAGATAGATAGATAGATAGATAGGTAGATAGATAGATAGATAGATAGATAGATAGATAGATAGATAGATAGATAGATAGATAGATAGATAGATAGATAGATAGATAGACAGACAGACAGATAGACAGACAGACAGACAGACAGACAGACAGACAGACAGATAGACAGACAGACAGATAGATAGATCGACAGATAGACAGACAGTAGAACAGACAGGGAGACGGACAGAGATATATCTTAACAAAAACGAAGAGAGAAGGAAAGCGTATAGAATGGAGTGAAAGAAAACCAGAAAGACAAATGAACAAAGTTAGAAAAACACAAGAGAAGAAACGAAGAGAAACAAGAGGAGAGAATGTGAGATGGGCAACGATTAGAAGCACGAAGGAGACATTGCACGGTTAGGAGAAAGAATAGTATGTCACAGATTCTAAGAGAGAGAGAGAGAGAGAGAGAGAAAGAGAGATGAAGGAGAGGAGAGATCCAGACGAGAGAGACACACAGAGATAGCGTGAGAGAGTGAAACAGAGAGGGTCAGGAGGGAGATCCAGAGTTTACAGGCAGTCAGACAGAAGCTTGCAGAGAGAGTTAGAAAGAGAAGTTAGAAACAGAGACTAGCAGAGAGAGACAGAGACTGAGAGAGAGAGAGAGACAGGGAGAGGCGGGAGGGAGTTAGAAAGAACTTGAAGTAAGAGAGAAAGATAGACTGCAGAGGCAGGCAGACAGAGAGACAGAAAGACAGAGACAAGTAGAGAGACTTAGAAAGGAATTTGAGAGTTATAGATAAAGGTAGAAAAGGTCAAAAAGAATTAAAGATTTAGATTTAAAGACAGAGAGAGAAAGGAGACAGATTAAAAAGCCAGCAGATAAACAGCCAGCCGTCTGTTTATCTGTCTGCTGCGTTCCAACATACATCCATATAAACCAATCAAGACACTACCAAGACGCCTTCGATGACGCCTTCTCAGAACAGACGGGTGTGGTCAATGCGGTGGCCTTCCTGTCGAAGAGGTTCTTGAATTGCTTCCGATATCTGATATTAATGGCAGCATGATGAATGGCCTCTTTATTTGCCCCATCTGTAGCCATAACCTCCTCAAGGGCGCCCTTAGGTACAGTGGGTTCCAATTTTATTGTATCACATTAGGACAGCTCTTCGAAATCCAAGGACAGTATTATATTCAGTTCGACAGGGTGACGAAAGAAATTGACCCGTTTATTATGTTCCTCTTACGATATCTGTATACGTATACTGCATGCAGGATGGCAGAGTGGTACCATTCTATCAAGTATACTCTCCTGAAGTAGCCTATACTATTTTGGATTCGAATCTATGCTTCCAGGATTTGTATCCATTCAGAAGGTAAACGATTGAGTGGGCTAACTTTTCTTTATACGTGTATAGGCTAAGTACGGCAAAAAATTAAAGGATTAGACTAGTTTTATTGAAATTTCCACTAGCACATTTTAGATAGCATTGGTTAAAGGTTAGATTGCAGTCCGCAGAAGTTACAAGAAAATTTGATTGAAGAGGAAACAACTGAAGACTATATATATACCTTTACTACATTGAATTATATTACAAACTAGAATTGCGCTAAAGAAGTCAGATGACTAGAATTATGTTCGCACAACTGTTTATAAGTTTTTTTTAAATAAATCATATTTAACTGGAAGATAAAACTAGATACCTGTTTTGGCTGTCCTAGGATCAACGGTAAGTCCTGCAATGAATTGATCCCATATTTTGGACCTTAGCCTCTTCGTCCTTTTCCTATTCAAGATCCTAAGAAAAACGTTCGTTACAGAGTCGGCTGTTCGATCCTTTAACAAAAACTTTTCTTGTCTATTTATTTAATGAACCTATTACGCACAAGGTAACTAAATTCGAAACTGCGAGGCAGCTGTGAGAACAACTTGTCAATGGTCGTTACACGGTGTTCGCTCTGCAGACTCAAACCTCTCATCGTTGATGTACCAACCCAGCTCGTTAACAAATAAACGACCATGTCGCGGTTTTCTTATCTGCTACAAAACCAGAGATCCAGTTGACAGTGGTATCTGCAAGAAAGATGTTCATCCTAATGCGATCGAAACATCTCTGAACGATTGTCACAAGACCAGATCTTGCAATGATAGCTCTCGCATTCGGTCATATAATTATGAGCTTTAATATTACTCATCATCTGACTGAAGAACGCGTGACTGTTTGACTGTTTTCACTGGCAGGTCTCCAGAAGCTGAGGAAGTTGACAATAGAACAAGTTTACAGTCGTCCAGTTGTCGACAGGAGAACATGTAAACGATTTTTATATTCAAAATTTTGATCATTGAGGCCACTTTCAAGTTCCTGTGGCTTCTGAGACACATTTTTGGCTCTTCGTCCGGTTTCCTAGGTTCATTTGACAATTTCCTAGATTTTTCGCTCTCTTTCCCCTTTAGAGTTCTCCTATTTCCTATAATATATTATCGTTATTCTTCTCGCAGTTTTATCGTGATCAAGTTCTAGGCAACCAGTTCTTCCTTCTTGTACACTATCTTTGAATATGCCCACTGATTTGACGCAGCTCTCGTGAGTAATCTTGCGAATGCGCTTAGCTTTTGTTGAAAAAGCACTTCGAAAATTTCATGCTTACGAATATGATTATCGCGACAGTTTCACTTCGTTCACTTTACAAATTCTGTTGGCAGCCTTTGCCCAAACGAGATTGAAGGCTGCTATTCATCTCAGCGAGCGCCTAGATCACCCATTATGTTGCGTCCGAAAATGATATTTGGACTACAGCTTACCCAAAAAATGACACGCAAAGCTCTGTTTGGATCGAGGCTCTTTTGACGAAAGCATGTAAGCCCATCATTGTCACGAGTTGCTTTTGCCTTCACAGTAGCCAGCTTACATTGCCGCAGGGATTGGATTGTATGCAAATCTATACAGACCGCCTTCTGCAAACATAAAATATAAACACATCACAGCATTGGACGTGTATCCATATGTATGTCAAACATATAACGATCGTTTGTACATGTATAATATTGTATATATATATAATATATATAATATATATATATATATATATATAGTGTATAGCCTAATTAAAGATGTTTAAGTAAAAATATGTGCATAAATGTATGTGAATAAAATATTTTTATGTTGCCTAATGTGAGCGTGTGTGCACGCGTATGTGTTCGTGTGGGCTGATGTGAAAGTGCATAACTTGAATATTATCCAGCATCAGCCCAAGGCCATCTTGTGATCAGAAACTCAGCTGGCAGATCGTAAGGGCGATGTTGTGTGCTGAACATGTTGCTGTCAACTTTTGATGAGAATCCGCTCGTTGGGTTCCACGTGTGTGCGTGGGCCCACCGACACTGGTGACTCTAATAGGTTTTCTGTACGCTGTTTTGCTTACTGATGATATTTGGTTCTTAGTGACGCAGGACATCGTTTAAGCTACCGTTGACAACGCTTCTGAATATTTGCAAGGCGCTATATAAATGACCTTAACAACTTAATGCGAACTCTGTATACGTATGTATGTACGTATGTATGTATGTATATGTATGTATGTATGTATGTATGTATGTATGTATGTATGTATGTATGTATGTATGTATGTATGTATTTATGCATGTATGTATGTGTGTATGTATGTATGTATGTATGTATGTATGTATGTATGTATTTATGCATGTATGTATGTATGTACGTATGTATGTATGATGCATGTATGTATGTATGTATGTATGTATGTATGTATGTATGTATGCATGTATGTATGTATGTATGTATGTATGTATGTATGCATGTATGTATGTATGTATGTATGTATGTATGTATGTATGTATGTATGTATTTATGCATGTATGTATGTATGTACGTATGTATGTATGTATGCATGCATGCATGTATGTATGTATGTATGTATGTATGTATGTATGTATGTATGTATGTATGTATGTATGTATGTATGTATGTATGTATGTATGTATGTATGTATGTATGTATGTATGCATGTATCTATGTATGTATGTATGCGGAATGTAAACCCAGGTTACCCGGCTTTTTGGTCCAAACCCGAAACCCGGGTTTGAACGCGATTGAAACCCGGGTTCGACGGGTTTGAAAATCGTAACTTTAACCGTCCTTCACGGTGTGAAACTCACAAATGCAGAGTAATGGAAATATAACGATAATAGTGGTTGATAACGGGTTTACGTAATACAACTTCTAACTACTTATTTATCGGCTCATTCCATATCTTTATTGGTGACTTCGTATGAGTGTGGCTTCCCATTTCACACGACCAGTGACTAATGTTGAGTGTTTTGACACGTCGGCGTCGTAGCTTCGAATTCGTAAATAATAGCAGTGTTTTTATTTGAATTTAGTGATTTCAGACACAAATCCAAACAATGTCTAAATCAGCAAATGTAAAGGGTGGTGTTTGGGATAATTTTGTTCACGATTCTGAGGGCCAGACGGCTCAATGTCACTTATGTAACTCGCAGCAAAAATTGCCAGCGGTGCAACAAGAAATATGCATAGGCTATTCATCTCGGGTCCAAGCATAAGATAAACCTGCTGAAACACAAGGACGTTGTTGACCCTTGTCGTTCTGACGAAGCCAATGACGGTAGGCCTCTTAGTCCAAGCACAATCACAGGCAGCGATATGTCTCCAAAGCAGCATCTACTTTAGTAAGTTCTGGCTCTGCCAAATTGGGTTGCAGAGTAACGATGACTAAATTATCTTCTGAAAGCAAATGGGCAGGCACTGGAATGGCCTAAAGCTGAGATGTAGACGATAAAGCTGTCATTTGACAATTATTTTTATAGGCCTATGCAATGTTTCTTTCAGACAGAACGCTCCGGAACGGCATTCCGTGAATTTTTTCAAGCTGCTAACAATTATTTTATTTACTTAAATTTTTAATAAAAATTTATTTAGTTAATTTAATTTAATTTCAGCGTTTTCAGTGTTTATTGGTATTCAAGATGCTACAAAATTAGAGGCTCAGGTTTAGGCCTTCGGAACCCTTGCAATGTCTTCCATAACTGTTCTGGAAATTGTTCAGTTCCGGAACATTTTTTATTGAAAAACCACTGCTTATATAAAAAAAATCGCATATCCTAAAGTTTTCTTTTTATGCAAAATTCATGACTGTTGGAGAACGTTGGACTTGTAGCTGCATACGACTACGTTGTTCTTACGCAAGAAATAGTGCAGTAATAATATTTATCATGTAAAAGTTGTTAACCCGTCCAAACCCGGGTTACCCGGGTTTTCACACGGTCATTTCGAAAAAAGACATTCCCTAGCATGTATGTATGTATGTATGTATGTGTGTATGTATGTATGTATGTATGTGTGTATGTATGTATGTATGTATGTATGTATGTATGTATGTATGTATGTGTGCATGTATCTACATGTATGTATCTGGGTCACCTGTGTAACCCGATCATGTTATTCGAAGAGATATTCCTGTTCTGTTTATTCTTTCTATGTTTGCTTATCGGATAAAAACTTAATGAAAAACTGAAATGAACTATTTATACACATTGTGTGTATCTATGTTCGTAGGGTTGTTCATTCATTCATAAATTCATTCATTCATTGTAGGCATAGTTCGTATAATACCTATACCCTGTATTGCTGATAGGTCTGGTGCTATAACATGACAATATAAAATGATATGTGACATAATAAAACTAAACTTATTTGTAAATTTCACACAAACACAAGCACAAAAACATAACTAAACGTTGGATCTGTATATCAAAACGGAGCAGAAAAGCTGCTCAGTCACTGACGTGGCATAACAGTCCTAGAATAATTATTGTAATAATAAGAATTCTTCCAGGTTACTTTGTTCTCAGCCCTGGACACCGCATTTCACCTTGTCACTCTTCAACATTTTCCCCATTCCACTTAATCCATCCACTTTGTCGTTGCTCCATTTATCCAACCGCAGACGACACTTGCGGATTTCGAATCCCTGACCACAGCCGCGGACAGGCGCAATCAGAAATTCTCGTCAGCATCTCGCGATATTTGCCGAGATCTCGCTTATTACCGAATCGATGACATCAAACCGAGGAACGGTCGCCAGTCGAAATCATCAGTCCACACGGAGGCCGCCGAGAGACGATGACAGCGTGTCTAAAACCCTCTCGAACGACGTTCGGGTTATTACCCATCAATTTGGACGAATTAGACATCGTTGGGATTTACCACCCACTCCGGGGTAACGCAAGACAATAGGGGCACGGAGCCGGCCTGTCGCCGAGTCAAGTACCACTGCAGCGCTCGACAATTGCCAGTGTTTATTATCGGACTGACGGGACGACAGTGTCAAAGGCATCGTTGGAGTCGAGAGCAAGCGATACGTTCGTAACGCATTATCCAGGGAAGAGGCCTTTGCTCTCGTGTCGTGATTAAAAGGATGATCGCTTCTTCTTGGCTGTTCTCGGCCGTATATAGCCTGATTGATTGATCTGAGATATGAATCGTGAACGATAAACATCGTCGCAGATGGCTGCTGCACTGTTTCTCTGATGACGAAGATCGATGGAACGTCTGCTGTTTATTACGTGGCTCCTGCAGCCTGTTGGAGAGGAGTGCTCGTCTTTTTATGCAGACGATTTCCTTCTGATGACGTTATGAACATATTTTCCCACATGAAGCTTCGACTGTTGTTGGCCTATGTGAGGATATATGCACGTGCTTTTATGTTACGTTGTGTTATATGACTTGTCGTGTTTTGTTGTTTTATGTTATGCTTATGTTTATGCTCGAATCTCCGCTAAAGCAGAGATTTGTTTTGAGAGTTCTGTTACACTTGCGACCCCTAGCGAATTCAGCTACAATGAGTACACTGACTGACTGTCAATCTTTTCTGTTTCTTCTTCTTCTTCTTCTTAGTTCTTCCTCCTCTTCTTCTGTCTCATTATCATCTTCTTCTTCTTCTTCATCCTCATAATCATCATCATCATCATCATCATCATCATCATCATCATCATCATCATCATCATCATCATCATCATCATCATCATCATCATCATCATCATCATCATCATCATCATCATTATTTTCTTCTTCTTCTATGTTCCAAACGTAGCTCCTTACAAATACCATTTTGTCTCAAGTTCTCTCAACTTTTTAACGCGATGCGCCCTTAAGAGGTTCGAAAATGCGCCACGTACATGCCAACCTGCATGTACAATGTACATACATGCAGCCATTATTCTAATCCAATTAGAACACAGTACCGTCGTCACTCGTCAACTGTCATATGAACCTTAGGTCACTGAGAAGCCAAACAGGCATAGAGGGAACGGGGTTGCTAGAGGACGTGAGGGCTGACATGCATCCTCTGCATCCTGTCGACCTCTTACATTCTACTCGAGTGCCTTCTTCGGGGCCCGATAGCGCATTGGATAACATCTGGCGTAGATAGCGAGAGTTACCGAGTTCGAGCCCCGTAGGGCGGATATGCTTTGTAGGCTGCTATTAGCTCCGTTGTATTGCAGGCTGTCTGTTCTGTTAGTAGTTAAGATTTAAATTGCATAACATGTAAATGTACAGCGCAGTGCGTTTGTCAGGCGCTTCAGTAAAGAAAAGATTATTATTATTCTTGAATCGATTAGAATCATACACAAAGGACGCTGCAAACGAGGACAGAGGTTACATGCCTTTTGACTTACATGGGAGATAATTTAAGGGTAGGCCTACTCTGTCACGAACGAGCAGATAAGATATGCTACACCAATCACTGGCATTAACTTCTTAGAGGCATTGCATCGGTCTATCTAGGCCTAACTATCGGTCTAAATTGCAATTATGGGCCTAATCTTAGAGCAAATAATATTTGTTTAAAGATTAGGCCCATATTATTGGACCTATTAGACACATTATGTCTGGAAGAGCAGCCTCTAAAGTGACAAGAACGTTCAGATGTAGCAATTCTGATGTCAGTTAAGTGCAATCACTATTCGATGGCAGACAATGGTATTGGTAGTACATAGATTGCAATCCTGAAATGCAATCCTGAAAAGCGTCTGTTTGCGATACGGTTTTTTGTTATCTAGATGAGAGACCTACAGCTACACTAGTATCTGATCTTAACATAAAAAATTCACAGTTGTGATACTTATAATACATATAATATTACCAACTTATATGATCTGCTGGTATAAAAGGTACGAAATTTAAAGTTTCTGAAATGAATATACTCCGATGTTTATTGATGCTATTGGAAGAAATTTGTCATATTTTATCTCAATAATTATGTCCAAAAACCTATAAAACATCTAAAACATAATATTATAATTATGGATATAAATCATGCATAAGTTCATGCAGTGTGATTCTCCTTACAGATTTTATTTTAGTTATAGTTACAGTTATAGTTAATGGTTTTTCAATTTAGTTATAGTTGCAGTTAGTATTATATTTAGATATAGTTATTGTTATAGTTACTGGATTTTTATTTTAGTTACTAGGCCTACTTAGTTGCAAAAAAACTAAGTGAAATTGCCTACAGACGCAGCAGCGCTGCATATTAAGACGCCTAACACTTAGAAAGGTTATGAAGAAAGCGTGCATTCAGCTTCATGAATACACTTACCCTTGATGCTAAAAATTCACCAGTTCTGATGATGATGCGTAGCCATTCCAAAGTTATCTGCTACCTTGCTTTGAAGTATTGTTTTCACTTTTGAAAGTAAAGGATAAATTACCCTTACGATAATTATATAATCTGTAACAACACTCAGTCTCTTTTATGTATTATTCCTCAGTCTCGTAATATGAAATATTGCATCAGCAGCACGGCTATTTGGACCACGTTTATTAAATACATGACACATAGAAAAAGTTTCTATATAATGACACCTAGAAACAATGAGAGACGTTGTAAAGCTCTCAAAAAGCATCAGACACATAGAAAAACACAGCCATTGGCACAGTTGAATCGTTTAATTTTACTGCACACTAATACATGTATCTCACCAGTTTTGATTGTCTTCGCCGAGTTCCCTTCTATGCACCTCTTTCTATATTCACTCTCTGCAGCGCAGACTTCCATGTATGTAGGTCGATGGTGAACAGCCTATACTTGAGATGATTGAGTAAATTAGTGGTGCATTTACCTGCTGTGAGCCGGTCACATAACTTCCCCTCATTAGAACACGAACATCGCTGATGATACTCGAACTTTATTTGTGACTAGGTAGTAGGCCGACTTGAAAAGACTCCAGACAACATTCCCACGCTTGCGACCCCTCAGTATCTTCAGAGACATTTTGTCTACAAGATTATAATGACTACTAGGCCTAATTTTTTTAATTTGCTCTAATCAGTTTGGGTCGAAATCGCTATAGAAACTTTTACAAACTAGGCCTAACTAAATTTAATAAACTGGACCACTACCACTGGGTTAATTCATAAATCCAAAAATCCGTGTCGAACATAGGCTATTAGCTCTAGTGCATTTCCACATTCTCGATTGTCGATGTCGCACTGTTTGGTCTTATTTTTTTAACAAAAATTACGATGAATTTCGTTATTGCTATTTTCGTGATAGTTATAGTTATAGCTAATGATATTATTTAGTTACAGTTATAGTTATCGTTAACTAAATCATTTTATTTTCGTTAAAGAACATTATCGAAATCATTTTATTTTCGTTACCGTTATCGTTAACGAGAATCACACTGAGTCTATGTGTGTATATTTGCATATATTGGCAGAGCGTTGACATGCAATCTAACTAGTGCATGACAACGGGTCTGCTGATAGTATACTGGCCCCGTGTGTAGACCTTGCTATCCCGCCGTTGCCATCTCAAGGCCAAAGAACAATAAATGAGTGGTCCTACTTTCCCATACTGAAATGGAAGTTTTAACTTTAAGTAACGTCTAAATTAATTAATGTGTTCTGCTGGTAGAAAAAAGGTACCAAATCTGGGATTTCTGGACTGCATATACCCCGAAATTTACTGATTTTATTGGAATAAATTGGCCAGATTTTATCTCAATATGTCCAAAAGGCCTATCAAACTAAATGCCAAAAATTTGACCATACGAAAACTGAGTTTAGAAGAAAACCAATTTCGAATATTGCAGATAGCTCAGAACATTTAGAACATTTTGGTGGCTTTATTTTATGATTGGCTATAGTCTGGTCAAACTGGTGATGGTGTGCGAAGTTTATAGACATTGACAGTCGTGACTGTCAATGACTGAAGTGCTGACTAAAGTAAAGTTAGAGAACTTGCAAAAGAGTTTGACTAGTTTAACTGTCTATGCTGGTAACAGGCTGTGCATGAGATTTAATGTATTAATTTTGGTTGTGTCTGTGAACATAGTTTGTGCTGTTTGTCTTCGAGAATAATTATAGTGGTGAAGTTTGTAGAACAAATATCATTGGTGCTGGTAAGACAAACCCATTGAAGACAATTAAAGGTAGATGGGGACCTGCGTCATTGCAGTCTGGGGAAACAACTGTGAAGCTCACCGGTTTTATCACTGCTGCCATACGTAAATAGGCCTATAGGTCGATCATTGCCCAATGTGGTGAAGAGATTTTAAAACGTCTCCTGGGTATGACAAAATATCGTCATCTACATTCTCATGTGCAACGTCTTCATAAATGTCATCATCATCATCATCATCATCATCATCATCATCATCATCATCATCATCATCATCATCATCATCATCATCATCATCATCATCATCATCATCATCATCATCATCATCCCTGCTACCTTCACAGAAGTAATCCATCAAGATGTCTCAGAGATGTTTAATGGTGTCCAGTTCATCAGAGTTGAGTTTCTGCGATATCATACAGTCTTGACATGATTTCAGATTCTCAAAACAATAAAACAAGAGTGCTTTATTACATACTATTTTTCTGAAGACTGCAACGGCATCCAGTTTCAAACGCTGGTTTAATGAGGATCAGGCATAATCAAAAACACACTGAATGAAAAATAATAATATTGCACCCTATAGTAGCACTCTTTCCACTTTGTCTATCTTTGAATGGTATCATTGCTCATATTAATATTATAAATATTATATAATATTTGACATCACGATATAGATTGCTAATATTAGGCCTAACATATACAAACACGCTCTAAAAGCAGAGTCATGATTCAGTACTTGACTTGAAAAGGTACATACACGAGTTGGCTTTAGCCAACCATAAAAACCGTCATTGCGTTTGCCCATCCTATAATGCAAACACCAACTGCCAGTCTGCCATAGTTTGCTAAAGTAGCACAAACCAAAGGTCAAATAGCAGTACTTGTAATTTATAAAGCATAGAGGTAAATCAGTATAAACTATTCAATATATCAACTCAGCAAAGTCTGTTCTGTGCTTGCAAACTTGAAGTACTTGAAGCATAACCGAAAGCTTAATATTAAGCTGAGCCTCTCTTATATATATGACACATTTTCTTAGTTAAAAATAAGCTTAACTAATAATAAAATGTTTCCCAGCATTGTTAGGTCCAGTGCAAGCAGTGTTAAATCACCGAAGACGCCATTTTTGACAAGATGACCCTTAAACATCAAAGCTTCATATTCTCACAATGCACACCCCCGTTTTGGCATCTTTCTTCCAGCGGATCAGGCATGTATACTGTTAGGTATATATCATGGTACGTAAACATAGCAGGGTCTCCAGAGATCGTCTAAGTAGTGCACACAGGACAGATACTTACAGATATGTATGTATAATTTATATGTATATGAATATATGTATATATATGAATATATGAATATATATATATATATATATATATATTATATAAATGAATATATATATTATATATATTATATATATTATATATATTATATATAATGGACATCTGCCTATGGGAGCTGTCATAAGTATATACGTATATATGACATATGCTACAGCCTCGAGTGTGTGTATATAACAGGATGTGCGTGCCTTGTTATTCACTGAAAGCCGTAGCCTCAGTAACTGATCAAACAGGATCTTCCTTCTACTCAGTCTATGCGTAGGTCAGATATTTATGTATAGGATACATAAATACATATTAATATGTGTATGCGTATATGAATGTGCTTTGTGTCAAACACTGTCTTCATATAGACTATAGGCCTATGTATATGAATTCAATACACAAGTGTGTAGGCTTTATATAAGCCTTTATACGTGATATATAGGCCTATATATATTTATATATATACACACATACATATATATAGGCATATATAGGGCCTATGCAATGTAATGCCGGTGTAATTATACAAAGTACTGAGTATGCAGCGTCCTTGTACCAGCATTCACGTGTGTGTGTAAAGTGTTAGCCTATACCTCTCGGTTCTCCCTAGTTGTATGGATTTCCCCGAATGATATGAGTTTGGAATACGCTGCCGTTTGTGAATGTTATTACTTCACAAGACTGGTATTTCGGACATACCATGTTGGATTGATCATCTGTCTTGTTCGTTCGCAGTAACTCTGAGCATTCGACATAAAGGATTAGCATGTAGCCAACGTGCTAATTAGTGGCTTAACGAGCAGTTTGACTGGTTAAACTTGTGGCTTTTGTTCCGAGTAATGGCGGTCTTTTGGTCCTGATAATTTAGTTATTTACTTAAGACACAGAGTTACAAGTAAAACAAGACTTTTAATCTGTTAATCAGTATTATTTAAATTTAGCTTATAACTACCGCTGATTATATCATTAGCTTCATTTTATGAAGTTCACACACTCGTCTTTTCGCTGATAACAGAAATGGCAGGTTGGTATATGTTTCAACTTCAAGACAGGTATTTCATCCTTTCTCTTTCTCTAGAGACATCTAGTGAACTATATCAAAACTGGAAGAATAAGGAGGCAAACGTTGGTGCAGATGATTGTACTGACGCGTACTCCAAGGCCGAGAAAATTAAGTCTCTTAAAACTGTGTACAAAGACGCCGTTGGATCGCTTTACAGGATATCTTACTTACCTTCATCTTGCTTTTATCTAACCATTCTTTACCTTTATAAATTACCTTCATATAGACCGTGGTATGATTCCGCCACTACTCGTACTCTGGTAGTGCCAGTCCCAAGCCTGGATAAAGGAGGAGGGCGACGCTAATGGTCTTTGTTATCACACAGTGTCATTAAACTGAAACTACAGTTTTTAAGTAGGGTAGAGCTTATTTTAAATTGAAAAACATGATGTTCTTGCCCGCTCACGCTCTCATATTGTTCCTATAGTTTAAGAATTCTGGCAAAATATGACTGCTATTGATAAATATTTAGGGGTAGCTCAACGATGCTGAAGTTCCTCATACTTCACAAGCTGAGGCCGCTGGCCGCCATTTTGAAAAACTGATTAACAGCATTGGTCCAGTAGGCATTTCCACGAGTCATCATGCACATTCAGATATATATATATATATATCCATTACATTACAATACATTACCATTTCGCCTCCAATCAAGGGTTGGGTGTCCTTACGACGGGAAATTCCTTCGTTCCGCGTAAGTTGTTCAAATGGCAATGACGCAAAGAAATGCACAACGGAAAACACCGAAACCTCCGAGCACACACAGCCCAAGGAAAGCCTAGACCTCCTTATTTCAGCGCCTAATGAATAGCAGCGGCAACTGCAACGTCTAAGAAGACCAAAGCTGAGAACTAAACTACTTTGTTCTATTTTTAAGCAGCACCAGCCAGTGCTGTAGGAAGACCAGGTCACTTCAAATTTCGGGCCCCACGCAGATTACTCAGATGGGCGCTCTTGGGCCAGCTTGTACTTCATCAGGCTCTGAACGGGCTCCCTCGTTTTCAGATTCAGATACGGTCCTCCTCACAGTTGCCAACCCTGTTGGCCCCAGTTACGTTATTGAATTGTGGCAAGAAGTTAACCGATACATTAGGCAAACACACCGGAACTCGTGAAAGATTTTCGAAAGCCGCACCAGGTACAGACTATAGGAACTTGAACTGAACCATGAAAAACTTTAAGAATTACCAACAGTAAAACAAAAAATCAATTACATGAGCCTATGGTTGGGTGTCAAAGGGAAAACTCGGAAGGAACCAAGGTGATCCTGCTATGTAGAGCTAGTTGACCCAGTACAAAATCAAACTGACAACATTTTGACAATTGGGTTCACAGGTAGGCCTAGCTACAGCCTACCGCAGGAAGAAAAAAATCAAAATCCATGTCCAGAGCAACCTCAGAACCTATGGGAAGATATCCAAACTCCACGCCAAGGACAACCATTGCAGGATCTAAGAGGAGAAAACCATACATGACCTCCAAGAACGGTCGCAAGTTTCTTAAGATAGGAAACCAGGACCCATTCCTTTGTTTATCCAGCGACAAAAAGCCAATACCTTTTCATCATGTTTTTGTGTTGTCCAGTCAGGAGTACCTCTAACACGTTTCCTAGAAGAGGCGCTACATAATTCTGCGCTTACTTGTACAATTACAGTTACCAACCAGCTTTTCTTCTGTTTTTGTCAAACTTGTAGCAAGCGGAGGCGGTCGGCCTTCCAAATGCGAGAACTCACGGATTCGCAACGAAGTCGTCAACATGTACAAGTCATTCGTGTCGGAAGTTGACCCGAAGGACGTCCTTGACCTTCTGATTCAGAAGAGGGTCATCAGCATCGAACGGAAGGATGAGGTTATGAGCAAGGTGACGAGACAGGACCGATGCAGAGCTCTTCTCGATCAGCTGTTCTTCTGCTCCCATGAAGAGGCGTTTCTGGTCTTGAGGCAGGCGCTTGCTGAAAATTATCACTGGATTGTGGAACGTATTGACGAGTCAAAGTCTGCAATCAATGAAGTCATCAGTTTAGGTAGATGTTTGATTGCACGTGTGATTGTACATATATGCGCGTTTGTCATTTGGGCCGTTTTTGAGTAATTGTTGATTATCGTTTTGATATACGCCGAGGAAGTTGTAATGCAAGGCAATCCAAGGTAAGGAAGGCAGGCCGAGGCAAACGAAGGTAATCAAGTAAGATAAGACAGAACAAAGTGACCAAGGTAATAGGGCAGGCAAAAGTTAAACAAGGCAAGACAAGGCTTGCCAAGGTAAAGAAGGTAAGAAAGGTCAGCTAGCTAAGGTACAGTGCGATGAAAGGTTATCATCAGTAGACAGAGTTACTGCATAGTAGGACGCAAAGCACCTAAATTACGTAGCGCCTCTACGGTAACATGACGTAACTCTGGGCTTTTTAGGTAACCATGGTAACGTGCTGGATATGGTTCGGCGCCTGGAGCAGCTGGAAAGGCGGACGGAGATGGAAGGTCAGCGACTCCTGGAAAAGCAGAATCGACTGACGGTCAAGAAGGACCAGCTGAAAAGGGAACTCGAGACAGCTAAGACAGACCTTGAACTGTCGAAGAACAACGAGGTCGAGCTGACCCGTCAGCTGGACGAGGCCAGTCGAAGGATCATGGAACTCGAGGAAGAAGTGGTCGAGTATCGAACGAAAACCCTGAAGCTGGAAAGCGAGCTGTACTTCCTACAGGATTCATACGACGAGGCGATGGACCGCGAGCGGAAGTTCAAGGACCAGCTGACGAGGCTCGAGGACCGGATGCGTTTGACCGATGGCGAAGATGATGTTGACGGTGCGTTGAACGTTGCGGTCAAAAAGGAGATGCAGACTGGAGCAGGTCCATTAAGCCTTTTGGGTAAGATCTCACATTTAACCTCTCCTCTGGATAATGATTCGAAGCGCCCTTCAATCTATGTCGTGTGTATTATGATAACGGCGCTATGGAAGTAATCGGATTAGAGTAGATAGAAGCAATCGGATCAGGGTAGATAGAAGTAATCGGATCAGAGTAAATAGAATTAATCGGATTAGAGTAGATAGACGTAATCGGATCAGAGTAGGTAGAAGTAATCGGATCAGAGTAGACAGAGGTAATCGGATAAGAGTAGACAGAGGTAATCGGATCCGAGTAAATAGAATTAATCGGATCAGAGTAGCTAGAATTAATCGGATTAGAGTAAATAGACGTAATCGGATCAGAGTAGGTAGAAGTAATCGGATCAGAGTAGACAGAGGTAATCGGATCCGAGTAAATAGAAATTATAATGGGATCAGAGTAGATAGAAGTAATCGGATAAGAGTAGACAGAGGTAATCGGATCAGAGTAGATAGAAGTAATCGGATCAGAGTGGACAGAGGTAATCGGATCCGAGTAAATAGAATTAATCGGATCAGAGTAGCTAGAAGTAATCGGATAAGAGTAGACAGAGGTAATCTGATCCGAGTAGATAGAAATAATCGGAACAGAGTAGATAGGAGCGCTTCTGATTGGTGTTCACTGTGAGAGGCGCTTTATGAATCTAAAAATACAATACAATGCAAATCAGTAATCGAATCAGAATAGATAGAAGTAATCGGATCAGAGTAGGTAGAAGTGATCGGATCGGAGTAGATCAAGCTCTCGAATTAAGTCACATAAAAGAGGGTATGATGTTTGGCTCATATTACTGAGTTCCTCAGTCTTTCACTTCCTCTGTTCCTAAAACGCCTGAAGTCTATTTTATTTATTGCTGATAGCACTGACTTGGGTTGAGAGAGCTTCTGAATTGCTGATTGGCGCTTTATAACAGTACTGTTCGATTACAATTGCAAAACTACAATTACAATTACTGTGTCTTGAATGCACGGCCCGTAAACTGCCTGGTCGACTGTTACGTCTTCCAAGCTTTCTAGTCCTCAACGAAACCATCTTAGCAACTCCACTGCCTCCATCTTGGGCCTCTCTGGAAACCCGCCTCCAATCTTCACTGAACGCAGCGCTCGTGAGTAAGCTGGTGCCCTGCGCTTAGCTTTAGATTAGCGCTTTAGAATTTTTTACTATTACGTCTTACACCAGAGCAGCGTTGTTGTGGTATTGGGTCTTCTCGTTGAATGGACCACAACATTGGAATGTACCGAACAGTTCCGTGCGTTCTGTCAGTTCCTGAATGTTATTCTGGTCTAAACTTAAGACGTATACCTGCTTTTATTTGCCTGAACACACAATGATTCCTGGTTTGCCTAATCATCTACTGGATTTCGACGAGGATTCTACAAGAGATAACAATTTTTATAAGGTACTCACTTGAGGCAACTACCGATAGATGCCTTGTGTATGTGCATTTTGATAACGGAGCTAAAGTAGTGCCTAGATTAGATTCGATTGGATTTGATTGGATTAGATTGGATTATATTAAATTATATTATATTGGACTGGACTTAAAAGAGCCAAGTAACAGTGAAGGAATAAATGAATGGATGGATGAATAGATGAAGAGGCAGATGAAAGAGGGTTGAATGGATGGTTGGTTGGGTGGCTGGATGGCTTTATTGATGGATGAATAGATGGATGAACAGAATGATAAATATATATATAACTAGATGGATGAATAGATGGGTTAATGAATTAATGGATAGATGGTTCGTTAGGTGGATGGATTGAAGGGTCAGGATGAGTTTAAGCTAATTTAAAAGATTTTCTTATACTTTGCACAGCCCCTCCTTTGCCGCCCAGGAGATCAACCAGCTCAACGGAACTTAACAAGCACTCAAAGGAAACGGGTCAGTCACCAAGATGCACACTTTCTCAAGTGAATTTATAGCTATATGGAAAACGCTGTGTAGTACCTAAATTGAAAATAAAGCTTCCAATTATGGCATTTTACACAGCGCTGTAACGCTTCATACAACAGCTCTGGCACTTAAATAGAATTCATAGCACCGCACGTAACGCTCTGGTTCTTTAGGGCAAGCGATAGCACTCTAAGCAAAGCACTAGTACGAAAACATATGCCATTTTATGCGCAAAATACAGCGAATAGGCAAGCTGTAGCACTTTACAAAAACCAGAGGCATCAGAGAAAGTGTTATACTCGGGGAAAAGCCGTAGCATTTTAGAAAAAGCCGCATAACTTTCGACAGATCTGTGGCACTTTAGAGAAACTATAACAGTTTAGACCGAGCAAAACACTTTCGAAAGATGTATAGTTGTTTTGCTGGCTGTTTGCTTAGCTGAGCTTCAAACGGCCTGCTTTCTTCTGAAGGATCGCGAGATCAAATGTTCCGATCTTCACCTGGAGAGTCGCGTTGGATCCTTTCCGCAAACGGAAATCTGGAAAGGTATAAGGCCATTCTTTACTTCATTCGCTCAATTATTTGCTCATTCACTTGACCTTTCGTTCCAACATTTTCACTCTTCATATCATTCTGTGCCGAACTATGCTTGGCACTGTTTCGCGCCAATAAGTTTCTACTGCGCAATAGATTGGCGCCTTAATTTCTGCTGTCAGTCAACTGTGTAAAAGGCGGCAATTATTGATCGCTGCCGGCTGAGCGCGCGCTTTCTAGGCGGGAGCCGACGCCTATATAAAGGAGGTCCGCTGGCACGCATCGGTCAGTCTGCAGCTCAGTCGATTTCCAGCTGCTGTCGGACGCGTACCGCCTGCTGATAGACGTAGCTCGCACGTTCGATTCCCGCCTTTGGTTTTGGCGCGAAAGGTGATCTTGAGCGGAGCTTAGTGAGACGGAGTGTTCAGTGAGTGAGGCTGTACACTGCTTACGATCGGAGGGTTCGGGGTTCGACGCCTGCTCTGTTTTACGTGCTGATCGGACGATCGTTTCTTTCTTCGGAGTTGCCCACCAGCTGAACTGCGGTGCGGTTGAGGTTAGAAACCTGGTGTATAAGTTACGTAGTATAATCAATGTTTATTGTGCGCCATGTAAATAATCTTCTGTTGTGTTATTAATATCTGATTATCATTGAAGACTGATTGGAGGAGATTACCTCAAGGAACAAATCACTTTGTAATTTGTTTTAGTAATAAAGATCTAATTGATTAAATTCAGTAATGGAAGCTGACTTGTCTTTAGTCGAGGAAACTGATGATATAAGGAAAATCTTACGAGAACAGGCCGCCATCTTGAACTCCTTAGTAAGTAAGATACAAAGCTTGGAAACCAGATCACGGTTTCCTGAAAGTGCAGTTGTGGGAAAGAAGGACCCAGATACCCTGCGAGGTATTGGTCTGCCCACAGCAGAAGCCGCGGATACAGCGCCTGGCCATGGTACCCTGGTAGAAAGTGAAGTAGAATCTATAAATGCTTCTGTAGCGCCATCGCAACAGACGTTGCGTAGAAGCGCTAGACTCAGAGATAAAACCCTTAGAGTTTCATTACCTCATACCGGCGAAACTGGCAGCATATTCATTGCTACGCCAGGGGTTCGAACCCGGGATCAGAAGTCTATTGAGAAAGAGATTTTCCCACAACTGCCCGACCCAAGCCTGGATAGGAAGGGGGTCGCCACACCTGGTACCAGAAGTGGGGTAAAATTTGCTGAGACTTCTGATCTAAAATTTGGTGAATCTTCTGAGGTAAAATTTGCTGAGACTTCTGATCTAAAATTTGCTGAGACTTCTGAGGTTAAGTTTGAAACTTCTTTGGTTAACTCTGATGATGAATCTGATGCTGAATCAGAAATACAATTTAAAGAACCACTAAGAAGGAAGGAAAATAAATTTGCTGAGATAGGTAAGAATAAATTTTCTGATGATGATGTTTCTGAACGTGAAAGGGTGAATGAATCTCAACATATTCTGGATTTGGATGAAGATGAATTTGAATATATGTTGCGTCATAGTAACTTGACAACTAGAAGGCCGATAGATGAAGATGATGAAACAGATGATGAGTCAGTGTCTGAAATATCTGTTCATGGTCCGGATGATGAATGGATGAATGATCAATTGTTTGGTCCTACAAATAGTCGGGTTGAAGACCAAATAAAGTTAAAAGCATACACTAATACTGAGTCTCTAGTTTCAGATAAAGTTATGCAAACAGATCGAGGGAAAAGATATTTCCTGGTCGACGGTTTGTCTACGCATGAACCGTCTTCGCCTCGCTTAGCTCGATACGCTCGCCTGCCTCTCATGTCATCGTCGCATCGCCAAACGACTGACTCTGCGACCCAGACTCTCGTCGAAACTATGCGCCGCCCCTCGACATTCCAGTCCATATCGACGAATTCAGCTCCGCTAAACACGATGTCAACCTGGCCTCTTTTCACGACGAATTCGAACGCCGTGAAGTCAAGCCAATCAACACGTCGTCCACCGCCAGTGTTCTTCACTGCAAGCTCCGGGCATGCTGACGTCGAATCGTTGCGGAAGAAAACAGCTAAAGACAGGCGCAATCATCGGTCGAAACCACTCGACCTGAACTGTCCTCACTGTCATGCGCCGCCGCCATTTCCTAGAAATGCTCCAGAATCACGATCAACCAAGGCATTCAAGGGTGAACGACAAGAGAAACCGAAAGCTGCCGAGATGAAAGTCAGTAAGTCAATGGGCGATCCAACTGAAAGTGAACCGCCTGAACCGCAACCGAAACAAGTGAAACTGAAGAAAGAAGAAACTTCTTCCGGTAAGTCTGCTTCCTTGCCAGTTCAAGATAAGACGCTCACTGAAGACAAGTCATGCCAAGATGAAGGTAGGTCTACTTCAGCCGCAGATGAAGTGCAACCTAAGACGAACGCCTCTTCAACCGAGAGTGGTAATGTCAAACCATCCAGACAATGGATCAAGCTTGGGTCTTACAATGGTCGAACCGAGGTCGAAGCTTTCATAAGAAAATTTGAGGTATGTGCTCAAAATAATGGCTGGACTGAAGAAGAAAAGACAAATCAGCTAACCTGTGCGCTAACTGAGCCTGCCAATCAGTTGCTATGGGAATTCAGCTCCGCTACCATGACAACCTGGTCTGACATTATCCAAAGACTCAGACAACGCTATGGCGGCGCAGACCAAATGTCGCTTTACCAAACACAACTGAGCACTCGACGTCAAAAGGAAGGAGAAGAACTTGGTACTTTGGTGCAAGACGTTCGTCGACTCATGATTCACGCTTATCCGGGTCCGACCACGTCCCACAGTGAAGCTGTCGCTGTTCGCTCATTCATCGACGCTATCAGAAATAAAGAAATTGCCATGAAGGTAAGAGAAAACGAACCTACAACTCTCGATAAAGCATACAATCTAGCGATGAGATATGAAGGGTATCTGAGAATTGAAAAATGTGAAGCTGACTCTGTTGAACGACGTCCAGCTCGAGTGAAAACAATTAAAGAACCAGAACTTACTATTGACTTGATGCAGAAGATGATTGATGAAGCTTTGGCGAAACAGAATTTGCATAATCAACCGAAAAGACAATGGGGTGAAGAAATTCCTTTTCAACCTCCGAACTCTATGGGTCAGCCATTTACACGACGAATGAATGATCGCTCTCGATTTGTCCGACGCAGATCTCGACCAAACGATTGGCAAGGTCCTTGGTCATGCTATGATTGTGGTCAACCAGGTCATATTGCTCGTCGCTGCCCGAACCGTGAAGATGCTCTACCGGTCAACAATCCTCCGGAAGAACCGCCTGTTTTAGCCAATCTACATCACGTGGTGGGAAGTAACAATGCATACCTGAAATTACGAATTCACGGAAAAACTGTTTGGGGTCTTTTGGACACTGGCTGTGAACTGTCTTTGGTGCCATCCTCGCTGGTCAAGCCTGACCAAGTGGTGAGATCCAAGCAGCTATTAAGAGCAGCTAATGGTACTGAGATCCGCGTGACCGGCGAGACTTTGCTACGCTGTGAAGCCGAAGGACACTCCTTTGTGATTCATTGCTTAGTAACTGAACAAATCTCTGAAGTTATTCTTGGTCTTTCCTGGTTAGAAAAACAGAAAGCACAATGGCAATTTGGAGACTCACAGATTACCATTGGAGGACATGTGCTGCCGATATGCAACCGACCAGAGACAATGAGCTGTCGAAAGATTGTGGCCGCCAGAGATGTCAAGGTGCCTGCTTTGTGCGAGATGAATGTGGAAGCATTTGCTGTCTTGCCACGTCTGACCATGCAAAGCGGGTCATGGGCAACTAAGTCTCAATTTCTGGACTCAGGTCTTCTTGTCGCAGGAACATTGCTTCAGGACCGCACTAACGAACTGACGGTGCGCGTGATGAATCCAACGCCACAAGACGTACGTCTGCGCCGAGGCTTATCTTTTCCGATCGATGAAGTAGAAATCCTTTCAACGATGCCCGCAAAGCCAGAAACAGACGATCACTTCGCTGTGAATGAAGTAAAGGAAGAACCGGTCTCAACCGACGCTGAAGAAATCCTTTCTCCACTCTGGAACAATGTCTCTGAAGAGGTGACAAATGAAGTAAGAGAACAACTTCGTCAACTGATCTTGCAGAATCATAAAGCTTTTTCACTTCACGAATGGGACTTGGGCTATACCAGCCTACTCCAGCATAGAATTGATACGGGTGAAGAAAAGCCAGTTAGACAGTCTCTACGCCGACAGCCGATGTCACTGCTTCCGCTGACAGATGAGCATATCGACCACATGTCGCGCATGAAAATCATTGACCCTTCTTTGTCGCCTTGGTCAACCCTCGTGATCAAAGTAAAGAAGAAAGATTCGCATCGCTACCTCCCTTTCGCCCTCCCAGCGTATCGAGCTAGCGAAAGCGAAAGTACCGGCTTCACTCCCAACCGCCTTTTCCTCTCACGCGAGCTGTGCTTGCCGATCGACTTAGTGTTAGGCGATTGTAGGGTCCAGCCTGATTGTTTGTCTGTTGATGCTTTTGTTGTAGAACAATTGTCCAAGATTCAAACTGATTTTGCATATGCTCGAGAATTTATGCAGCGCCAAGCTACTGTCAGAGCTTGTAGGTATGATTTAAGGGTGAAAGAGACAAGTTTCCACCCCGGAGACTTTGTCTGGTATTTTTATCCACGCAGAAGGTCAGGGTTGAAGGATAAATGGTCGAAAACTTATATAGGGCCGTACCAAGTCCTAGATAAGCTCAGCCCCGTGCTATACAGAATACGCAAGACGCCGAAGTCTCAACCGCTTATTGTCTATGTGGATAAGCTGAAGAAAGTCGAAGGAGAGCTCCCTTCCGATAAGGACGCCTTGGATGCGACTCTGGATCCAGATCCGGAAGACATTCTGGAAGATGCCCAGTCTTCTGAGATGTTGCCAGAGAGACCCAAAAGGATGAGTAAGAAACCTGCTAGGTTTTGTGATAGTGATTAATAATAGACTTACCATGTTCTTAATTGGATCACTTGTGAAAATGTTATATTGTAGTGGCAGGCAATTGTATAGACGATGCCCTGCGTTTGATGATTAAGGTTTTATGTGAATGATTAATGATGTGTGTATTACTTTGATACTACGTGTTGCTATAGTAACATTGCTTAATGTATATTGTCGGAAATCTATATAGCAACCAACGTGGCCTTGCCTCTCTTTCTGGAGAGACAACGAAAATTTCCAAGGGCTTGTAAATTTTTCCCTGGGGCCGGGAAAGTGTGCCGAACTATGCTTGGCACTGTTTCGCGCCAATAAGTTTCTACTGCGCAATAGATTGGCGCCTTAATTTCTGCTGTCAGTCAACTGTGTAAAAGGCGGCAATTATTGATCGCTGCCGGCTGAGCGCGCGCTTTCTAGGCGGGAGCCGACGCCTATATAAAGGAGGTCCGCTGGCACGCATCGGTCAGTCTGCAGCTCAGTCGATTTCCAGCTGCTGTCGGACGCGTACCGCCTGCTGATAGACGTAGCTCGCACGTTCGATTCCCGCCTTTGGTTTTGGCGCGAAAGGTGATCTTGAGCGGAGCTTAGTGAGACGGAGTGTTCAGTGAGTGAGGCTGTACACTGCTTACGATCGGAGGGTTCGGGGTTCGACGCCTGCTCTGTTTTACGTGCTGATCGGACGATCGTTTCTTTCTTCGGAGTTGCCCACCAGCTGAACTGCGGTGCGGTTGAGGTTAGAAACCTGGTGTATAAGTTACGTAGTATAATCAATGTTTATTGTGCGCCATGTAAATAATCTTCTGTTGTGTTATTAATATCTGATTATCATTGAAGACTGATTGGAGGAGATTACCTCAAGGAACAAATCACTTTGTAATTTGTTTTAGTAATAAAGATCTAATTGATTAAATTCAGTAATGGAAGCTGACTTGTCTTTAGTCGAGGAAACTGATGATATAAGGAAAATCTTACGAGAACAGGCCGCCATCTTGAACTCCTTAGTAAGTAAGATACAAAGCTTGGAAACCAGATCACGGTTTCCTGAAAGTGCAGTTGTGGGAAAGAAGGACCCAGATACCCTGCGAGGTATTGGTCTGCCCACAGCAGAAGCCGCGGATACAGCGCCTGGCCATGGTACCCTGGTAGAAAGTGAAGTAGAATCTATAAATGCTTCTGTAGCGCCATCGCAACAGACGTTGCGTAGAAGCGCTAGACTCAGAGATAAAACCCTTAGAGTTTCATTACCTCATACCGGCGAAACTGGCAGCATATTCATTGCTACGCCAGGGGTTCGAACCCGGGATCAGAAGTCTATTGAGAAAGAGATTTTCCCACAACTGCCCGACCCAAGCCTGGATAGGAAGGGGGTCGCCACAATTCACTTCATCTGTTCATTCATTAATGATTGAATGAATTTCTTTATTCATACATTCATATATCCAGCAACCACTCACCAACCCACTCACCAACCCAACCCGCCACTGTCTGTTCCGCCTATCCCATCCATCCATCCATCCATCCATCCATCCATCCATCCATCCATCCATCCAAATCCATCCATCCATCCATCCATCCATCCATCCATCCATCCATCCATCCATCCATCCATCCATCCATCCATCCATCCATCCATCCATCCATCCATCCATCCATCCATCCATCCATCCATCCATCCATCCATCCATCCATCCATCCATCCATCCATCCATCCATCCATCCATCCATCCATCCATCCATCCATCCATCCATCCATCCATCCATCCATACATCCGTCCATCCATGCATCCTTCCTTCGTTTCGTCCTTGCTTCCATGCTTCCTTTTTTCTTTCTTCCTTGCTTCCTTGCTTCTTGCTTGCTTGCTTCCTTCCTTCCTTCCTTCCTTCCTTCCTTCCTTTTCTTCTTTTCTTCCTTCCTTGCTTCCTTTTTATCCATCCATCCATCCATTCATCCATTCATCCATCCATCCTTCCTTCCTTCCTCCCATCCTTCCTTCCTCCCATCCTTCCTTCCTCCCATCCTTCCTTGCTCCCATCCTTCCATCAAAATCTCCATTCGTCTTAAAGGCAAATGGAAGAAATCTACGGACGTCTGTGTGAAGAAGTTGATCAGCACCAAACGATCGGCGACCGAGTTCTTCGTAGAGGCGCAGGTTCTGCATCGACTCAAACACCCGAACATCGTTCAGTTGATTGGCATCTCGTCCATGTCGCGACCTCTGCACATCATCACCGAGTATCTGCTACAGGGTAGCCTGCGCGACCACCTGCAGGAGGATCAAGGCAACACCGTCGATCTTCCTCTAATCATTGATTTCGCCAAACAAGTGGGTGCATTACAAAATGAGACCACGCCCTCACAACTTTGTACTACCCACTAAAGATGATAAACTTTTTATCTCACGAGTCCTGTTTAAAAAGCCATCCTCTGACCACTAATGCTCATAAATCTCCTCCCTCATTACTCTCAATTAACTTAACAATTCATCAGGCAATAGTTTATAACAATTTGTTGCCTTATTGTCGCTCTAACATTGGCTACTCGTTATATATGATACAATCTTGCTTAGCATTCATTCGTAACTTTTGTTAAACTGCAATGTACCTGATAGCGGTGTGTCTATCAGTTTTGTTTCAAATAAAACGAATATAATAATAATAATAATTGATTATTACATAGAAAGCAAGATCGATTCTGTTGTGAAGCAGTCCTACCTGTTTTGGTCATATAGCATTTAGTATAAGCAAGCCTGATAGGATATAATCTAATCTAATATTAGGTGATGCATCGCATTTTTTTTATGCTTCCATAAACACTCCCGATAGAAGCTAAAACGCAAAGGTAGCAAAGTTGTTTACATACTTCTTGGTATAAATACCTCAGAAGCTTAACAACGAAGGTTTACAAACCTCTATGCCGGAACTCTCTCAAAAGACTAAACGCACAGGTGAGTCAGGTGACGTACTTGTTAACACGCCTCTACAGAATGCAGAAAGCTCAGAAGAACAAGTAGGTCGTTAAGGAGGTCATCCGGATGTCAAGGGATCGAATATTCGACTGAGGCACTGACATGACCACAGCTATCAGGACATCTTTTAAACTTGCATTGGTGTTCATTAAATTTTACTTACAACTGAAGGATGGAGGTTGAGTGGGCGCCATGTGGAGGGTCATTCCAACGACAGTCCCAAGTACTGAAAGTATTTGATTATTATTAATTAGTAACTTCTATTGTGTCGATATCTAATGCACAAGGTGTCAACCGATGGCGCACCGAACCAAACCGTAATCAGGCTAATATCCAGAAAAAAGTCAAGACAGAGGCAGCTTATGGCGAATTTCAGCAATTTGACAAAATAAGTCTTAGGGGCCTAGTTGAGAATGAAATGAGCGACTGAATAGAACCGACTGACACAGGGAGAGGATCTCAACATTCTAGGTCCAGCAATAGAAAAAGCTTGTTCATCAAGAGAAAGACAACTATGTGGCCTGGTTAAACAAGTCTGACAAATAAGGCCTATGTTTTCGTTGGTCAAGATTCAATGTTTTATAAACTATAAGCCCAAAATTGGATCAAATGTTTTGCTGAACAGGAGCCAAGGAAAATATTTAATCACAGGGTTTGTATGCTTTGACTAATTAGCTATGGCTCTTGCCAAATAGCTCGGAACTACTTACAGTAGAGTTTCAGCATGCGTGTACACAAGTACCAACAAGAAGCGAGTTACAGTAATCAATGCGACTCGAGATATTTGCGTTTGCCAGATATATTCTTAAAGACTTTGGGACATATATAATTTATATATGTGTCACGAATGTATTGTAGGGTCTACATATAATTATGACTGATGACTGCGTTTGCCAGAGTTGTATAAACTCAACAAAGCAGCCATCCATTGTTGTTGGCGTCTAGTAAAATTGCCTGTCATTGCCGAATTTCAGATTGCCGAGGGAATGTGCTTCGTGTCCAGGCAAGGCATCG
This sequence comes from Aporrectodea caliginosa, assembly GCA_020284085.1. Lineage (NCBI taxonomy): Eukaryota > Metazoa > Annelida > Clitellata > Crassiclitellata > Lumbricidae > Aporrectodea > Aporrectodea caliginosa. The sequence continues at coordinate 103,258 of JACEVL010001274.1, read as the reverse complement.
TACACAGAGACCTTCGAGCGGGCAATCTTCTTCTTGCCTCGCCAAAACAAGTCAAGATCGCGAACTTTGAACTTGCACTCGACCTTCAGGATCGGACGAAAGCCCAAGTAAAAACCAGTAAGAAGTCCCTCCTAATCACGTACTGACAAATAGCAAAGTGGATGCTCCGCAGTGAACGGTTCTCGTTCTGAAACAGGCTTCCATAAATCTGCGACAGGAGCTTCTTCTCCTTTCTATACCACTATTTACGGGCCAGGTGGTATTTGCTTTTAGCTTTTTCCTGGCTTCCTGTTGCGCAGTGACTGATATGATCTGTCTTGTATAGTCAATTTATTTATTTATTGTTGCGTCAGAAACAAGTTTCAACAGTACAGGCGCAGAAACAGTTACCGTTATTGTTCTGTTTTCTGACGCAATAAATAAATAAATAAATTGTTAAAAAATCCCGAACTTCCAAATTGCAACTTGGATGCTTCGCAGTGAACGGTTCTAATTCTGGAACAGGCTTTTATGAATCTGCGACATGAGCTTCTGCTCCTTTCTCTGCCTCTACTTAGCAGGCGGTTGAAGACTGTTCTGCTAGATCCTGGTCTTGTATAGTCATGCATTGATCACCTCTAATAAGTGTTCTCAAGGGGCGCTATACAAATAAGCACTTGGATTGTATGCCATTTTTAAAGCTGAGAGACTATAATTTTACGTCGGTTGCAAATGGAGCTGCATAATTTTATGTTTATTTCTCTAGTAGTTCCCATGCCTGTTTTTGTCTGTCTTGTGTATCTCTCTCTCTCTCTCTGCTCTCTCTCTCTCTCTGTCCGTTTGTCTATGTCTGTGTGTGTGTCTGCGCGCGTAATTTCTCTGCGTCTTTAACTGTGTCTGTCTCCGTGTCTCTGTGTCGTTCTGTCCCTGTATTATCTTTCATTTCTCTCCGTCCCTTTATATGTCTTCAAGTCCTTCATTTTATGTCTTTTTCTTACCCTCTTGTCATTTATATATTTAACACTATTTTTTGGTATGTATTTGTCCTTCATTCCTTCCTTCCGTCTGTTTCCAGAAGAGTCCAGGTTTCCGATCCGTTGGACGGCTCCGGAGTCACTGGAGTTCGGACGATGGACGTCATCCTCCGATGTCTGGTCCTTTGGGGTTCTGCTGCACGAAATGTTCACATTCGGAGAGATTCCATACTCAGGTTAAGCACGTCCCTTACTTCTGTGTGCTGCGCTACATGGACAGCAGAGCCTAGATTATATCAGCAGGGCCCTTAGATCAAAGACCTAAGGGTCAATTAGACTTATATATGATATAATCTAGTCTGAACTGGCCTGGTCTGGCATGTTCTTGTCCATTCCAATTTAATATAATCTAATCTCAATTCATTGTCCAGATTTCGAAATTTAGAGGAGGGCCGAGTCAAGTTGCCAGAGAGACCCCAGAAAAGAGGTAGAGCAGCTGCTAATGAGAAGATGCGGACAATTCCCCTGGAGATTCCCCTGCAGTTGTTAGAGAGAACAGACTGAGTAGTTAGAGAGGAGGCGGAACAGCTGTTAGAGAGAAGAGGCAGAGCAGCTGTTAGAGAGAAGAGGCAGAGCAGCTGTTAGAGAGAAGTCAGAGCAGCTGTTAAAGAGAAGAGTCAGAGCAGCTGTTAGAGAGATTTAGACAGAGCAGCTGTTAGAGAGAAGAGTCAGAGCAGCTGATAGAGAGAAGAGGCAGAACAGCTGATAGAGAGAAGAGACTGCAGTTGTTAGAGAGAAGAGACTGCAGGTGTTAGAGAGGAGGCGGAACAGCTGTTAGAGAGAAGAGGCAGAACAGCTGATAGAGAGAAGAGGCAGAACAGCTGATAGAGAGAAGAGACTGCAGTTGTTAGAGAGAAGAGACTGCAGGTGTTAGAGAGGAGGCGGAACAGCTGTTAGAGAGAAGAGGCAGAACAGCTGATAGAGAGAAGAGGCAGAACAGCTGATAGAGAGAAGAGGCAGAACAGCTGATAGAGAGAAGAGGCAGAACAGCTGATAGAGAGAAGAGGCAGAACAGCTGATAGAGAGAAGAGGCAGAACAGCTGATAGAGAGAAGAGGCAGAACAGCTGTTAGAGAGAAGAGGCAGAACAGCTGATAGAGAGAAGAGGCAGAACAGCTGATAGAGAGAAGAGGCAGAAGAGCTGATAGAGAGAAGAGACTGCAGTTGTTAGAGAGAAGAGACTGCAGGTGTTAGAGAGGAGGCGGAACAGCTGTTAGAGAGAAGAGGCAGAACAGCTGATAGAGAGAAGAGGCAGAACAGCTGATAGAGAGAAGAGGCAGAACAGCTGATAGAGAGAAGAGGCAGAACAGCTGTTAGAGAGAAGAGGCAGAACAGCTGATAGAGAGAAGAGGCAGAGCAGCTGGATCAAAAACCCTCTCAATTTCAACCCAGTAACTTCTATAGCGCCTTCAATGCCTACCAGACTAATATTCTCATCGCTGTTTTCTTTCTGAACCAGGTAAGACAAACATCGAGGTCTTTGAGTTGATCCAGGCCGATTATCGTCTGCCTTGTCCAAAACGTGAGAAAGGGTTAAGCTGTCCAGATACCCTTCACCTGACGATGGTATGGTGCTGGGACAAAGACCCGGATGCTAGACCTTCCTTCCAGATGCTGCAAAACTTCTTCCAGGAATACTTCGAAGTTTCGGAAGGTAAACGAAACGACAAATTTCTGTATATCAACTTTTTAATATGACATTATACATACACGTAACATAGTTAATATAATAACAGGTATTAGGGTCTAACGAATTACATGCTACAAATGATGCAAGTAAACTTGAATGCGATCGCTGCAAGAAGCCTGGCGTCATGAACTGGTGAAAATGATAATAGTAGGCTATTGACAGTACTAAGACAGCAGGCTTTACTGTGTCACTAATACGTCAACGATATTTTAGCATTAAAATGATTAAGCAGAATTTTATTGTTTTTTCCAGCTGACTTCGTGCAGGATACAATTGTCTCGCGGCCTCAGCTCGTGACTATCATCAAGGGATGTACAGCTGTGCGTGGAATGGCTCTGTTGGACGGTTGGCTGTACGTCGTTCGTTTCGGCTCCACTCAGGTCGAGGTCTATGAAGCCAGGGATGAGTTCAAGAGGAGCAAGAAGAGCATCTCCATCACGTCCCCCGGTCAAAGGGAGAAGTTTGGATTATTTCGTAGGCTGAAGTCACGTCCGAAGAAGGAGCATGTGTCCTCGGGAATTCAGGATATCGCGTCCTGCAACCGCAATAAGCTTCTCTACCTCAGCGACTGGCAGAACATGTGTGTACACTGCATCGATCCGGTTAGGAAAGAAGTGACTCGGAGTTGGGGTGTCGAGTCGGGGGAACCGTGGGGGATTTCCGTCACTTCAGAGGGTAACGTAGTCGTCAGCTGCGCAGATTCAGCAAAGCTATGTGAGTACTCGGCTGAAGGGTTACTTATGAGGACCATCGAGTTGACAATGACCGACGAAGGACCTTGGCATGGTCTCCAGCTGTTGGGTGTCAACAGCTGGGTGGTCTGTCACGGGGGTAGGTACTCTGGCGGCGGCTACGTTTGTGTTGTGGACTCGAAGGGTAATTACGTTAAAGGCTACGAAGAGATTCACCTCAAGGGACCTTCACATCTCGCAGTCCTGTCCAGTAACCACGTACTCGTGGCGGAGAGCACACGAAATCGGATTATACTTCTGCATCCCTCTCTCCGCGGACCGGTCAGAGAAATCCTGAATCCGGACCACGGGGTAATGATGCCCGTACGGATACATCTGTGCGAATCGTCCGGGAGACTTGTCGTCGGACTCGCGGACGGAACTGTTCTAGTCTATCAGATCATGAAGGTTGCAGATTAAACAAACGCCGCTCTGTCCAACTAGGCTATTAACAGAATTTTCCTGTTACCTATCGCAAGCCCTGAAGTCTGAAAACACGCTGTCAAACACCGAAGAAATGTTTTCTCTGAGTTATTATTTTAGCTCCAATAATGCAACAATAATATAATATACTCCAACAATACAACGCAGTACAATTCCTTAATCTGCCAGCATTATACTTGGGCATTAGATGGGACCCATAAGGGAATATGGGTTCCTGTATGCATCATATGCACATGCTGAAAATGTGTAATGCAATTCAATTAGAGAATAGTATAATACATACAGTACTAAGCCTATATGGGCATTACCGTTCATACAGATTTCAAGCCCATCCGTATATATATATATAGTCAAATGGGCCTTTAAGAGTTTCCAGTTGTTCACATTCTGTATCTGAACGGGACCTCTTTTTCAGATAGACCCGGCCTCTCGCAGTTTACGGTCCCTGCAGCGCGTCCATGATAGTCATGCTACTGGAACAATATAGCACAACACAATCCATTAAAATAAAATACATTACTGCAGTGCAATGCAATCTTGTACAAAGCAAACGACCTCTCGCATATGAGTTAGTGACTGTCACAAGGATTATTGACATGGAGCATGGTTGCAATTCAACGGACCCTCGATTGACGTCTTGCACGTTACGAGTGTGGCGCTATAGAAGTCTCTAGATTAGCTTCGATTAGTTTTCAGCATTAATCAATTACTATAATTCCGCCTAATAATTTCTTAGTAAATATCTGCAGTAGCCAAGAATAATGTGACGGTCGCTGGTACGCCCGTCTGCGCTTATTCTTGCTCTTTGTTCTGCACCGCTCTTGCTCCTTGCTCTTTGCTCTGCACCCCTGCACCGCTCTGCACCCTTGCACCGCTCTGCACCCTTGCATCTGCACTCTTGCTCTGCACCCTTGCTCCTTCTTGTTCTCGTTCTTTGTTCTGCACCGCTCTTGCTCCTTGCTCTTTGCTCTGCATTGCTCCGCTCCTTGCACCCGGTCAGGTATAAATATAGGGCTCCCTCGTAGTGTGTGTGCAGATAGAGAGATATATATAGATCAGAGATAGAAGTAGTCCGCCAGCTTGGAGAGTTCGATCTTTCTTCTTTGTCTGTGAGCTGTGTGCAGTCGAATAGTTTGACGTTGAAAATACATCGTGTTGAAACCTAGTGACGCGTTGGTGTTTCTTGACTTTGGCGACCGATCGACTGAGGCGTGTAAGTCCTTCGCAGTACTCTGAAGGCCGAATTTGCGCTCCTTTGAGCGACACGCGGACTGCTATGCAAGCTCAAACCTCTTCCCTGCTGCCTAGAGCTCAGAGACGATCGGCGGGGGTTTTCGCTACAATAATTAACTTATGTGACAGGGATGGGGGGAATGACTTGGGCCACATGACCTGGCATTCCAGTAATGAGTATCCTTCCACATGCAACTGGGTTCTACGTGTGCTTGCTAACATAGTATCCACAGCATACAGGTATGTAATGTAAGGTAATACGTACCGGTACATGTATGTATTTATGCACGTGTCTTTGTGTATATGTGTACATGCAATTATTTATTTTTGCATGTATTTAAGTATGTATGCATGCATGTAAGCTTCAATTAGGTTCCTCTTCTCCTTCTTCACTCTGATATTGTTAGCCTACATCTCCAACCTTTCTTCATAGCTCAAATCCTTGTAATCCCAAATCATTTTTGAAGCTCTTCTTTGGACTTTCTCCAGTTTTTTCATGTCCTGTCTCAGGTATGGATTCCATCTCAGCTATGGATTCCATACCTGGATGCAGTATTCCAACTGTGGCCTAACCTGTGATTTGTACAATCTCAGTATTGTATTTTTGTCTCTGGGAATTATTGTCCTTTTAATTTTACCTAAAGTTGATGCTTCAGCACATTGCCTTGAAGATTTTGCACTCTTGTGCATAATCACTCTCAAGTCTCTTTCTTCCTCACTCACTTTCAATACCTTACCCCCATTTCATATGAAAACTCTTTGTTTCCTTTTCCATATGCATCACTGAGCACTTCTCCAAATAAAAAGCATCTGCCAGTCCTGTGACCATCTAAACATTCTTCTTGGGTTTTGCACTTTCTACGCTTCCTCTTCATTTCCCACTGCTCTACAGATTTGTATCATCTGCAAAACATTACAAACAGCTGTGGCCCAAGAACTGATCGTTGTGGCACTTCAATTATCACTGTTGTCCAGCTAGAATATTTGTTGACTATGCACAGCATTGCACATCTTTTGTCTTCTACTTGTCTTTGAATCCATTTAAGTCTTCAGTCCTCGATTGAGGGTTGGTCGCTCCATGGACAAGTCTTCTCCACCTTTTCTATCTTCCGTCTCTGTCAACAATCGATGAAAAGGCATATTCATCCATGCTGATGTTGTTAAGCGTCCCATTCTCGGTCTTCTCTGAATCGCTCTCTATGGTACAGTTCCCTGTATGACTCCTTCAGGCAGTTTCCCTGTTTCCTCATCAAATGCCCAAAGTATCATTTTCTTCTTTTAAAGATCGAGTAGACTTCTTTGCGTTGTTTTCTCTAACACCCACTCATTTGTTCTTTTTTCTATCCATACTCTCAGTATACTCTTAGGCATTTCATTTCAAACGCATTTATTCCTTCTTTTTTCTTGATAGTCCAACTTTCACACCCGTATGTTGCCTCACTGGCCACCAGGTATCCATCTTTAGTATGCTTTTCCATACTTGTTTCAACGTTGTTACTGTATTAAGACCTCTAGCCAACTTGAGCTTAACGTTGCTGCATCTCGCGTTAAAAGATAGATATCGGAATTTCTACTTGTCCAACCTTACCTCCTCCAGTTTCTATGTTTAAGTTTTCCCTTTTTGTGTTTTTTATTCATATTTATCTTTAGTCCTCTGTTCTCTCCTATTTGTTGTAAACGAGTGACTAGTTCCTGAAGCTCACTTTCTGATCCTGCCAGAAGTACTATATCGTCTGCATAATGAAATGTGACTTTCCTTCCTCATAGCCTCCCTCCCAACCTTCTATTACTTCTCTCATGATTCTGCCATTATGTTACCTTACAGGTTTCACCTCGGAATCCTCTTGACAATGTTCCTGCCACTTTACTTTTGCCTGTTGTTTACAAAGAATTTATTCAATAAATTAATAATATGTGCAAAACCCATTTCTGTCATTGTTATACACAGTTGCTCATGTGAATACAGTCAAAAGCCTTTGTAAAGTTACGAAACACATGTACAACGGCTGTTGATGTATCCTTCTTCCAGTATCCAATTTTTCGATCCTGTCCTGGTTGCTCGGCAGGGTACGCGACCTGTTTCGTCCAGCGAGCCTGTATTTATTTGATATATGTGACTGTCATGTTGCTGATTGGGCCAAGTTTGAATCCATGTTAGTACCTGCCCTCTAATCCCGCATGCTTGGAACTTGTTGGCAAGCCGTTTATGAAGTACTTTGTCTTGGCAAAATCTAGATAAATCTTATCTACATTTTCCCCTCATCTATCCACTCACAGACTTCCTCAAAGAATGCTAACAGATTTGTTAAACATGAGCAACCTCTAATGTAAATTCATATTGACTGCCCTTAATAATATTATATTCATTTAAGTGCTGCACCATATTATCATTAACAATTCTCTCCATGACCATCCACACAAAACTGGTTAAACTGACTGATCTACAGTTACATGGTTCACTTCTGTTATCTTTTTATTCGATGGTACTGTGAGGGCATCTCTCCATTCGCCTGGTACCTTACATCTCCAGTCTGCATTGATTTATTGAAGATCTGTGCTAATGCCTCTCCAATTTCTTCCCAAACTTCATGTAAAAATTTAGGATGTAGTTCATCTATGCCTGGACTCTTGTCGGTTTTTAGCCTTTTCATTTGTTCCACCACATTTTTCTTAGTAAACATTATCTGTGTTAATGCTCTTCCACCACTGTCTAAAACTGCTTGTTTGGGCTCAGGTATGTTTCCCAAATCTTTCTATGTAAACACTATACGTAGGTCCTACAAGTGGCTCATGAAACCTTAATGTTATTAAAGATAATTTACTCCAATCCTTTCACGTCTGTCCATACAGCAGTTTGGAACACCGTCTCCTCTGTCCCCTTCCCTCTGGTCTCCCGGAAATGGGAACGTGTACACTTTCTTTTGACTGCCCCTTTACTTTGACAAGGCGCAGCGCTTGTTAATAGATATCCCCAATAATTCGCTCCTGCTCATTTTAAAAGTCATAGGCATAATTTCTACGCGTGGTTCACAGTAGCTAATCCCACTAATGATGATGAAGTGTACTCATTCTGCGCAGCCAATTCACGAACAGAAACAGTACTTCTCTTATAGTCAAGTTCTTAGCAGAACAGCGAACGGAAATTCTCTCTTAATTATTCTGTCCTCGGGTTCAATTTACAGTTATTGATTTTTAGTGAGGATTTTCCACAAGTGCTTCTATAGTAGCAATGCTTTCAAAGTAGCCCTAGTGTTAGACCTAATTTAATCCATAGAAACACACAGCTTTCACGAACTTGAAATATTGATAGAATGCCAACTAAAAGCTAATTCACGAGCACGCAGCGTAGTAGGCCCACACTGCATCAATCAAGACACCGTCATTCAATTATTAAGTCAAGGTTCTTTAAATACACGGTGATTCAATAAAAAAGCCAAACTTTATAAACAAATATTAAAACTTGAACTATATTTTATTAATAATATTTTCAAAATAAAAATATGCACAGACTTACCTTTTTATTTTAATAACTTCCGGTTTATATTCTCTACTCAAAAAAGCAGACGATAATACGATAGAAAAAATAAACAAGAAACTAGCAATTTCCGAAAAATGCCTTTTAGTAAAGAAGATTTACACATGATAATAGGTTTGAGGGAATCCAAGAATTACAGCAGCCGTCAATTTCTACCATAGTTTCCAGAAAAACATTGGACTAGAAGCGGATTAGATAAATTGCTTCGAAACATTAGCGTTACAGGGTCAGTCGACACCGTCATTGGTAGTGGCAGACGAAGGTCAGCGCGCACTGAAGAAAACGTTGCCCTTGTCGACGATGCTGTTGCCCATTGGCGCCAGCGCCTACAGGCTTGCGTGCAAGCAAAAGAAGGACATTTTGAAGATCTTCTTTAATTAAACAGTCAAACCATACTACTGAGAGTTTCTTCAAGAAAATCTTAAATACTGTTTTCATGTTAGAAGTACTTATATGAAATACAAAGTTTGGCTTACTTTTCATTGAATCACGGTGTATGTAGGCTAATAATGCTGCAAACTGAACTTAGAAAATAAGCGAAGCCATCAAATGAATTTCATTTACGGCACGCCCGTTTTACGCTTTTAGCAGTTTTGCAACTTTCTTCAGCAAACGAGAATTTCAGATTAATAAGATATGAAACAATTATGAATATGTCCTATATATCCATATGTTAGGATGTAAGCTACACGCGGACTTACCGGTTATTCGAGTCGATTTCCGCCCATTATCTTATTAGGTTTCAGGTGAGTTTGTCGCACACCGGTAGGCGTCAGCACTTAATTGTTTACTCGTGCCTACCATGTTCATTGGTTGATAGCGTTTGTAAGCGAGAGTGAAGTTTCAAACCTAATTGAAGCTTCTGGATTAGGTGCGATGGGAATTTGCTGCGTTGGTGTACGCTGCCGTTGGTGAATGTTGTTGCCTCCCACGTGTGGTGTTTCGGACATACAAACCACGTTGGATTGATATAGTTGTTACGGTCAAAATAACGCTTAACATTCGACTTCCTGGTTTAGCATATAGCCTACCTGCTCAATTAGTGACTCAACTGGTTAAACTTGTTGCGTTTGTTCCGAGTATTGTAAAGACGGTCATTAATATTTTGGTCCTGATAGTTTAATTATTTAGTTAAGACACGAAGTTACAAGTAGGCCTATATAAACAAAAGTATATAAACAATGCTTTTGATAATAGTTAAATGAATAGGCTAATCAGTATTATAAATACCGTTGATTATTCTATGAGCTTCATTTTTATGAGTTTCGTGTAATCGTCGATCGCTGATGAAAAAAATGGCAGGTTTGTATATTGTGCTTCAAGACCTGGTATTTCATCCTTTCTGTTTCTCTAGCGACATCTGATGAACTCAGCAAATAAGAATAGGCAGGCATGACTTTATGCATGGGACTGTCCTGACGCCTACTCCATGGCCGAGCAAATTGAGTCTATTGACACTTGGTACACAGATGACAACGGCTCGGCTTTAGAGGATGATTTTACCCTCATACTGGTTTTTTCTTACCTTTGTATTACCTCTATCTAGAACCAGGTATGAATTAAGTAGGGTGGATCTTATTTTTACGTTGAGAATATGATCTTTTTACCCTCTTATGTTGTTTCTACATGCCTACTTTAAAGAATTCATACAGAATACTGTATTGTATCTATAAATTTGTATAGCACCAATCATCGGAGCTCCCAGTTCGAGAGACCCAGGTAAAAGAAAGAGGCCTTGAGACAACGAAAAGGGGCACTTGGACCACCAGTTAATAAGCAGGAACGCGTCGAAGCAGGGAGGCAAAGGCACGAGGTTTAGCCATAACAGTCCTTGCTCGCGAGACAAGGAGATCACGAGGGTCAAGTGAGTGTTGCGGGCGAAGAGAAGTGGCTGAGGTCGGCAGGCGGATGTGGTGACGTAGATACTTGAAACCTCGGCCAGTATACGACCGGCTGATTAATGTGAGAACCATGAGTTGAACTCGAACAATAAGGGGGAGCCAACGAATGTGGTTAAACATGAAAGCAGAGATGTGAGATGAGCGAGGAAATCGGGCTATTAGTCTGGCTGCAGCATTTAGAACAGACTGGAGAGGGGAGAGACTAACTTTTGGAAGACCAACCAAGAGAGAATCACAAAATCAATTCGGGAGCAGATGAAGGCATAGACAATAGAGGTAAAGACAATCATTTCTCTAAGCTCCTCAGGTGGAAGTAGGAAGATGTGGTTTTGCTATATTATAGGTAAAGGACAATGGATGATTGCTCTAAGCCGCCTCAGGTGGAAGTAGGAAGATGTGGTAAGATTGGCAATATGTTCAGAAAAGGTTCGCGTGCTGTCCAGGACTACACCAAGGTCTCGATCATTGGAGTGAAAACTAAAGAAGGGGAATCTCTGTAAGAAGAAGGAATTATATTGTTCAAGCTCAATAGGCTGTTGGCGAGTGCCGAACCATCTTATTTGGATTCCCCAGAATATGACTGCTATTGATACATAATTAGAGGTAGCTCAACGATGCTGAATCTTCTCATACTACACAAGCTGAGGCCGCTGGCCAGCATTTAGAAAAACAAATTACCAGTACCTGGTATTTTGTAGTCCAGTTGGCTTTTTCTCGAGTCATTATGCACATTCAAGTATTCTTTCACTAATCCTTCATTGCTTCACACATTTTACCCAATTTGATTCTTATACACTCTCATGTGTTTTTGTTTCATGTGAAGACACGATAGCTTTGTAATGTACACTGAATATATTTTGTTGTTGAACGATGCTTACTCTTTTAACTTACTGAGCTCCAGGATCAACAAGTTTAAAGGCAGAATTTCAAAGATCCGTTACCCTGGTTGTGCATTGGGACGGCAAACTCATTCCTGATATAACTGGAAAAGAGAAGGTTGGCCATCTGCCTGTGCTTGCTTCTAGTAACAATGTTCCTCAGTAGAACACTGTTGCCAAGCATCCACCTGCAACAAGGGAAGCTCAAGGAGCTGCCGTCTTTGAAGCAATGGAATTCTTTAATTGATTTGTTTTGCTGACTGTACAGCTCATATCATATTTTATTGTTTGGGCATTTTGCAATTTTGTATGGCTCAGTCAGGTTCTGCTGTTATAATCTACTGACTGTTGGTTAATAATTGCTGAAGAAATGTTTTCATTAACAAACACAAATATCGTATCTATACCCGACATCATCTTATTCTGTTGGTAAAATATATAGTGGGACCGGGACCCAATTAGTGGGACTTATATCCCTTCTGGTCTCCCTATTGTGTCTATTATTGAGCATTCGTTGTGAATTATGATTATGGAACTACTTGACTTTGGAATATATATATATATATATTTGTGTGTGTGTGTGCGCGCGTGTGTGAACAGATGGATAAATGGATGGAAGAATAGATGGATGGATGGATGGATGGATGGATGGATGGATGGATGGATGGATGGATGGATAGATGGATGGATGGATGGATGGATGGATGGATGGATGGATGGATGGATGGATGGATGGATGGATGGTTAGACGGATGCATGGTAGATTGAAGGATCAGTAGCCTATGATTTTAAGCTACTTTCAAAGATTTTCTTGTACTTTACACAGCCCCTCCTTTGCCGCCACCCAGAAGACCAACCGATTCGGCGGAACATAATAAGCACTCAAAGGAAACGGGTCAGTCTCCGAGATGCACTCTTTCTCAAGCGAATTTATAGCACTGTCGAAAAGTCTGTGTAGTACTTTATGGAAAATAACTTAAATAAGGCATTTCCGGGGATAAGCTGAATAGCATTTTACACAGCGCTTTAGCACTTCATAATACAACTCTTGCATTTTAATAGAATTAACTTAGGAATGTTCTGTTGGACCAATAAATTGATAGTTATCGTTATGGTTAAGACTGGGGCAGTGATTCAGAGGCATGCAGCACCACTCGAACTATGTGTTTCGACACCAATAACGGAAAATGTAGACAAATTGTTGGTACTTACATCACTTTGGAGCAAAGGTTTGGTAAGGAGCCCCTAGCATGGCATGCAGACGTCACATTATGGAACTGATCATTGGTTAAGTCTCCTAGGTATGCATGAGATCAATGTCTTCAACAGAAATGCGCTTTAAGCGCTTTCATGTGTCCTGTGGATTCATAGACACTGAGAAATATGAAACAGGAATTGCAACAGATGATCCGGCAAGTTTTGTGATGTATTTTTTTTAAACTATCAAGTTTGATAACAAGAATTTTGAGTAAAGTCAGCCGAGAGATGATTACAACGATTTCCTTCAACCGGTCCTTGTTTTCTCCTAAATGCCGTGTCAGCTAAATTATTACGATGCATGTCCCATGACCGCACCATGCTCGTTGGATATCCAAAGGCATGTACAACTGTACATCGTCTGAAGATTTGGATGTTTCATACCCAGTTCACACTGTGTTGCCATGTCTGGGGAACCTCTAATAAGTTTTCGTGAAGAGGCGCTACATAATTTTGCACTAACGATTACAGTTACCACCTTTTCTTCTATTTCTGTCTAAATTGTAGCAAACGGTGATAGTCGATCTTCCAAGTACGAGAACTCACGGATTCGCAACGAAGTCGTCAACATGTACAAGACTTTCGTGTCGGAAGTTGATCCGAAGGACGTCCTTGACCTTCTGATTCAGAAGAGGGTCATCAGCATCGAGCAGGTGGATGAGGTGATGAGCAAAGTGACGAGACAGGTCCGATGCAGAGCTCTTCTCGATCAGCTGTTCCTCTGCTCCCACGATGAGGCGTTTCTGGTCCTGAGGCAGGCGCTTGATGAAAATTATTACTGGATCGTTGAACGCATCGATTTGTCAAAGTCTGCAAACAAAGAATTAATCGGTTCAGGTGAATGTGTGACTGAACGTGTGGTTGTACATAGTTTTATACGCGCGGTTTTCGTGTGGATCGTTTCAAGTAATTATAGGTTTGAATTTTGTTTTAATATACACGGAGCACGTTGTAAGACAAGAAAGTCAAAGGTAAGGAAGGCAGTCCGAGACTAACAAAGGTAATCAAGGAAAGGCAAGGTAGGCCAAAGTATCCAAGATATACGAGGCAAACAAATGATGAAAATGATGCTATCCAAGGCAAAGAAAGTGAAGTATAGGCCAAGCAATGTGTGACTGCACGTGTGGTTGTACATAGTTTTATACGCGTGATTTTCATGTGGACAGTTTCAAGTAACTATAGGTTTGAATTTTGTTTTAATATACGCTGAGGAAGTTTTAAGTACAGTACCATGAAAGGCTATCATCAGTGGACACTTTTACTGTATAGTAGGAATCGAAGCGCCCATACGGTAGTATAACGCTGGTTTATTTTTAGGTAACCTTGAACTGTCGAAGAACAATGAGGTCGAGCTGACCCGGCAGCTGGACGAGGCCAGCCGAAGGATCATGGAACTCGAGGAAGAAGTGGTCGAGTATCGAACGAAAAATCTGAGGTTCGAAAGCGAGCTACATTCCCTACAGGATTCATACGATGAGGCGGTTAAACGCGAGCAGAAGTCCAAGGACCAGCTGAAGAGGCTAGAAGATCGGATGCGTTTGACCGAAGGCGAAGGTGACGACGACGGTACATTGAACCTCGCGGTCAAGAAGGAGATGCAGGCTGGAGAAGGTTCAGACATCCTTTTAGGTAAGATCCCTCATTGAGCTTCGCCATTTTATAATGCTTCGAAGCTACCCTCGATCTATGTCTTGTGTATCATCATAATGGCGCTATAGAAGTTATCGGATTAGATTAGAGGAAATAAAGTTCTCTAATGAAGTCACATAGAAACGGTATAATATCATGTTTAGCTAATATTACTCTGAATGCACAGCACGTGTACACCGAGGCATACTGTTCTATTTGAGTTCTGCTGCGTCTTCCAGCTTTCTAGTTCTCAACGAAACCCACGTTGGCAACTCCTCTGTCTCCCGCTCTGGTCTTGTTGGCAACCGGACTCCAATCTCCACTTAACGCAGCGCTCGTGAACAAGCTGGTGCCCTGCGCTTAGCTTTGGATTAGCGCTTTAGAAATTTTTTACTATTACGTCTTACACCAGAGCAGCGTTGTTGGGATTTTTGAATGGACTGCAACATTGGAATGTACCGAACAGTTCCGTGCGTTGTGTCAGTTCCTGAATGTTATTCTGGTCTAAACTTAAGACCTACCTGCTTTTATTTGCTGACACACGATGATTCCTGGTTTGCCTAGTCATCTACTGGATTTCAACGAGGATTCTACAAGAGATAACGATTTTTGTAAGATACTCACTTAAAGGAACCACCGATAGATGCCTTGTGTATGTGTGTATTTTGATAACGGTGCTAAAGATAGATTAGATTCGATGGGACTATAGACTTAAAAGTGAATGAATGATTGAATGAATGGATGGATGGTTGGATGGATGGATTGATGGATGGATGGATTGATGGATGGATTGATGGATGAGTAGAACTGATGGTCGAATGGCTGGATTGATGGTTTGTGGGATGGGTGGATGAATGGATTGATAAATAGATGAACGAATAGATAAGTAGATGGATCGATGGACGAATTAATGGATGGATAGATGAAAAGGCGGATGAATAAATGAATGAATGTATGGTTGGTTGGATTGGAGGATGGACTTATTGATGGATGAAAATATATGACAGATGGATAAATAGATGAAAGAATTGATGGACGGATGGATGGATGGATGGATGGATGGATAGATGGTTGGTTAGATGGATGCTTTGAAGGGTAAGGATGATTCTAAGCTACTTTCGAAGATTTTCTTGTACTTTGCACAGCCCCTCCTTTGCCGCCGCCGCCCAGAAGGCCAACCGACTCGGCGGAACTTAACAAGCACTCAAAGGAAACGGGTCAGTCTCCGAGATGCACACTTTCTCAAGTGAATTTATAGCACTGTCGAAAATTCTTTCTAGTACTTTATGGAAAATAAGGCATTTTCGGGGATGAGCTGTATAGCATTTTACACAGCGCTTTAGCGCTTCATAGTTCAGCTCTGGTTCTTTAATGGAATCCATTGCACTGCGCACACCGCCGTGGTTCTTCAGGATATGTTAAAGTTCTTTAAGCAAATCAAAATCCCTAACACTTTATGAAAGCATATGCCACTTTCAGCGAAAAACACAGCACATAGGCAAGGCTGTAGCACTTTATAAAAACCAGAGTGCATCCGATAAATGTTCTACTTCAGGGAAAGCCGTAGCTGTATAGCGTTTTAGAAAAATCCATAGCACAAATTTGTGACTCTTAAGAGAATGATATTACAGTTTAGACTGAGCAAAATCCCTTTCGACAGATTTCTAGCAGCTTTGATGTTATTTGTTTGGTCAGCTGAACTTCAAACGGCCTGCTTTCTGCTGAAGGATCTCGAGATCAAATGTTCCGATCTTCACCTGGAAAGTCGCGTTGAATCCGTTCTGGAATTTCCGGAAACGGAAATATGGAAAGGTATAAGGTCATTTCTTTACCTCATTCGCTCATTTATTTGCTCCCTCACTCGACCTTTCGTTCCACCCGTTCATTCTTCAAATATATTAATTCCATTCTTTATAATAAGATATTGAAATTAAACTCATAATGAACAGACCGAGAACGAATAACCTCATACTGAATTCACGGAAATGATCATCAACCCGGCAGCGATTCGGATAGGCCGTCATTCTCACCTCGAATGCTCAATTTTGGTATCCCCGGGTATAAATATAGACATCCGGCGCGCGGGCTGGTCACGCTGTACTGCCGGGCCTCCAAACTGGTGCGAACCGATCTGTGAGAGTCGACCAAAAAGGACCCATACTCAGGATCCATGGGCAGGGACCTGTCCAGAAGACATATTGCTTCGACCAAAAGCGGAGATGACAACCTTATCTGATGGTGCACAACTCGATCTGGAATGAAACATATACGCCGCTCCCACTGGAGAATACACCACCCAGGTTACATATCAAACTATACATACATCGCCAGGTGTCACCTCTGTAGCGCCATGATACATCCATCCCATCCTTCTTTCCTTCCATCCATTCATCTACCCAACAACCAACTCAGTTACCACCTCTAGCCCTTCGTCCGTCCGTCCGTCCGTTATTCTGTCTGAGCATCCTTTCATCGCAGTGCATATTTTAATGGATTTTGACTACTGGGACCAGTGGGTGGCGTAAGTAGTAGGGTTCTTGGTTCGTGCTTTGTACCATGCCGCACACCAGGCAAGTGCCCAACATCCCAACATACTGGAAAAGTTGACGACCGGGGGGGTAGCGGTCAAAAATTGTCAAGGTTCCATTAGTTACACAGGGCGTAACTAGGGTTAACTAGGGTTCGTGTCGTTGCGCCGCCCGTTGAGAGCAGTCCCACGGAAAATTATCTTCATTACTTCCGCCAAAATTTCTGATGACCTTTTTTTTTTTTGCTCTTCGCCCGAGAAGGACACGGTCAGGAAGCGTGTCAGACGCCTCGTATCTATCATGCTTTGTACCACGCCGCCTCGTATCTATACAGTTTTTCCATAAATGTTGCTTGAAGAATTTTTTCGAGGGGGGGTAGTAACGAGTGTTTTCCACCAAACATTTTCCCCTCCTCCTCAATCCACCCTGATTCTCTACGTACGGGTACATAATAGACACAATTTCCCCCCTTTATGTTATTAGTGGGACAAAGTCTCCTACTGTAATTCCAATGTTATGAAATTAGAGTATTACCTAGGACAAATCACCAAAACTACTGGGACATATCCTAAAACTGCTGGGACATATCCTAAAACTACTGGGACATTTGTCCCAGTAGTTAAACAGTTAAAATATGCACTGTTTCATCGATCCTCCCATCAAAATCTCGATTCGTCTTAAAGGCAAATGGAAGAAAACGACGGACGTCTGTGTGAAGAAGCTCATCGGCAGCAAACGATCGGCGGCCGAGTTCTTCGTCGAGGCGCAGATTCTGCATCGACTCAAACACCCGAACATCGTGCAGTTGATTGGCATCTCGTTCCTGGCACAACCTCTGCTCATCGTCACCGAGTATCTGTCCCTGGGCAACCTGCGCGACCACCTGCAGGAGGATCAAGGCAACACCGTCGCTCTCCCCTTAATCATTGATTTTGCCAAACAAGTAGGTGAATATTGATTGTTGCATAAAAGAAGATCGATTCTGTTATGATGCAGTCCTAACTGTTTTGGTCATATCGCATTTAGTATGAGCTAGTATAAACTAATCTTAGGCAAGGTATCACTGTCACAGTTGTTTCCATGCTTCTTTAGAAACTTCCTAGAAACTAAAACGCTAAGGTAACAAACTTGTTTAAAAGCTTATTAGTATAAACACTTCAGAAACTTAACAGTGAGAGTCTACAAGCCTCTATGCTGAGACTACCTCAAAAGGCTAAACGTACAGTGGACGAACTTGTTAATACGCCTTTAGAGAATGTAAAAAGCTCATTAGAGGTAGGAGGGCATTAGGGAGGTCATCCGGAGGTCAAAGGATCGAATATTCGGCTGAGGCGCTGACATGACCACAACAGCCTATCGACAGGACATCTTTTAAATATGCATTGGTGTTCATTTACTTACCCCTGAAGGAAGGAGGGTTGAGTAGGCACCACGAAGAAGGTCAATCCACCGACGATCCAAGTTCTAAGGCTAGTTGATGGTCCTTGATTATTAGTAATTAGTCACTTCTATTGTGTCGATATCTAATGCACAAGGTGTCAACCGATGGCGCACGAAACCAAACCGTAATCAGGCTAATATCCAGAAGACAAGTCTGCTAAGTCAGAGGCAGCTTCAGGCGAAAGTTTGCAATTTGACAATACAAGTCTTAATTAGGAATGAAATAATAATGATCGTCTGGGTAAAGCGAAGTCACAAGGAAGAGGGTTTCAAATCTAGGCCTAGTTGAAGAAACCGAAGAAACTTATTCACCAAGAGAAAGCCAATTATGTGGTCTGGTTAAATAAGTCTGAGAAATAAGGGTAAAATCTGAGCGTGTTCGTTGACCAGAGTTCAATGTTTTTTAAACTATGAATTCTAGTGTGAAATAACTGGTTTTTTGATCAGGAAGCCAAAGCAAAGATTTAAGCCCAGGGTTGCATGTTTTGACTTAGGCCTATTAGCTATGTCTTTTTCCAAATAGCTCTGCACGCTTTAGAGTTTCGGCATGCGTGGACAGAAATACCAACAAGAATGGAGTTACAATAATCAAGGCGACTCGAGATCATTGCTTTTGCCAGAAATCTCCTTAAACTTTAGGACATAGCGCCTAATTATGCATGTGTCACGAATGTAGGCTACATAATTATATGACTGCACCTCCAGCGTTGTATCAACATAACAAAGCGGTCATCCATTGTTGGCGTCTGGTCGAATTGTCCGTCATTGCGAATTTCAGATTGCCGAAGGAATGTGCTTCGTGGCAAGGGAAGACATCGTGCACAGTTCCATTCTATCGGCCAATATGGTTCTTGCCTCGCCTCAATTAGTCAAGGTCTCGAACTTTGAAACAGCGCTCTACCTTCACGGTCGGAAATCCCAAAAAGTAACCAGTAAGATATCTCTCCTAATCCGTTGAGATTAATCAAATCTAATCTGATTTTGAAATATCAGTCTAAAATATAAAGTAATCTAGTTTGAAAGTAACCCTCAAAGTGATTCAAATTTAATTTGAGACCTGATTAAAACAAATTGAATATTATTTGACCTAATTTATGATTCAGTCTTATCTAATCCCATGTGACATAATCATAGTAACATTTTATCAGAGCTAATCTAATCTAATCCAGGTGACACCAGTGTGATTCTCCTTACAGATTTTATTTTAGTTATAGTTACAGTTATAGTTAATGATTTTTATTTTAGTTATAGTTATAGTTATAGTTAGTATTATTTTTTTAGTTATAGTTATAGTTATAGTTAATGGATTTTTATTTTAGTTTATTTTAGTTACTACTTAGTTACAATAATTAAGGCTATAAGCAAAATTGTGCGTATTAACACGCTGTTTCACAATTTGCTCAGAACTTTGAAAGCCTTTGAAGCATGGGTGCATTCAGCTTCATGAATACACGAGTTTCCAAAGTAACTGACAAATTGCATAATAAAAATATCGCATTTTTCGTTCTCATTTATGTCGAATCGTCCATACTGCACTTCCTATTTTTATTTTTTGCATTAACGAAAATAAAGATGAATTTTCGTTAGTGTTATTTTCGTTATAGTTATAGTTATAGTTAATGATATTTTTTTAGTTATAGTTATATAGTTATCGTTAACGAAATCATTTTGTTTTCGTTAACGAACATTTTCGTTATCGTTATCGTTAACGAGAATCACACTGGGTGACACCTATTGGCAACATAATACCAGTCGAATCGAGGACAAAGCACAGATCCAACACACGCCGAGTTTTGTTCACAAGCACTCAGTGTATACTTATTACTTAATAATAATATTAATTTCAGTGGTTCTTTCATTAAACCCTTAATTGACATGGATGAGGGGTAGCCGTTCCAGAATACAACACTTTTATAATTTCTAAGACCCTTGGGGAATGAAGTACCTCAGGGCATTAAATAATAATAATAATAATAATAATAATAATAATAATAATAATAATAATAATAATAATAATAATAATAATAATAATAATAATAATAATAATAATAATAATAATAATAATAATAATAACAGAATAACAGAATTTAACGCCATCGCCTTCCTAGGCACCTTTTGCCGCCTGATCTTGACGAGGTCTAGCCTTCCCAGAATGCATTTTTGTATCTCCGGATAATTTTACATATAATTCCTGAGGGATCTGAGGTACCTCTGGTAAAAATAAAATAAATAAATAATAATAATAATAATAATAATAATGTGACGCTAGAGGGCCATGGCCAGGAGGCCGTCTATTTCAGACCTCGTAGATTGTTTTGGTTTTAAACCTAATTTAAACTAAGTTCGACTTCTCCGTTGCTCATCGTTTTAGCAGGATTATTCAGTCACGGGCCGTGCGTTAGGATTTGAAGTGAATTCGCTTCTACCTGCTTTTCTAGGTCAATTTTGATCGGGCCGAGTCTGTCAAGGTGCGTGGAAGCGACTCGCGCATGCGCACAGGTGGAAACACCCCCTGTACAACGTTAAATGTGGATTATACTTTTAACAAATCAACAAATAAAAAGGACTACTCGGTTCTTCTCAGCCACGGACTGGTCTTCTGTTCTTCAGGTTAACTCGCACTTTTATACTCTTATTGGATGACTTTGGATTGTTGCAGGACAACGCACACGTGGAAGCGGTTCGCGCATGCGCAAGCCCCCTTGCACAACGCTTATGGTGGATTATATAACTAATAAGTCAACAAATCACGGGCCTACTCAAGTCTTCTCAGACACGGACCTAGCTTCGGATCTTCAGTTTAACCCGTATTAATCGCCTGTTGTTCTTGAACGATATTAATCAGTCCGAGTTTGCTGTGGGAGGGCGCACACACGGAAGCGGCTGGCACGAGCGCACGGTCTGAAGCACCCCCGGTGGAGCACACGGTGGAGCTAGCTGGACTACTTCCCCCTGGCTCTCGAGAGATGGAACCGCGATCTTCGACCTCGCCGCTCGGACCTAGACCGAAGAAGGCCCAAGGCATCTGTAGCGTCTGCCACGCAGTTCGGCAACTCCACATCAAAGATGGCAGCGTCCACCAGCACGGGCCAAGGTCAAACCCTTGCTTGGGCTCGCGACAACCGCCTTTACCTGACACCCGGCCATCACTGGGACCCGTTCGTGACGATCGGACGACGGGGCTCCCGCGGCCCTCTGGGACGACCGCGGGTGCATCTTGCATCGCCGCTGGGCTTGCCACGTCCAGTTCACCTCGGGCACCGGACGACCTGGCAACCCAAGGACCAGAGCAGGCTGGAACATCAAGACACCCTAACCTCTC
The DNA here is from genome assembly GCA_020284085.1 of Aporrectodea caliginosa. Taxonomy (NCBI): domain Eukaryota; kingdom Metazoa; phylum Annelida; class Clitellata; order Crassiclitellata; family Lumbricidae; genus Aporrectodea; species Aporrectodea caliginosa. The sequence continues at coordinate 81,658 of JACEVL010001274.1, read as the reverse complement.
GAGAGGCCTGCTTAGACATATTCCCAGAGGCGCCCGGTCTGGAGCTGGTCATCTTCTGACTGACATCATTGAGTCGGTTCTACGAGACCCTCTCGGCACCGAGGGGTGGCGCCGCCTACTCACCTTCGGGGCAGGAACCCTGGAGGTGCCCACAAGGGGCGGTCGGAAACGGAACCTCACGTCCCTAGTTAGGAGACGCATCGCCGACTTCCACGACAGGTGGTCCGACGTGGCCACGACCCTCTTCTCACCGAAAGGCGCCGACCTCGGTGGACGGAGGCGGTCGACCCTAAGCGGAGAGCAGTCGAGGGCTGCTGCAATTGCCGCCAAACTGGAGGACGGCAACATCAGCGCGGCAGCTCGCATCCTATGCTCAGACGAGGCCCCGGCGCCGGTGGATGAGGAGACATTAGAGCTCCTGCGCCAAAAGCACCCGGCCCCACCACCGGATCGCCCAGCCATCCGTCGTCCGGCGCCGACTGAGCCCTTTCAGACTTCCGAGGCGGAGATTCGCGCCATGATCCGCTCCTTTCCTATGGGCTCTTCGGGCGGCCCAGACGGTCTTCGTCCCCAGCACGTCGCGGAGCTGATGGGCGACCCGGACGCTGGACCCGGGCTGCTCAGAGCGACGACGGCGCTCATCAACCTTCTACTCGCCGGCGTCTGTCCCCCGGAGCTGCGCCACATCTTGTTCGGCGGCACACTCTTCGCTTTACGCAAGAGCTCTGGCGGCCTTAGGCCGATTGCCATCGGCTACGTATGGCGCAGACTGGCATCGAAATGCGCCAATGCATACGCGGTACCACGCGTAATATCTCACCTGACCCCGAGACAGCTGGGGGTTGGCGTCCCTGGGGGCTGCGAGGCGGCGGTCCATGCTACCAGGCGATTCCTGGAAAACATGGATCCGGGATCCATTATGGTCAAGCTGGACATCTCCAACGCCTTCAATAGTTTACATCGGGACAGAATGCTGGAGTCGCTGGAGGAAACCATCCCAGAACTGGCCGCATATTGCCACCTTGCATACGCTGACACAACATCCCTTCAGTTTGGGAGATTCACCATATCGTCGCAAGAAGGCCCACAGCAGGGCGACCCCTTGGGGCCCCTGCTTTTCTGCCTCCCACTCCAACCGACACTAACACGGCTGCTGTCACCCTTGGCTTTCGGTTACCTGGACGACCTCACTCTGGGCGGCAGCCCCGGATTGGTTAACGCGGATGTGGACTTGATCGAGAGGGAGTGCTTGAGCCTTGGCCTCGTATTGAACCGCGCCAAATGTGAGCTAATCACCTCCGATTTCACCAGCTACGAGCGGAGCTCTTTGAGTCAGTTCACGCGCGTCGACCCCTCAGCGGCCACACTCCTGGGAGCGCCTCTCCTCCCGGCTGAGGCCCTTCTTTCCACCCTCGACACCGGCGTGGCCGACCTCACAAGAGCTCTCGAAAGACTTCAACATATCGCCCGACAAGATGCTCTACTAATCCTCAGGTGCTCCCTCGGCTCGCCGAGGCTCATGCATATACTGAGATGCACCAGCTGCTATGATCACCCACGTCTCATGGTCTATGACGGGATGTTGCGAGGAGGGATCGAGAAGATCTTGAACGCGGTGCTGACCGACATCCAATGGGCACAGGCTTCTCTCCCGATTAGGATGGGGGGGCTGGGAATTAGGAGGGTGTCATCGCTGGCACTACCCGCCTTTTTGGCTTCGGCTGCGGGCACCCTCCAAATCCAGTCACTCATCTTGGGAACAACACCTGACCGCGAGGACACGGCCTACACCTCTGCGCGATCGCACTGGCTACAAATGACCGGGATTTCAGACCCTGCGGATGTCCCGGGCCATAAACAGTCACAATGGGACGCACCGCTGCTGCAGCAGGTCCTCTCGTCGGTCAGCGACGCACTACGGGACCCCTACGACCAGGCTCGTCTGAGAGCCGCGCAATCTTCCCACGCTTCAGACTGGCTATACGCCCTCCCGCTCACCGCACACGATCTAAGACTAAGCGACGAGGCAGTGCGAGTGGCGGTCGGTCTGCGCTTGGGCCTGGCCATCTGCGAGCCGCACACATGCGCATGCGGTGCTCCGGTCTCGTCCAGAGGCTCGCACGGTCTCTCCTGCTCCCTGGGATTCGGCCGTCAGGCCAGGCATGTCGCCGTCAACGACCTCATCTTCCGCGGCCTCAACAGAGCGGGAATCCCAGCGGTCAAGGAACCGTCCGGCCTCACCAGAGCGGATGGTAAGAGACCAGATGGCCAGACCCTGATTCCGTGGTGCAGCGGAAGGGCCCTCATATGGGATGCGACGGTGGTGGATACCGTGGCCGCCTCATACATCACCGGGACGGCGGCTGAGGCAGGGGCGGCGGCGGAGATAGCGGCCACAAGGAAACACGCGAAATACACAGAGCTACAGAGGAGATACATCTTCATACCGGTCGCCGTGGAAACCCTTGGGCCTCTCAACAAGGAGGGTTTCGCTTTCATATCAGAGCTGGGTCGCCGCCTGACGACAACTACCGCCGATAACCGTGAGACACGCTTCCTCTTTCAGAGCCTGTCGGTGACTGTTCAACGATTCAACGCAGTCGCCTTCCAGGGCACTATGTCGAAACTATCAGAAGGAGGAGTGCGATGGTCACAACAACACTAACGCTTTTTTATGTTAATAATAATAATAATAATAATAATAATAATAATGATAATAATAATGATAATGATAATGATAATGATAATGATAATGATAATGATAATGATAATGATAATGATAATGATAATGATAATGATAATGATAATGATAATGATAATAATAATAATAACAGTAGCCCGGGACTGAATGACGGCTTATAAACATATTGAAAACAGTTAATTTTAATAGTCTGCATATGGGTTTGTTGGCGTTATGAAGAAATAAATTTGTATAATAATAATGATAATAATAAAAAATAATAATAATAATAATCTGGGTAGCTGTCTCACCCTGTCACAAGCTGCGGGTCAGGCTGGGTGACGAATCGGTAAGGGTGGCGGTGAGCCTGTGGTTGAGGTCCTGCTTGGCGATTGGTGCCCCTTCGGCGCCCCGGTGTTGGCGGATGGCCATCAAGGGCTGTTCTGCGCGCTTGACCCGGGTCGCTTTCGGTCCTGGGACAATAACTGGGCTCTGTTACGAGGTACCCACGGTAAGCCACTTTTATGTTGACGATACAATGTTTTAATGCGGTGGCCTTCGGGGTACTTTTGGGGACTTTCGTCGGCCAGGAGACAGACGAATAGGGCCTTTCCAGACATATAATTATTCTCAACACTAAATAATATTCAAATAATTATAATGATGATGGTGATGATGATGATGATGATGATGATGATGATGATGATGATGATGATGATGATGATGATGATGATGATGATGATGATGATGATAATAATAAATAAATAAATAAATAAATTAATTAATTAATTGTTAGCGACAAACCACCTCGGGGAAGACTAGCCATTCCAGGACAACCAATTCCAGTCTCTCTACAATCATTGGTCGCAGATCTCTTCGCTGTGCACATAGAGTGATCTGTTCGTTCCAAGTCCCGCACTCACACAATGCAAATGGGAAGCTTCGCAGTGATCTGCCCCTTATTCTAGAACAGGTTTCTAGGAATCTGCAACATGAGCTTCTTCTCCTTTCTATGCCTCTATTTCGCAAGCGGTTGAAAAACATTCTGTTCAGTCGTGGTCTTGTATAGTCATGTATGGAGCAACTCGGATGGTATATGGGCGTTATATAAATAGTCACTTGCATTGCGTTACATTTAAGCAACCGAGATGTTTTTTGTAGACTGAGAGACTTTTGAAATGCATGGAGCTGCATCATCTATGTTTATCTATCTAATCTTTCCCATAGTTAGTTTCCTAATCCAACTAACCAACTAACCATGATTGTGTCTGCCCTGTATATATCTGCCTATCTCTGTCCGTATGGCTGTCTTTCTGTGTGTCTGCGCGTAGTTTATCTGCGTCTGTGGCTGTCTCTATCCGTGTCTCTCTGTTTTTGTATTATCTACTAATATTCTGTCCGTCCCTTTACATGTCTTCGAGTCTTTCACTTTATGTCTTCTTCTTCCCCTCTTGCCACTTATATATTCAAGACTCTTGTTATTTGTTTTGAGACAATTATGTAGCTTCTTAATTCTTTCCTTCTGTCTGATTCCAGAAGGCATGAAGTTTCCCTTCCGTTGGACGGCTCCAGAGTTAATAGAGTTCAGACGACATACGTTAGCCTCCGATATCTGGTCGTTTGGAATTCTGCTGTACGAGATGTTCACATTCGGAGAGAAACCATACTCAGGTTAAGCACTTTCTTCACTACAAGTCAAGTGTTGCTTCTGTCTGCTGCTCTACATGTACGTGGACAGCAGAGACCTCTTACGTAGTCTGTGGTCTAAAACCAAAGGGTAATTTAGACTTAAATCGGATATAATCTAGTCTGAACTCGTTTGATCTGGTATGTTCTTGTCCATTCCAATTTAATCAAATCTACTGTCAATCCATTGCAACTCTATCTAGCAACCTGACTCAGCTTCATTCAACCCAATCCAGTCTTACACAATCAAGCAAATAGCACAGCCTGATCCAATCCAACTCAACCCAGTCTAACTAACCCAATCCAACCCATTCTAGCACAAACTGATCCAATCCAATCTAACTAAACTCATGACAACTCAACCAAATCCAATTCAACTCGACTCAATCCAACCCAGCTCAAACTACTCCAAATACTCAATCAAATCCAACGCAACATAGACCATTTCATCCTAACTCAACCCATTCAAACACAACCCAATCCAATCCGACCAATCTGGAACCAATGCAACCCAACCCAGCTTATTATAATAAGAACAAACGCATTTCAGCCAAACCCGGTTCAAAAACTATATCCAGTTCCATCCAGTGACTTCTGTAGCGCCATCGTTGCCTAACAGACTACCATTCTAATCGCTGTTCGTTTTCTGAATCAGGTAAGACAAGCAACGAGGTCTTCGAGTTGACTCGTGTGGGTTATCGTCTGCCTTGTCCAAAGAGCGGGAAAGCGTTAAGTTGTCCGGAAAGCGTTTACCTGATGATGGTCCGGTGCTGGGACAAGGACCCGGATGTCAGGCCCAGCTTCCATCTGCTGCAGAACTTCTTCCAAGAATCCTTTCAAGTTTTGGAAGGTAAACAGACCGATAAATTTCTGTACATCTACTCTGTTTGCTGATGCTTCTGCCACAGCAACTACCATTGCTACTAATGTTTTTTTCCGAAAAATTGCAATAAATAAATTAATAACTCGTTGTTGCATATATATAGGCCTATATGATATAATTTATATATATATATTAGGGTTGGTACTGATTAAGAAAAATTAAGCGATTAATCTCCAAATTAACTTCGATTAATCGATTAAATTTGATTAGTTCGGCACCTGTTACGTAAAGCGTGAAAAACTGTTTAAAATGTAGTCACTGAGTCAGTTACTACCATAGAACGAGAATTCGTGACTTCATGCATTAATATTCGTAAATATTCGAAAATATTCGTTGATGACGTCGCTGTTTTTGCTTTGTTTACAACTAATTTGTGACTACTAATTAAGAGCGTGTGCGGTGGTTTTGCGGTGCAATACTTAGTGCTGTGGTCCGAAAGTTGGTACGCTTAGGCTTCATGCCCATATCTTACCCTACTCTTGAGGAACTCTGTAAAAAAATCCGACCATGACCAGTGATCCGGGAACCTATCGAGCCAAAGGCGCTCCCTCTCCCTCTCCTTTCTTCCACTCCCCTCTCCATCACACTCCCCTCCCTTTCCATCCCCCTTCTCTTTCTCTCTCACTCTGTTTCTGTCTCGCTGTCTCTGTGTCTCTGTGTCTCTCTATGTCTCTCTGTGTCTCTCTTTGTCTCTCTGTGTCTCTCTGTGTCTCTCTGTCAAAAGATCCCCCATTCATTACACCGGAAATAAAACTGTCATGCTTCGACTCAAGAACAGATTCATGAGAAAAGGGAAAATGTCTCTCTCAGAAGCTCTATCCCTCCGGATCGCTAAAGCTATCTCTAAAAAGAACACCTCATTCCTCAAACACGCTAACTCTCGTGAAGGAGCTGAATCACTTTGGAAACAAGTCAACCAAATTACAAAGAAAACCAACCATGACGACCTCCCTTCTTCACTCAGTGCCGATGATCTCAACAACTATGTCGCTAACTGTCTCATGATCTCTGTTACTCTGCTCCTCTCCTCTCTCCACTCTCTCTCTCAGAGCTCTCGACATTCTCTCTTTAATCTCTCATCTACTTGATATCTCAATAGAACTGCAGTTGGTCATGTCGTTCTCCCAGCCTGGTTTCTAAGATTCCTGTCATTCATATTGGCGCCAAATACCTAACTACAAAAATTTTAAATTCATTAACACTTTCCTTTGTTCCTAACCAATTTTAAAACTTCCATAATTTATACAAAGCCTAATACTCCCCACCCATGCCCAACCATCAGATTTCCGTCCAATTTCGGTCCTTCCAGTACTATCTAGACTCGTTGAACGCATTGTTGTTCACGCTTGACTATCTATCCCAGCTTTGAACATCTGCCTAAACACATATCCCTTCATGATCAGTATGCCTTCAAGCCCACTGGTTCTACCACCGCTGCAATCATTTCCATCATACAGCATGCCACTGACCTTCTTAAAACCAACGACCATGTTGTAATAATATCAATGGACTTTTCTAAAGCTTTTGACTCTATCAGTCACTCTGCAATAACCCAATTACTAGCATCCCTCTCCCTTCCGGACTACATCTACAACTGGATAATCAACTACCTACACGGAAGAAAGCATTACACCATCTACAAAGGTCAAAAATCCAGAGTAATTTCAATCAACGCCAGTGTCATCCAAGGCTCAGTATTCGGCCCAACTGGTTTCATTGTTGGCATATCTGACCTCCATCCCATCCATCCTCAAAATCGTCTCTCCAAATACGCTGACGATTCTTACCTCTTCATCGGATCAAACTCCCTTCACACCGCAGAAACAGAACTTCAACATATCCACAACTGGTCAGAGGAAAAGAACCTAAAAATAAACTCTTCCAAAACCCGTGAAATGGCAGTCATCAAACATAACCAATCTTCACTCTCCAACAAACCCTCAATCACCGGTATTCCTCGCTCTACCTCAATAAAAGCCCTAGGCGTCACCATCGATGAGAACACTTTCTTTCACGGAACACATCAACAAAGTCGTCAAAAGTGGCTCTGCTTCAATCTTCGCCCTTAAAACACTCAAAAATCATGGTGCATCTGCAGATTCTCTACAACTGATCACCCGCGCCACCATCATAGCCAGAACAATGTATGCTTCTCCCGCCTGGTGGGGACTGGCGAGCGAAAAGGACAAATCCCGCATTGAACATCTGAATAACAGATTAAAACGCTATGGTTTTATTCAGTCAGATATATATATATAATGTTATACTTATAGCGCAGACACTTCACTCTTTAAAACCATCCTAGTTAAATGAGAATCATTCACTCAGATGTATGTTTCCTAATGTGTGTGTTACGCCCTATGTATGTATGTATGACCATGTAACTTTAACCTTCCTGACAAGTATGTATGTATTTATATCTCCTATGTTATGTCCTGTATCTATGTAAGCTATGTATGTATGTATGTAATATCTAGCATGTATTTATGTAACTATGTACACCTACAGCGTTATGTCTGCTAGTTTAGACATTAAACGAAAATACAATACAATACAATGTATGTATGTATATATGTATGTATGTATGTATGTATGTATGTATGTATATTTGTATGTTTGTATGTATGTTTGTATGTTTGTATGTATATTTATTGTTTTAAGGTCCCACCTGCAGAAGATAACGCTCGCTGGGGTATATGATACAAGTCTATTATTTATAAATATAGCATAAGATAGGGCCTACTCTTATACCTTTGTCCATAAGAAATCAAACTAGTCGAAGAAACAAAGACGCTCAAGAATAGTCGTCTAAAGTTTCGCACAAACGCCACCTACACAAACAATTCTGTGGGTTTCTCAAAACCAGAAAACAGACAGCTTATCGACTTCGAACTAGAAATAATTTCACAAGTTCTACTCTTAACTATTGGAAACGGAGACTTGCATGAAATAGTCCCAACACAAAACAGGTTCTAACCAGAACAAAATTTATGTGGCCAGGCTCGTTCAGACGGAGAGCTTACAGAAGAAGTCCGTTCTGATTTGACCATACCTGATAGAAACTGATCAGGCATAACTGGCCCACCAATCTTCCTAGAATCTGGCCTAAGTCTAATAGAACTTTCTATTCTTAAAGTAACCAGACGCAACAATAATTATAGTTCATGTAATAAAAAGGTATGAGGGTTTAACGAATCACTGTTAAAAATGCTGCAAATAAACTTGTATATTATAGTGATACATTAGCCTAGTATTTACTCTTTCACAATACGTCAACGATATGTTAGCATGAAAATGAATAAACAGAATTTAACTGGGTTTTTTTTCAGCTGTCAGCCTGAAGGATACAATTGTCTCGCGCCCTCATCTCGTGAGAATCATCAAGGGATGTACATCTGTGCGTGGAATGGCTCTGCTGGACGGTTGGCTGTACGTCGTTCGTTTCGGCTCCACTCAGGTCGAGGTATATGAAGCCAGGGATGAGTTCAAGAGCAGCAAGAAGAGCATCTCCATCACGTCCCCCAGTGAAAAGGAGAAGGTTGGATTATTACACAGGTTGAAGTCACGTCCGAAGAAGAAGCATGTTTCCTCTGGAATTCAGGATATCGCCTCCTGCAACCGCAATAAGCGACTCTACCTCAGCGACTGGCAGAACATGTGCGTACACTGCGTCGATCCGGTTAGGAAAGAAGTGACTCGGAGTTGGGGTGTCAAGTCGGGGGAACCGTGGGGGATTTCCGTCACTTCAGAGGGTAACGTCATTGTCAGCTGCGGAGATTCAGCAAAGCTATGTGAGTACTCGGCTGAAGGGTTACTTCTGAGGAAAATCGAGTTGAAAATGACCGACGAAGGACCTTGGCATGGTCTCCAGCTCTTGGGTGTCGACAGCTGGGCAGAGGCGTACGGAGCCGAAATGACGTCCTCGCGACGGCCTAAAAATGCCGCCCTTGGTGACTTAATTTTCATGACGATCGTCGACTATATTACATATACGCCTACAATTTCATTTTATGGCAAGTTGGTAGCTTGTCGATTTATGACTTCGTCGCATTTTTTAATTATTTGTTAGCCTACATTTTCAACTTACTGAAATAGATAAGAAAACATTTTATTGCATGAGTTGCGACTGTCGCTGACTCGCCGCTTCAGTTGCGAAAATTGTCAGTGTTTTTCAAAATTCAGCCCCACTTAGTTCAGCCTCTTACTCATTTTCATTCGTAATGAATGAATGAATGAATATTGCGAGTGCCTGTAGTTAATACGAGTGAGCCGAAAGGAACTAGTATTTAACCCTCAGGCTACCAAGAGGGGGGTGGTTACCACCCCCTACGTTTTTATGCATAAAAATATTTTCATATGGAATCTAATTTGTAAAATTTAGGTCGCTGTAGCAGATTCATTTGGGCACATTTTGAGGTAAACATCATGATGGTATCTCACGCCGTTCAAAAGTTATACCCGATATAGCTGAGGTACCATGGCTGGCAGGGATGGGCAGATTACTCGGACTATATCTTAATTACAAATTACAAATTACTTTGGGACATGAAATTATTTCAAATTACAAAATACATGGGAAATGTAATTGAATTACAAATTAACAAATTACAAAATTGCGCAATTTCAAGTATCAAAATAAATAATAATTTCAATTACTGCCCATCCCTGGGGGCTGGATACCACCCCCTTTAGTTTTTCGACCATAGCGTATTCAATTTTCTTCCTAGAAGAGAAACAAATATACCATTCTTTAGAGAGGAATGCAGGGCTTCATTTGCTTGCTTACAGGTTTGTCTTTTGAACACTGGAAGTGATAAAAATAAATAATAATACGTGAAAATGGCGGAATGCAGCATCACAACGTAAACCGATATTTCTACAAAAACTTTGTCAACAGCTACAGATTTAGAACTTATATTAGCTGAAACAGATACTGAAGATGAAGTGAGAAGCCAGTTTACAGGAAGCATTCGCACAAAATAACGGGAGTGACTTGCAATAACTGCAAGGACCACCGACATATTTGACTGCCGTGAACAATAACGTGAAGTCTTGTTTCATGTTGCCTTTAGATTTCGCTGTATCTAATACAGACTATGGACTAGTTTGTAGGTTATTGTTACAAATGAAGCCTCATTATGTTTAAAATGTTCTTGGATACATAGATCAGTTTCAAAGAAGCACACATAATCTTATATTTGTTTGTCCAAAGTGTAAAAATGTACGAAATAATATGAAATATCGCTAATTATCTGTTCCGTTGTTAAAACTTATGTAATTTCGAGGTGCTTTCACATAATGTACAACTAAATATACCATTTTGTTCAGAAATGAATGCTGAATCCACTGCTGTATTACAAGATATGATATGTGAAACCAAACCCGAAATCCAGGAGGGTGGTAACCACCCCTTGGTAGTCCGTGTTACAAAAAAAACCTCGGTAGCCTGAGGGTTAACAATTATATTATCTCACAGTAAAACTCTTAAAGTTATTATCTCATTAGTTACAGTTAAAAATAATATAGTGCGAACCAAACGGAATCATCAAAATTAATGGAAATGAATGATTTAAAGACAGACACCAATTTTTATTTACGAAAAACAACACTATTTAAGATTTTTAGAAATTTGTTTATGTCGTAATTTTGCAGAAGTAGTATACAGTAATGCTTGTGTCCGTTGAAAAAGGCAAGACAAAGCGCTGCTGCGCTGCATTCTTCAAAGATGATTAATAACCGTTTTACTCCGCTGTTCAGTGACGGTGCAAACACGGCTTCCTGCGCACAGTAGAAGTTTCAGTTTTAATAACAATATAATAATAATAATATCTTTTCTTTAATTTAGCGCCTGACAAACGCACTGCGCTGTACATTTACATGTTATGCAATTGAAACAATCTTACCTAGTTAACTACTAACAGAACAGACAGCCTGTAATACACGGCGCTAATAGCAGCCTACAAAGCAAATCCGCCCTAACGGGGCTCGAACTCGGTACCTCTCGCACTCTCGCCAGATGTTATTCAACGCGCCACCGGACCCCCAAAATAAATATATTTAAGCGATGCATTTAATTTACTGGATTATTTGGTTTATGGATAATAATATAATATGCTCATATTTAGTAAACATTAAAAAGAAATTGCTTCCTTTTCTACAATTATGTTCAGTGTTTAACGTAGACCTTTCAGAGTGATGCCGCCATAACAGAGGTTTAGGGACGGCATCGGTAGCCAAGCCGACTTGATCAAAGTGGCTGTTTCTTTCTTTCCTTCCTTCCTTTTCTACTTGTCTCTGTTTCTCTCTGCTACTTTTTCATTTTTTTATCCAACATTCAATCCTCTTTACTTTTCTTCAACCCTATTTTGCTGCCCCTGTTCAAGTGCCGCCCGGGGCGAATCGCCTCCTGCGGCCTTCGGTACGCCACTACAGCTGGGTGGTCTGCCACGGGGTAGGTGCGCTAACGACGGGTATACGTTTGTGTTGTGGACTCGAATGGTAATTACGTCAGAGGGTACGAAGAGATTCACCTCAAGGGACCTACGCATCTCGCAGTCCTGTCCAGTAACCACGTACTCGTGGCTGAGAGCACACGAAATCGGATTATACTTCTGCATCCCTCTCTACGCGGACTGGTCAGAGAAATCCTTAATTCGGACCACGGGGTAATGATGCCCGTACGGATACATCTGTGCGAATCGTCCGGGAGACTTGTCGTCGGACTCGTGGACGGAACTGTTCTCGTCTATCAGATCATGAAGGTTGCAGACGAACTACGCGCCGCTCTCTCCAAATAGATTATAAATTAGGATCTTTCTATTACCTATCGCAGGCCCCGATGTATGGAAACAAGCTGTCAAATACCCAAGTGTAGAGAAAGAACAATCAATATTAATATAGTATAGATCTATTTTATAAAGTTGCCATTAAGAGATGATTGACAGCTGACAGCCGACAGACCCAAGGGAGTGGAAGCATAGGCCACGCCTGTCAAAGGGTGAAGGGGAGAGAAGGCAGAAAGGGGAGCAAGGAAAGAGGGAACGAACCGGAGAGCGCGGTTGGGGGGCGAAAGAGTTGATTGACAGGCGGGGGCGATAGAGAAGAGAGGGAAAAGCGGAAGAGAGGAGATTCGCAGCAGGGGAGCCGAAGTGAGAAGACGGGCTCGGCGGATCGGAAAGAGAGAGTAACGGACGATGCCGCTTTCTTATAAGTTGTTTAAAAACAAGCAGTTTGATATATAACGGACGATGCCGCTCTTTTTATAAGTTGTTTCAAGTATGCAGTTTTTGATATACGAGGTGATGAATAATAACCAGAAAACGAAACCCATCGTGCTCTTATTCTGTTAATGAGTCTCATCGAATTAGTTAAAGACCGACGCGCTACCGAAGAGATATAGCCTGCGCTCAGCCACATAGTACACGTAGTACCGCTACCACCATAACTGAAACGATAGAAGAAACATCTTTTTCAGTACATTGTGACAGCAGGGATTTGTTCAGAGATCGGGCAGAAGTACGACGCTGCCTGTCTCTACGAACAATAAACAAAATCGAACAGAGACTTTGACGGCGATTCTGCGGAGAAGACGAGACAATTATCCGAGGAGGAAGGGACTGGATTTTAGTTTGAGACGAGACAGAAGTACGACGCTGTTTCTCTCTACTAAACAAAAGAACAGAGGCTTTCTCCTATACACGCATCTCAACAGAAACGACGCAACCTGTTGGGCGACACGTATCTGAGAAAAATATCGAGGAGGAACGGAAAGACGGGAAGCGAGAGGAGGAGAAAAGCTACAGCGGCGAAACTCGGGATCCACGCGGAACTTGGACGCGACGACGTCAGCAGGACCACGTCGGCGACCATCCCTGGAGAAGAAGGACGACGAACGACGAAGGATCAGCGAATACGGCGCCGAGCTTCCGGAATTCTCAGAGGACGCGAGCAACCTTCGGGGCCACACGTCCAGAGAAAGCTGAAGAATAAACCGGGTGAGCCTTATAACACCAGTTGTGTGAATGAAGCCATGTAATGCTGTGTTAGGTTGGCTGAGACTGTTATCGTGAGCGTTTTTAATTGTGTTTGACGAACGTAGAGTGGGAAGCTGTTTAAAACGTGTAAACTGTGCGGATGCAAATGAAGTAGAGTTAAAGGAAAGTTGTTGTTTAAAGATAAAGTGAAAGTAGTTTATAACTACAGTTTGCCCTGTTGGCAGAGTGATCGTTTTATCGTAAGCCCTGTTGGCAGAGGGATCGTTTTATCGTAAGCCCTGTTGGCTGCTTATAAGTGCAGGTGATTTCAGTGCACACACCGTACACTTCATAATGTTTGGAAAGATGAAGAAAGGACAGTTGGAGGAAGAATGCGAGAAAAGAAATATAAATCACCATGGGCTAACTCGGAAGGCGATGATTGCCACGTTAGAAGAATACGAAAAAAATGGACCAGAAGAAGAAGAGGAGGAAGCTGAGACAGAGGAGGAAGTAGGGGGAGACCAGATGAAACTTAAACTGATCCAAGCAGAAAAGGAACGGATGCAGGTAGAGATGGAGTTGCTACAGACAAAGGCACAATTAGGCCTGTTACAGTCTAGTGCTTCTGTTGCTGCGACTGAAATATCTACCCCTTCTACTTACACTAAACTGCCTAACATGACCGAGGGAGAGGATCCAGCAGCATTCTTTCTTTCTTTCGAAAAGGTTGCTTGCCTTCAAGGCATTGACGAAAGCAAATGGGCCAGAATTCTGCCATCCCTACTAAACTCACAAATGCGTTTGCATTTTAACAGGTTGCCAATGGAAACCTGTACAGATTACAGACAGACAAAAACAGCCCTGATGCATGCTTGTCGTATGAATGCGAAACATTATTTAGAACGGTTTAAAACGATGCATAGATCTGGAAGGCAGACATATGCACAGTTACTAGAGAACTTGAAAGACACTTTTGATTACTACTTGGAATGCAAGGGAGTGAATGATTTCATAAGCCTAAAAGACGATATTATTCTCGAGAGATTACGTGAGTCTTTAGCACCTGAAACAAGGTATTTCGTTGAGGCACGTAAACCCAAGACCTCAGTGGAGCTGGCTAACTACGCAGACCTGCAGTTTGAATGTGCTATAGAAGGGAGAATGCAAGCTAAACGAGACCACAGGCCTGCGCAAAAATTTAAGTCGCAGGGTGCTGAAACGAGAGACAGCCAGTGGGGGGGTAGGGCGCCCTTCACCAGAGAACCCGCATGGAATAACACTAATGATGGTGCCAGCACAAGGCACATGCAAACAAGGTATGGGCAACCAGATCAGGTTGCTAGGACGGAGTATGGGGCCCAGTCTTACAATCCAAACAATGGCAGATTACACCCACAAGTGAATTTTGTACGGCCAAAGGGAATTTGTGGCAAAGTTATCGAGTATCAGAAACGTTTTTTGGTCCCAGTTACTGTTAACGGAGTTCTTGTAGAATCTTTAAGAGATTCAGGGTCACACGTGACCCTTATTAATTCTGACATTTTACCGAGCAAGCCATCTGCCATGGAAAATCCACTAAGAATTCAATGTGCTTTTGGGTTAATCAAGTGTTTTTCCACGTGCGAAATTGAAATCTCTTCGCCAAAATTTGGGACAGATCGCAAGGTTAGAGTACAAGCAGCAGTTGTCAAAGGGCTGGGGGTGGGGATGATTTTGGGAAGCGAAATTTTTGCAAACAACCCTGGTCTGAAAGATCCGGTAGGGACACGACAAGACGCACGGAGGCAGGGAAGTCATAAACAAGACCACAGACGCACAGAGGTACAGAGAGCAGCCGCGGATGCCACATCTGTTAATAATGAAACCCAACACGTTTCAGCGGAAGAGGCTGATAGCGAAGAAAATCAAATGATTGATGGTGTCTGCAGGAGAGATCAGGAGGGCGATCATACACCGGTAGACCGAGGGACATCAGAAGGGCAGAGTACCGACGTGGAACAGAGAGCAGTATATGACCAAAGTCACTCGACACCACAGATCGAGGGTGATGATGCGCCGGTCACATCTGGAACTAATGGAATCCAACCCGATTCTGTTGAACAAGCCGATAACGTCGGAAACGAAATAATTAATGAAGTGTCTGGAGCTTTGAAGAAGGCACAGCGGAACTTGTCTATGCTGTCCGACCTAGGAACACGTGGGGCGAAACTGAAAGGAGTTGACAAGCATATAGCAGACAGCGGTCGCTTTTGTAGGCTAGGTCAGTTGCCAAGAGCCGAAGTCGGAGCAAATGTGCAGAATCAATTACCGTTAAACGTAGCACCTAGAAAGAGGGCTTTTGAATTGGCGCACGACTATACTTGGACGAGTTGTACGAGTTGGACGAGAGGTGCTAAACCAAACAAGAAGAATTGGTTCTATTCCAACAGGAATACAAATGAGTCCAGAAGAAGAAGCAGATGGTATGAAGTAGGAAATCGGATGGATCAGAGATTTAAGAGACAAGATGAGGGCAGATCTTGTGCGACTGATTGGAGAAGTGATAGCATGAGGCATAGAGCAGATGCTTTAGACTGGCGGAGGCCCGCCAAAGGAGCTTATTGGAACATGACTATAGCGAGAGATAGTGATATGGTCGATAACGAGAATAGGAAGGAAGAGGAGTCATGGAGGAAGAGAAGATGGGCTTCGGCAACCCAGCAGAACGATTTTAAATCGAAATTGGGAATTAATTCTATACTGGGAGGCACACATGCCATGGCAGAAGGTTTGTCCCGAGCTTTTTGATGTTTACTGATGGATTATCTCGAGCCTATATGACCAATTAGGATTAAGGTGGTCATTATGTATGGTCTAAATAGTGTTTTCTTTACTTAGCATATATTTTCACATTGTTCACGAGTGTTTAAATAGATTCGAGTTACTTGGTTTGTCGTCGGGTTCACCGATGAAAGAGTAGACGCTGATCATACAGCAACGACCAGGGGTACTTGTTTTGTGTTTTTTTTATGTTTTAGATAACTGACTTACATAGTTCGAAGTGTTATCCAGCCTGGTGACGCAGCAGCAACGATGGCGAGAAATAACTAAATAAAAGACATTACACAGCTCGCTATGCTCCGTCGCCTGTGCTCATGTAATAGACTTAGTGTTATAACGAACTGTTAGGATGAACGCACCTAAAAGCCATCTATGCTTTCTGATGCACGACCTGTATACCAGCAGCTTAAAGAGTGGGGACATGTAGAGAAAGAACAATCAATATTAATATAGTATAGATCTATTTTATAAAGTTGCCATTAAGAGATGATTGACAGCTGACAGCCGACAGACCCAAGGGAGTGGAAGCATAGGCCACGCCTGTCAAAGGGTGAAGGGGAGAGAAGGCAGAAAGGGGAGCAAGGAAAGAGGGAACGAACCGGAGAGCGCGGTTGGGGGGCGAAAGAGTTGATTGACAGGCGGGGGCGATAGAGAAGAGAGGGAAAAGCGGAAGAGAGGGAATTCGCAGCAGGGGAGCCGAAGTGAAGAGACGGGCTCGGCGGATCGGAAAGAGAGAGTAACGGACGATGCCGCTTTCTTATAAGTTGTCTAAAAACAAGCAGTTTGATATATAACGGACGATGCCGCTCTTTTTATAAGTTGTTTCAAGTATGCAGTTTTTGATATACGAGGTGATGAATAATAACCAGAAAACGAAACCCATCGTGCTCTTATTCTGTTAATGAGTCTCATCGAATTAGTTAAAGACCGACGCGCTACCGAAGAGATATAGCCTGCGCTCAGCCACATAGTACACGTAGTACCGCTGCCACCATAACTGAAACGATAGAAGAAACATCTTTTTCAGTACACCAAGTAAATGTTTTCTTTGGGTTGCTTATATAGTTTCAAGAGTCTGTAAACAATAAATAATAAATGTAAACTGCAAATAATACAATGCAGTGCAATTCCTGATCAGGCCAGCATATACATTATACATGGGCAATAGATGGGACCCATATGACAAGGACATGCTGGCAAGGTGTAACGTAATACAGTTCAATACAATAAAGTATGATAATACAGTAGCCTACAATTAGTGGGGCAATTTATTTCACATTTCGGGGCTCATCCACATATATTACTCAACTGGGCCCTTTGGAATCACTAGTTGTTCGCACTTGATCATGCTCTGAGTACATGTAGGTCCACTCTTTCAGATTCAGACCCGACCTCTCTCAATTTGCGGTTCCTGCGTGACCACTGACCATACATAGTTATGCTACTGAAGAACAATACAACAAAATGCAATAACACAATCCAATCGAATAAAATAAGTACGAAACAATGCAGTGCAAGGCCATTTTGTACAAAGCAAACCACCTCTCATATTTGAGTTAATTACTGTCGCAAGGATTATACATTAATGTAAAATGGACATTTATATAGCGCCTTTAAGAGTGCTAATGCTCTTAAGACAATTGCTTATGGTGTATAAATATGCCAAACCCCTACTTCTACATAATGTGTAAACTCATAAGAATAAAAACTGGAGAAAGCAGAAGAGGAAATGAGGTAAAAAATAAATTAAGAGACTTACTCTTCTTGGGTAAGAAGACGCCATCATCATTGGAGGAGAGATCATGTCAGACTACAATGTAATGCACTTGACAGCTTCATTTAGTATATTAGCACCGATCTCAGCCAGGCTGCAGTGAGGCACATCGTCATCTGCTGCAAATGAGGTTTGAAAAGTGGCAAGCTGCCTTCTAATCTGCTTCCTGAAGTAGCTTTAGTTGTTGGATGTGGTTTGCAAGGAGTAGTTGACAAGTATGCAGAAGCATTTGGAAACACTGATGAAACAGCATCTTTCTTCAAATATCTTCGACAGAGTAGTATTTCTCCTGCGGATTTTTTCTGGTTTTTCTCTCTGAAATGTAAGGAGCAGAGAGCTGAATTATTTGTCGGTTGAAAGCCGTTTCTGGGATTTGCTCGAATCCACTTTTCACAGAGTTCTTTTTATTTTATCGGATAATGATATATGATGATTATCTGGTCCACAGATTTCTCTTTTAGAATCATATTCACTTGTACATCCAAACGCAGAACATTTCCTTCCCATTTTGTCTCAGGTAAATCCAGACTTTATATATGAAAACTATTGATAATATCTGCTTTTGTTGTTATGTCAAACAAAATCGTTTAAAATGTCTGCCTCAAAGCCATACAATTGCAAATGTAATTAACTTAAACATGTAAATTAAAGTCACATAAAATTGCCTATAATTAGTTTGATTTCAGTTAATTAAATGCCAGTGACGAAGCTGGTTTCTCTGACAAAGCATGGTGCGACGCGGAGAAAATCTCAACATTTAATTGACATTACAATACATTACTACTGCGCCTCCATTCAAGCCTTTTAGAGTCCTGACGACGGGAAATTCCCTTCGCGCTGCGTAAATTGTTCTACTTGCAATGACACACGAAATGCACCATGGGAAACGCTTACATCTCAGATCAAACATAGCCCACGGTCCAAGAAAAGCCTAGACATCCCTACTTCATAGCCTAAGCAGTAACAGCGCCAACGGCAACTGCAATGCCTAAGGAGTGCCAGGGTTAAGAACTAAACTACATTTTATGCTTTCTTTAAGTAGCACCAGGCACTGCAGCAAGAGGACTAAGTTACTTCAAACTCGGAAGGAACCAAGGTGATCCAGTTAGTCCTATGTAGAGCTAATTAACTTAGTAGTTAACCTCGTACAAAATCAGACTGACTACATTTGACAGTTGGGTTCACAGGTATCTTACGCCGGAGAGAAAGTCCCAAATTAGGATCTTAGATTAGAAAGCCCCAAATGCCCATCATGAACGATCACAAGTTTCGTAGGAGAGAAAAATAAGGACGCATTCATCTGTGTAGTCAACGATTAACGACAATATATTTCATCGTGTCCATGTGTTGTAATGTCCGGATCACCTAAACAAGTTTTCTTGAAGAGACGCTTCATAATGGTGCGTTTCTGCGGCGACAGGTCCGACTGCGATACCTGCCCAAAAACAACCCAAGTCTCGAACAACTATGCCAGTTTCGAACACCTCCAGCTGTGCGTTAGGGTGGAGTGTAAAAAGGGAAATTATAAATTGTAAAAGTAATAGCAACCAGAAGTTGCCTAATGACATGGGGTAAAAAATGTCAAAATTTTATAGAAAATTAAAGTCTTCCGTCCACACCAGGAGGCTAAAGTTATGAAAAATAGTGATTTTCTGGAAAATTGCAGGTTTCTTGTAAAACATTCTAACTGAAAAATGTGAAAATTAACTAACTGCCATTCAATGTACCCTTGGAAACAGCTCTTAAAACGGAATAAAATGATTTATTTATTGTCAGAATATGCCCATAATTATTTGCAGCAGTTATTAACTTTTCACCATTTTCCATGGTTGGCGACCTGTCGCTAAGCCTGAAGACGGCTAAACACTAATAACGTTTTATCCTTCGAGATATCTCAACCCATAGATTAGTCAGTGATGGGCACTAACTAATTTTTAAAGTTAAACTATAACTGTTTTCAGCTAAAATTAAAAAGTTTAAAAAAGTTGGCAACTGACTTTGTAAATAAGTTTACTAAACTAAAAATATTTAGTTACACTTTTTCCAACATTTTAACACATTGTTTTCACAAAAATTTTCGCAATGACAGAGGCAAAGTGCACTGTAATAATGCAGAGCGTCAATGACAATTTCACTTTCAAGCTATGTAATGTGTAAACTAATTCTTGATAGCCTACAAAACACTGAATGATTCTACCAGAAAACGATAAGAAAGTTGTTAATGTAGACGATGATGCATCGTGCAATGCAATGCATTTCACAAGACTTTAGTAATAAAACCAGTACTCATTCTATCAGAAAATCATTAGAAAGTTGCTAGTGCAAACGATGTGGCCCATATAGGCGACATTCCAAAGTTTGCCCATATCTCAGGCTATATTCCGGATGCCTTCATTGGCTCCCTTGTATCCAACAGTGGATACACTTCAAAACCATTGCCCTCATGCGTAACTGCATTGTTGGGTTGGCCCCATCCTATCTGAGGTCCTTTTGCGCCTTGGTCACCTCCTTACCTGCGAGGGCCTCTCTGCGATCTTCGACTCGTGTCCTTAGGTATACGGACGATTGGTCATAGGACGATCGGTCATAGGACGATCGGTCATATGGACGATTGGTCATAGGACTATCGGTCATAGGGCCTACCGGTCATAGGTCATATGGTCATAGGGCCTTTCGGTCATAGGTCCTATCGGTCATATAGGTCCTATCGATAATAGGACGATAGGACTATCGAAGGCTATCGAAGGCTAAAACAGAGAAGTTTTTAAAATACGAACAACGATTTACTAGATCATTTACTGTGAAATACGTATTACGAGTTGATGCCTGTAAGTAATTATCCTAATAAGTTTATAGATTGGCACTGATTGTATATGTCTAAAAACGACGAATGTCCCTAATTATTTTGCGTTCGGTCTGTTAAGCTTCAAACTAAGAATGTCTATAACTAACGACTACAACCAATTATGTCGGTTTATTAGCGGCATATGACCAATAGTCCTATGACCAATAGGTCTTATGACCAATCGTTCATATGACCGATCGTCCTATGACCAATCGTCCTATGACCAATCGTCCTA
This sequence comes from Aporrectodea caliginosa, assembly GCA_020284085.1. Classification (NCBI taxonomy): domain Eukaryota; kingdom Metazoa; phylum Annelida; class Clitellata; order Crassiclitellata; family Lumbricidae; genus Aporrectodea; species Aporrectodea caliginosa. The sequence goes on along the minus strand of JACEVL010001274.1, from coordinate 60,759 downwards.
TGACCAATCGTCCTATGACCAATCGTTCATATGACCAATCGTCCTATGACCAATCGTCCTATGACCAATCGTCCTATGACCAATCGTCCTATGACCAATCGTCCTATGACCTGTCTTTATGGTTGTTCCGCGCATGAGCTTTACTACGGCTCACTCTAGGTGCTTTGCCTGTGTTGGCCCATCATCTTGGAACTCTCTTACTCAGTCTCTTCGCTTTGAGCTACTTGCCCTCTCAAATTCCCAATTCCGAAGACGCCTCAAGACTTTCTTGTTCGCTGACGCAGACACTGACGCAGGTCGAGAGCGCTGCTGATTTCTGAGCGGCGCTATATAAATGTTCAATTACAATTACACAGACTTGTATACGAGACATAAAACTCGAGACCGAGACCGAGAGACGAGACAGTGGGGTCCGAGACCGAGACAGTGGGGTCCGAGACCGAGACCGAGACGAGACACCAGGTCTGAGACAGTTCAAAACGAGGGAAATGCACATTGGACCCAAGTCCCGAAACAATTTTTCTCAACTGTTGAAGTCTAATAGGCCTACAAGGGTCAAGTCACTTAAATCAGCCGATCACCTGAATTGTATAAACTATAAAGAAATTAAATATTTCAGCCATTCTGAAATCTTCTAAATGATTCTAAAATTTAAACCAACAAAATTCCATATAGGCCCTAGGCCTATTATGCGATTTAGCGACATAAGTCACATCACTCATGTTGAGAAACTAGATGTTGTTCCAAGCGTTTCGCTTATGTTGGCTTTACACAAAACGACGAACGGCATGCCATTTATTTTGTTTTTCATTGATTTCAAACTGCGTGAATGCAAATTTCACGATTTCAGGTTCTTTTTGAGACATTTCAAGATATTTGGAAATTTTGGACTGAAAGTGCAAACTTAAGACTGCTTTTTTCAATACTCTTAAATCTTAATACCAGAAACACCGCTTTTTTAAAACTTCCTGTCTGTTTGGCACTTCCGATTAACTAGTTATCCGTTCGGCACAAGACAATTTTATAGCGCAATGCTGTACGAAGTTCCGAACAAATTACAGTTTGTACGAGAACTTTGGAGACCGCTTCTACAAGAGAACAAGACTTTCGCTTCGAGACAGTTTCCAAAAAGACAAGACTTTCGCTTCGAGACAGTTTCCAAAAAGTCAAGAAATGATCTCGAGACCGAGACCGAGACCGAGACCGAGACCGAGACCGAGACAGTGGGGTCCGAGACCGAGACCGAGACATCAAAACCCTGTCTCGAGACGTCTCGAGACCGAGACAGTGTCTCGGAACAATCCAACTCTGCAATTACAATCATGACAATCATTGCGGAATATAGTAGTTGCGTATAGTTGCTGATTTTGTTAGTTAAACTTTTTAGTTAACAACTAAAAAAATATTAGTTAAACTATGGGTTTTAACTAAACTAATTTTTTAGTTAAACTTCTGCCGTAACTACAAAAAATAGTTTAACTAAAAGTTTGCAACGTTTTAGTTAACTATTGCCCATCACTGTATGTCATTCTCTTCAGCTCTCGACCGCCTGTCTAAAAACATTGTATTGCGGTATTGTTTAACAGTACACGTTTGTTTTACATTTTGTACAGTTTAGTATAGTTTTTGCTATCTTTCATGGATTGTGTTTTCATTTAACCTGAATGCGCACTTTGTCCGATGGATTTTAACGCAACGAACAAGTCGGACATTCCATTTCATCATGATCTTGAGAAATGTAGAACCATAAAATACAACGCCTTCTCTTCTGAAACATACATTTTGTTTTTTGGACACGGACAGAAACTATTGCAGACTGTTCTACCCACATAACATGAGGATGTACTCAAGTGTTATTTTAAATCAAAATTGATCAAGAACGTGCAGGCCAACAGCCATCGATATCCGAATTGCAACTGAAACGACGTATACAGAACCACCTATAGCAGCGTCCCAAACTTTCCAGTGTCACAGACCGGCAGGAATTCATTTTTCAGTGTCATGGACCGGCAGGAATTCTCCCACTGCACGTGGACCGGTGCCAAATTTATTAATAATTTATCTATGTAAGTTTTGGTCACATAAATTCCTAAACATGTATAAAAATAGATTTAAATGCATGTTTAGCCAATTCCATGACTATATTGCCCTTTAAATGCTTGCCTAATGAGTGCTTTTGTTATGACTTTTAAAAATATAATAGCCATTTCTTGATTCGAGACAGTTTGACCAGTTTCTTGACTGACTCTGCAGACCGGCAACTGAGGGCTCGCGGACCGACGCCGGGCCGCAGACCACCACTTTGGGAAGCACTGTAGTAGACTTATCACATTGTTCCTCCCACCATTGACAGGTAATAATAATAATAATAATAATAATAATAATAATAATAATAATAATAATAATAATAATAATAATAATAATAATAATAATAATAATAATAATAATAATAATAATCATAATAATAATAACACATAATAATTATAATAATATTAATAGTGATAATAATAATATTAATAGTGATAGTGATAAGAATAATAATAATAATAATAATAATAGTAATAATAATAATAATAATAATAATAATAATAATAATAATAATAATAATAATAATAATAATAATAATAATAATAATAATAATAATAATAATAATAATAAGTTTCTTAGAGCCTGAGGGATTCTTTTACCTCGGGATAATAATAAAATAATAATAATAATAATGATTAATAATAATAATAATAATAATAATAATAATAATAATAATAATAATAATAATAATAATAATAATAATAATAATAATATTATTAAATTAAGCAGACGGATGGAAAGAGACGAATTGCTTAGACACAGCGCGACGCATTGAAACGTCATTTAGGATTACTCAACCTTTTACTCTGCATTTATTCGGTGGGACCTGTGAGACCTTGAGCGCCAGACCAAAGGACCCAGGGAACGTCGAACTGTTGCGGACCACAAAGGAACCCGGTTCCTTATCCAGCAACAGGTTGATCGCTGGAACAAAATGGAACAAGTCACATTATCAAATGCTGCTCTCACTGTCGCTTGTTCTAACAACACTGAATTGCATAAGCTAGAGAATAATAATAATAATAATAATAATAATAATAATAATAATAATAATAATAATAATAATAATAATAATAATAATAATAATAATAATAATAATAACGAAAATGCGAAATAGTCTTCCAGAACGAAGACAATAAGATCGACGATCCCTCATTCGACGGCTTCAAAGACACGCCATTAGGAGAGGCGACGCTGTTGGGCTCACCTCTGATGCCGGGGCCAGCCGTCGATAAGGTGGTGAGTAAAAAGGCGGATGACCTGGAACGAGCGGTAGGGAGGCTTTCCATGCTTCACTCGCATGACGCCCTAATCCTGTTACGAAATGGATTAAGCGTGCCAAAGCTTCTCTACACAATGCGCACAGCCCTATGCGTCGACTGTCCTAGTCTCACCAGATTTGATTTGCTATTAAGAAATGGATTGCCGACTATTTTGAATGTGGACCTATCGGATGAGAAATGGCTCCAAGCATCCCTTCCGGTGAAGGATGGTGGCCTTGGAATACGCTGTGTTGCTACGCTGGCACTTTCTGCCTTCTTGGCATCTGCTGCAAGCACAAGCGAACTCCAGGCAAACATGTTGCCACCAGAATTAGCTAATACCCCAGACGATCTTGTTAATACAGCGCTGAGAGCATGGGTACTACTCACCGGTGCCGAACCACCCACAGGATCAGCCGCTCATCGTCAAAGAGAATGGGATAGCCGCTGGACAAGTAAGGCGTGGACAACTTTGCACGAGTCGGCGAACAATACACTAGACCGGGCTCGTCTCTTAGCCTCCCGGGCACCACACGCGGGAGATTGGTTGCTAGCGCCTCCGATTACTGCACTGGGTCTCCGCTTGTCTGATGAAGTGATACGGATCTCGGTTGGAATGAGACTTGGAACAATACTCTGCGAACCACATTTGTGTCACTGTGGCGAGAGAGTCGACGCCAGAGGACTCCACGGTCTTACCTGCAGAAAACACGCTGGCAGGCAACAACGGCACAACATGCTGAACGACATCATATGGAGATCATTTGGAAGAGCGAACATCCCTTCTCAGAAAGAACCGTTGGGTCTCACCAGAGAAGACGGCAAACGACCAGACGGCGTGACACTTATCCCATGGTCACGCGGAAGGTGCCTCACTTGGGACGTGACCGTTTCGGACACATTTGCAAAGTCACATCTGGCAACAACATCGACCGAAGCGGGTGAGGCCGCAAACCGGGCAGCCGCCGCCAAGACATTAAAATACGCCACAATCACCAGAACGCATGCTTTTGTGGCGGTTGCATTAGAGTCCAGCGGTTCTTGGAGTTCTGAAGGACTGGATTTTGTGCTGGAGTTGGGACGAAGGTTAACCGATGCAACCCATGACACGCTCGAGACAAGCTACCTTTTCCAAAGACTCTCGGTAGCTCTCCAACGCGGAAACGCCATCTGCTTTTCGTCGACATTACCATGCTAGATTGTTCATAATAATAATAATAATAATAATAATAATAATAATAATAATAATAATAATAATAATAATAATAATAATAATAATAATAATAAATAGATTTTAATATGTCTGGAATGGCCTCGTCTGGGAAACACGTCTGTTTTCTGTCGCACAGGATTTTATCTCGTTTTCACGTTTTCACTATTCTTTCCAATCTTTCTGGAAACGTTGGTTTGTTTTAATCACTTCCGTGGTAGAGAGGGTTGTTTTCGAAACGAAATTTCTCGTTCTTTTGGTTGGTTTTGGTTCATGCATTTAGTCGCCTTGTTCGTCCACATTTCACAGTCTATAGACACGCCCACCCGTTGAGAGGCGGTCTGTTTACATTCGCACACCTGGTTTTAATTAGGCTCGTGTTTAACGTAGACTTGGTTCTGACCTTAACATGGTGTTCGTAAACGTTTCTTTCCAAGTAGCTTTTGAGTGAACTTTTACACTCCGTATTCCGAGCGGTTGACTTTCGTCCTGCTTTTGTCGCCGGAAAGTCATTGCTTTCGGTTTGTTGGTTCTGTCTTCTGAGACACATTTTCGGTATGTCAGTGTTCAGAGTTACCGGTACTATATTAGATCGTGCTGAGTAGGAATAGATAGGCCACACAAATTCATTTTTTCCATTTATTAGTTCTTTCTTCTGAGACAACGGACTCCGAACTATTTTGATAGGTCAGTTTTAAGGGTTGTAATTTAGTTCACGCAAAAATTAATAACAGACTAGGAGTAGATTAAATAGGATTAAGTAGGATTAAATAGGCCATACAAATGTGATGTCTCAGCGAGTCAAACTAACTAAGGCTAAGTGCAACTGCAGCCACTGTCTGGCTTCTAGACAACTCCATCAGAAAGACGGTCTGGTTCATTTGCATGGCCCCAGAAACAACCCATGCCCCGGCTCAAACTGCCCACCACTGGAGGCACGGGACGGAAACGGGACCACCCGGGGGAGAGGGCCAGCGATGGGGTTGACGGGGCTGGTGGTGACGACCGGTCACGGGCGCCCGACGATGTTCCTGAGGTTCTGCCGGACTCGCGGGGACGAGTGCTGACGGGGACCCAGATGAGGGTATGTCGCACCCGAAGGGCAAGGGGCCCCTCCTCAAGCATATATGCAAGGGAGCCCGCCAGGCTTGCGCTCAAGCCCTCACTGCCACCTTACAAGACATATGCAGGACACCCCGGTCTCCTTCTGTATGGCAGAGCTTGCTCGACTTTGCACCCACCATCTTTGCCCAACCAACCAGGGCTGGAAAGAGACGCAGCATGACAAAAACTCTCAAGGACAGGACCGACAAATGGCGGCTGGACCCCACACAGGAGCAGGACGATCACCCGACCGCTATCGGTCGTACGGGCCGCTTGAGTCAATCGGAGGCCCTTCTGGCCGCTGTCAATTCCAAATTGGAAGATGGCAATATTAGGGCCGCGGTCCGCATTCTGTGCGAGGAGGGCCAGCCAGCAGCCCACAACGAGCAAAACCTTTAGTTACTGCAGGAGAAACATCCACACGACCCCTGCCCTGAGGCTCTCAGGGGTTTACCTGACCCGGCATCGACGGTGGCGTGGCAGGTGTCTGTGGGTGAGGTGTTGGAGGCGGTTCGCTCCTTCCCGGTCGGTTCAGCCGGGGGCCCTGATGGCTTCAGACCTGGGCACCTTCTGGACCTGGTAGGACATAATGAACCGGCGGTGCGCTTGTCGAGGCCCTAACCGATTTTGTGAACCTGCTCCTACGTGGTGAGTGTCCACCCGAGGTCAGACCGATATTGTTTGGAGGCAATATGATTGCCCTCAGCAAACACTCGGGTGGTTTGAGGCCAATAGCAGTTGGTTATGTTTGGAGAAGGCTGGCGGCCAAATGCGTCAACAAATATGCAATTATGCAGTGGCTAGACTTTCATCTCACTTCGCTCCGCTCCAGTTTGTTATTGGGGTGCCTGGTGGCTGTGAGGCCGCTGTTCATGCGACGCGTCGATTCGTCAATGGGATGCGCAGCGATCAGGTTTTGGTGAAATTAGATTTCACCAACACTTTCAATACCTTAAGGCGCGACGTCATGCCGGACTCGAGCTTTCAGGCCATTCCTGAAATCTACCCTTTCGTCCATCAGGCATACTCGGCCCCGTCCGTCCTCGGATTTGGTCATCTCTCTCTGTCATCATAGATGGGCCCGCAACAGAGGGATCCTCTGGGACCCTGCTTTTCAGTTTACCACTGCAGCCCACGTTGCGTTCGCTCGGCTCTAGCCTTAAGATCGGATTCCTTGACGATCTGACACTCGGGGGTGATCTGGACATTGTGACCAGGGATGTATTGACAGTTGCGGGGCTTGGCACATCTATGGGTCTACATCTGAATTCCAGTAAATGTGAAGTCTTTCAGCCGGAAGCCAACCTTGTTTTGCCGCCCCTCCTGTCTGGATATAGCCGAGTCGAGGCTGATATGTTGACATTACTGGGGGCCCCACTTTTCACGGGTGGGGCGCTGGATGTGGCCTTGGTTGCCCATTGTGACACGCTTCAACGGGCTCTGGAGAGACTTCGCCAGTTACCATCACAGAACGCTTTGATTTTGCTTCGTTCATCGTTTGGCGCGTCGAAGCTGAGTTACCTCCTCCGTTGCTCCCCTTGTTCTGACCATCCTGCCCTCGGGACGCTGGACGGGTTGATGCGATCGGGCCTTGAGTCAATTGTAAACTGCACCCTGAATGACATCCAGTGGTTGCAGGCCGCGCTTCCCATCAGAGTTGGTGGCCTCGGCTTACGTAGAGTCGTTTCGCTGGCTTCATCCGCCTACTTGGCTTCAGCCGCATCGACTCTCGGGCTCCAGGCAGCCATTCTCGCGGCTTGCCCGGCGATGCCGGATCACTGCCAGGGATCAGTTTATGACTGAGTTACTGAGTGCGCGGCGGGACACCTTGCCGACCACAATGTGTCCCCTACCTGTCAGACAGATGCCTGGGACCGGCCCTTAATTGAGATAGATAGGGCAGACATCGGCCGTCGCTCTGTTGGGCTGGTGGATCGGGCCAGGCTCGTCGCGATAAGCAGCCCACATTCGGCGAACTGGATGATGGCGCTCCCAATTGCCGCGTGTGGCCTGGTCCTCGACAACGAGGCAGTCCGGGTGGCGGTTGTCCTACGCCTTGGCATGGCCTTGTGTGCCACCCCCCCACCCATAGGTACCAGCGTGGTGACTTGGTCGGTTCGGAGGGCCATCACGGCTTTGTGTGTAGGAGGGCATCTGGGCGCTCTCTGCGTCACCATGCCATTAATGACATCATATGGCGCGCCCTGCTCAAGGCGGACGTCCCCAGTACCAAGGAACCAGCGGGCCTGTTTCGAGTGGATGGTAAAAGACCTGATGGAGCCACCCTCATACCGTGGATGGGAGGGAAGTACCTGGCTTGGGACGCAACGGTCGTCCACACCTGTGCGGCCTCTTACATCGGAGCCGGTTCTGTCGGGCCTGCTTCAGTGCAGGCGGCCAACCGTAAGATTCAGAAGTACCAGAGGCTTCCTACATCTCATCTGTTTCAGCCCGTGGCCATCGAGACTTTGGGCCCGTTCAATCCTTCGGCTCTGGACTTCATTAGTGAACTAGGCCGTCGTATGTCTTTCACTGGTGGCGACAGACGCGAGACATCATTTCTTTTCCAGCGTCTGTCTGTTTGCGTCCAACGCTATAACTTGGTCGCATTCAACGGCACTTTTCCTGCAAACCCTGAAGACGAGGCCTGACCCTCCAGACAAATTTCCTGCTCCTTATAGCAATTTTTCATAAATCCTGAGGGATCATTGATACCTCGGGTAAAAAAAATAATAATAATAAGACATCAACAATTGCTGGGGGTGCGGCTGAGCTGGCCGCTGTTCGTAAAGAGGCAAAATATTCAGGCCTACCTTCATCACACACATTTGTGCCCATTGCTTTTGAATCATTGGGACCAATCAATCGGTCGGGCTTTGATTTTATTGCTGAGGTGGGCCGCCGTATATCTGCAATTTCTGGCGAGCCCCTTGAGAAAAACCACCTTTTCCAGCGCCTTTCCATCTGCACTCAGCGATATAATGCCGTGGCTTTTAGGGGCACGTTTTTGGACTTCAGTGGGGATGAGGCTTGTTAGTTCCAGAATGGTTTTACTCTTCAGTTAGTTTCTAAGAGCCTGAGGGATCATATATACCTCGGGTAAAAAAAAAATAATAATAATAATAATAATAATAATAATAAAAAATAATACATTCATTCATTCATTTTAGAGATTTATATAGCGCCCCCTTCAAGATTATCTACTCAGAAGCGCTCCCGACTCAACCCCGGCTGAAGAGAACATTCTTGAGGTTAGAGAAGAATGTGGCCGCAAGGGCTCTATGCATTAGGCGTAGATCCACAGGGAGCTCATTCCAGATTGCAGGGCCAGCAACAGAAACGGCACGGCGCTGCATAATAGATGTCCGTGACCGGGGAACAAGAAGCTCAGCCTGCTTAGAGGATCGGAGAGAACCACGGCGCTGGACGCTCAGGGTGGAGCAGCATAACTCCTGTAAGTAAACAGGGGCCACACCCGCGAGGCAGCGCCAGACCAAGGCAGAGATCCGGTAAGTGATCCGCTGCGGGAAAGGGAGCCAATGCAAGACATCCCGCATGTAATCACTAACATGGCCGAATCTTGCGATGCGGCCAATGAGGCGTGCCGCCGCTCGCATGACCCGAACCAAGCAACCAAACCGAACCGCCGGAAGACCCACTTAGAGGGAGCTGCAGTAATCAAGGCGAGAAACAATAAAAGAGTGTATAAGGGTTAAGGCAGCATTAGAGGTTAAAGAACGGAAGACCACTCTAAGCTGACGCAGCTGGTAGTAGCAAGCGCGGCATAGTAGGTTGATATGCCGCGTGAAGGTTAGTTCTTGGTCCAAAGTGACACCAAGGTCCCGGACAGAGGATGAGAAGGTAAACTGCGGGAACTCCTGGGCAAGGGCCTCCAGGTCAATCTTGGCAAGCTGCTGGCGCGTGCCAAGCCAAATAAACTGGGTTTTAGAAGAGTTCAGCCGTAGCCGATTGGAGGACATCCAGGCCTCCAGAGCCTCCATTGCCCGGTTCATGGACCGGACTGCGGTAATGGCTGCTGACGCAGGACAGTGCAAATACGCCTGCAGGTCATCCGCATAAGACTGGCTCAGCACAGAAAGAGCGGCTAAGAGAGGACCAAGATCAGCAGTATAGATAATGTATAGAATAATAATAGTAATAGTAATAATAATAATGGTAATAATAATAATTCTGAAGACTTGGCCTTTATTTCATCCTTGGGACAGAGCCTCAGCACGATGTCTGGAGATGCACGCGAGACCTCCTACCTATTTCAGCGCATATCTGTAATGATCCAGCGGTTCAGTGCGGTGGCTTTCCGCGGTACTTTTGCCACACTGGACCTAAACGACGAATAGGTGCCGTTCCAGACGAATTTCTACTGTAAAAAATAAAATAATAATTATATTAATATTGTATTGTATTTTCGTTTATTGATCTACTCTACTCTAATAGCAGTAATAACAAGATGACGAGGCAGGACCAGTAGACCTACTGAGTCGAACGATCACGAAACTCGAGGAAGAAATGTTCGAGTATCGAACGAGAACCCTGAGGCTCGAAAACGAGTTGTACTTCCTATAAAATTATGCTTTATACGACGAGACGATGGACCGCGGACGGAAGTTCAAGGACCAGCTGACGAACCTTGAGCACCGGATGAATTTGACCGAGGGCGAAGATGATGTCGACGGTACCGTACGTTGAACCTCGCGGTCTAAAAGGAGACGCAGACTGGAGAAGGTCTAGAAAATCTTTTGGATAAGATCTCGCACTGGACCTCTCAATTGGATAACTCTTCGAAGCGACCATCGATCTGTCTTGTGTATAACTAAAACGGCGCTATATAAATAATTGAATCATTCTTGATCGACTCCCGGAAGCATGTAGGCAATCTCTAATGGGTCTCATAGCATACTCGACTTAGGCAGCGTCTCATTGGCCGGTTCCAAGTAATGAATAATCATGAGCAGTGACGTCACTGATCTCGTGTTGTTTACAAATTGTTGCGATTTGCCGCTTGATATCATTAATAACGCACAGCGTTCAACATCTATTAAGAAGCTGTTTTCTAAGATTTATAAGACGCTTTAATAGAACTAAATACACCGCATATGATTGGACTCATATTTTAGTAGGCCCTATATATTATGATTGACAACGTTCCACATAGCCTAATGGCATGTTGTCAGCTGGATTTGATTGATCGAGTATTCATGTAACAACGATGAAACTGTTCGTAATGTTGGTTAATCAGTAATGCTTCGTGATAAATTTAATGATGTTCACAGCAGAAGTTTCAGTCTCAGAAATAAAGTGGTAAAACCGTATTTTACGTTGCTACATTATTCTAATGTCTTCAATGCCGTAGCCTACTTGACGTTAGTAAGTAGCCTACGCAGTCTGCCTACGTGCATGATAACTAACATCAATCCAGCTTCCATTTCATCCAGAATTTTTTTCATCAATCCAGCTTCCATTTCATGAAAAAAAATGTCCTACTTCTATTTAACCAGAAAATATTTTTCATCAATGGAACTTTTATTTAAGCAATTAAAGAACTATTCTCATGGTCAGTGTTTAAAGTGGTGTGGGAACGGTGGGAACGGCGTTCCCACTGCTCTCAAAATATTTTGCTTGCGTTCCCACTGCTCACTATGCAATGGAACCATGATAACATATGCTTTCCAATAAAACTCCTCTTCGGAGTTCCCACTGCTCACCCAAACCACTTTAACCACTGCTCATGGTCCAGCTTCTACTTACGGAAACAATTATTTTCATCATTCCAGCTTTTGTTGCATCAAAAACTTAGTTTCATCAATCCAGCTTCTATTTACGGTAAAAATTATTTCCATCAATCCAACTTCTATTTAAAGACAGAAATGGTTTCATCAGTCCCACTTCTAGTTAATGAAACAATTTTTCCCCTCAATCCAGCTTCCATTTCAATTTGACGACATAAAATAATTTACCAACCTAAACTACGGGTTTACCTAACGAAAGAAATATTTTTCATCAAAGGAAAGAAATATTCTCATGGATCCAGCTTCTAATTACGGACATAATTATTTTTCATGAATCGAGCTTCTATTGAATCAAAAACTTTCATGAGTTGCCGTTTCACATTCAATTCAATTATTCAACTTAAATAACGCACAGCGCTCGACATCGTAGGCCCTAATATTATTTTCACCAAAGAACTCCATAAACTAAAGTATGCCTGTTTGCCGATGACATTCGCTCGTATGCACGTAAGCACGTAGCAGCAGCATCTTCCCATTTTATTTTTGCTCTAATTTTAATTTTCTCTTTATTATTTTCAATTAGTTCAGTGAAAAGCACTGACATAGCCTGCGACGGCCATTTTACGCCATTATTGACAAGTAAACAACAACAAGATCGCGAGAGTAGGGCAAGCGTAGCACGTCACTGCTTATGAATATTCAATTACGTGAACCGGCCAATAAGACGCTGCCTAAGGCTAGTATGCTATGAGACCCATTAGAGATTGCCTACATGCCTCCCGGAACTATACTGTATAAGTATTTACTTGCTTGAGTCGACACCTGGACCTTCCACATCCTGTATCAGTCGCGTGACTGATGCAGGAACTGCAGTACCCTTATGGCCTACTAGGCTACTCTCAGCGCATGCAACAGTCAAAATTACAGTAGGTCTAGCACTTTCATTTAAAACTTAGATTGTTTAGTTCGAACGATTTTGCCAAGTGCGTTGAGGTACATTTGCGGAGGTTCGTTCTGTTTATCTGATCATAGGCCCTATTCATTTGTTAACAAGGATCCCGTTAGGATTATATGCCAATAGATAAATCGAAAGTGCTTTCGATTTTAGTATCCGTGTACATTATAAAATGGCTACGAAATATTTAGACATCGGTGATATCAGAAACCAGGAGTTCGATGATATGACTACATGTTGTATATGCACTGATGTCTACACCAATCCGAAGGCATTGCCGTGCATTCATACGTTCTGTATGAAATGTATCCAAGAGACTGGACTTAAAACTAAGAAAGGACCTGGAGATGAGATGCCTTGTCCAATCTGTCGACGAATGTTCATGATTCCAACAGGAGGGTTTAATGGACTGCCTAAAAATTTTTTCATTGAGAGGCTCTTACAAATGGCGAATGTTTCAGGTCAGTCAGCGTCTTCAAGAGCTGTGTGTGATGCATGTGCAGAAGAAAGTGAAGAAGAAGGTAGAGAAATAAGAACAGCTGACATGTTCTGTGTTGATTGCAAGCAGAAGTATTGCGAAGAATGCAGCAGACATCATAGAAAATTTAAACTGACAAAGAATCACAAATTGGTACAAATAAATGAACATGATTGTGGTCAAAATCTGACGACCTATCAAGCTCAAAATGTTTGTGAATTGCATGAACAAAAGGTTCTTGATATATACTGTGTTGATTGCAAAACAGTTGTTTGTGCCATCTGCTTCATTGACGGTCACAGTAATCATAAAGGTTCTCATGTCGACAAATTTGTTGATGGTTTTCGGAAACAGATCGAAAGTAATGTTCAAGCAGTAAATGAGTGCAGATCTAAAGCTCAGATAAAGCAGGCAGAGTTCATGAAGGTGAAAGAAGATATACGGGAAAAGGTGATAAAATTGGAATGTGATGTAGCGAATAGAAAAGATGAATTGAAGCAGTTGCTAGATAAGCATGAAGCTTCTCTTCTGCAAGGTCTATGTTCGATAAGACAAAGCAAACTAAAAGAAATCCAAATGGCAACTGGTGATATTGATTCGTATCTATCGTGTTCAGAAACTTACAATTCTTACTGTCAGAAGATAATGGCTGAAGGATCAGCTAGTGACATCTGTCGCGCATTTTCGAACTTATCAGTAAGGGCGATGGAGTTGCAACAACAATGGCAACCTATGATTGAGAGAGAAATTCAGTCCATCAATGTCCGCTTCAGAAAATCAGAATTTGATGAGTTTCTAAAGGAAAACTGCGACAACTTGATTGGTGAAATTGAAGGTAAGCGGTTTCTTTGTAAGCAGTTTCACAACCATGCGCAATACGAGTGCATAAAATAGTATTTCCCTATTATTTATCATAATGGATATGTGAAGAACAGAATTCTCGCAGTGCATCTCCTATTAATCTGGTACAAAAGAAAGACACTTGATCCATTGACTTGAGGTGTTCTGTATGCTATTCCATTCAAGAGACACCATTGATACAGGCTATTCTTATGAATACCTTATATTGCATCGAAATATCGTGTGTTGCGAACCTCATCGCTCTTCGAAAGAACTGAACCCTAGACTTGAAAGTATTCTATTTAGGATAGATGTTCGTGAAGATAGCCTACATATTTATACAGCCTGTAATAATTATGATAATTTTGCAGTCTTAAGAATGTCTGACAATATTGTCAATATTGTGCTTTGATCCTAGTCGCCTGTCGTCTTTCCTTTTGTTCGACTCCACATAATTCAGGAATTTCAAACGTAGTCCCTAGTAGCAAATTTGAATCGCTGGTAATGACTTATAAGTATCTCAGAGCACTGTTCGCTCACTGATTAGCTTTTCATTGCTAGGGGCCGTCCATATAGCCTATATAACGTCAAGGGATTTGGCCAATTTTTATCACCCTCCCCTCGTCACACGTCGTCACAAAACGTAATTCCCCTAAAAAAATGACGTCACGATGCTCTGACCCATAAAACGAAGTTTTCATTTTAATAATAAAGCACAGCCTCAGCCAGTGGATGCGATCTATAACAGACTCCGTTTCAACCCGAAAACACGGACTTCCTATGGTGCGCGACGAGCAGACGATCCTCTCATCGCGACACTAGCGAACTGAATGTCTGCGGGTCTTCGATCCGACCTGTGACTATCGTCTGCAATGTCGGCGTAATGCTGGAATTGGACCTGTCCATGAGGGGTCATGTGGCGCGATCTGTTGGCTGCTGCCTTCGTCAGCTCCGCCTATTGAGAGGCTCTTCAGATCCTTCTCTTTCGAGGCTGCGAAAGCGGCCTTTGCTGCCTTCTTCACATTTCAGGTCGTCTGTTGCAACAGCCTACTGATCGGTACGCCCAAGTGTCTCCTGGATTGCCTGCAGTCTGTTCTTAACGCTGCTGCGAAGCTGCTATGCAACCGGAAGAAGTACGATCATATTACGCGCAGGGGCGCAACCACGGTCCAGAAGTTGGGGGGGGACCTACTAGAATGTCTGATTGGGGAAATTGCGAGCGCCAAAGGCGCGAAGCTGCGATTGCCGAAGGCATGAAGCCCCTAACGACTAGGGGTATGGGGAGCGTCGCAAGCTCCCCATCGGAGCCCCAGAAGCCGACGCACTTTTGAGAATTTGATGCCAAATGGAGCACATTTCGGGCTCTAATTTACCTCAAATTTGTCACCGATGATTTCGATATAAAAATAACTAAACCATCTAGATCTGTGAAAAAATATTTTTTTATTATATCAATAAACTGAGATTTTAGGCTTTAGATTAGAATAACACCACTCGCAGTGGCAGCATTAAAAGTTGAAATGTCCATCTAAGCTTCTACCGCGAGCCTTAGTCGAATTTTAAAAAGCGAGATAAGTAAAGTTTTATAGTGAAATTATACAGCAAAATTCTGCACTGAATTCTGGTAGACACGAGTTTAGCGGTTTTAAACCTGACCCTTTATTTTATCGGCGGCAGGGTCAGCGAATTGTTGGGGGAAGGACCTACTAGAACGTCAGAGTGGGGGGAACTGCGAGTGCAGAAGGCGCACAGCCGCGATTGCCGAGGGCAAGAAGCCCCAAACGACTAGGGGTATGGGGGAGTCGGGGTCTGGGGGTCCGCCCCAGAAACCTACTCAGTTTTGAGCATTTGTTGTCAAATGGAGTACATTTTGGGCTCTTGTTTACCCCAAAATTTTCAAAAGTTGGAGGGACCGTCCCAACCTGTTCGAAAGTTGGGGGCACGCGTCCCACCGGTTCCATAGGGTAGTTGCGCCTATGATTACGCGGTTCCTCCTTGATGTCCTGCACCGGCTGCCGGTTCCTCTTCTTATTGAGTTTGAATTATGTTTCCTGGTATATCAGTCATTGTATGGGGCCGCGCCTGAGTATTTGCGCGATTACTGTATCGGGACGCATTTATCCACTTCCGGGTTGCTACTCCGATCGCTCGAGAAAAGCGATTTTCGCGTACAACGGATAAGAACCCGCTGGAACGGTCTTCATCCTGCCCTACTACTACTGCTGCTGTAAGTTATCGTTGTTTTTTCCAGGAGATGTTGTTTCGAAGAAAACGAAAAGAAGCAGACAAAGTGAATTTGCGGAACAAGGTAACGATATTAATCTTTCGCGCAAGTCAAGCAAACTCTAAAAAAGTGAGTTAGGGAATAAAAAATCGCTCTAAAAATGCGAAATAATAACAATAGTAATAATTATAATAATGAAATAATGATGATGATTATCATAATTGACGGCGATTAGGTATAGAAGATGTATTACTGGATGGTGGCATTAGCGGCTGACATAGTGAGGCGGGGAGATTTTGCAGATGATGTGTTACACCGTGAAAAAATTATTATTCTTATCAGTAGTATTAGTGTCATCATTATTGTGGTTGTTCTTGTAGTAGTAGAAGTAGCAGTAATAGTAGCAGTGGTGGTGGTGGTAGTTGTAGCAGCAGCAGCAGTAGTAAAACAGTAATAGTAGTAGTGGTGTTGGTGGTGATGCTGGTAGTGGTACTGGTAGTAGTAGTAGTAGTAGTAGTAGTAGCAGCAGCAGCAGCAGCAGCAGCAGCAGTAGGTCAATATGGCTGTATAAAGACTTGGCATAACAGAAGAAGCCAGTTAAATATAAAATGGCGGAGCGTCCCAGAGAGTGACACTCCGATATTCATTGCCCACTGAGCACATCTAGCGCCGCCCAGGTTGGCTACGTCTGGCCGATGCACATCCACCTTTTAAATGGCTAGCGTTGTTATCACAAAAATTACGAACAGTGGAACCGTTAATATGCAGCCAGTTCTGAATAATAAAAAGTAAAGTACTGCTTGAAATTGACTTCACTCTTGGGAGTCCACAGGGGGGCAAGGGAATTAAATGCCCCTGAATTTTGCGCATATTTTACACAAATAGAATTTTTTTTTATTTGTATAAATATTACAAGACGATTTTCAATGCTAAAAACATATTTAGGTATTATTTATTTTCAAAGTTGTCTCGTGTTCATGAATAGCTACATGTATTGTATGCGAAACTGTCATTTTGTTTACGTATTCTTGCGAATTTTTAAAAATATAAAGTAATTAAAGCCCGACAGTAAAATATTATCCTCGGTCTGCCCTGGTCCCCTGTGGTATTATGGTTTAATGGATTTATCCGACCAGAAATTGACCGTAGTTTGTCCCGGTTCCATCAATTTTGAACTTTGCTCCCATAAAAAAATTCCTGGGAACGCATGCATGACTTCACCCTAACATGTTATTGCCATTATTTGAAAAAAAATAATTATATTGACGTTAATACAAATGAATCGTAGGCCTATCACACAGAATGACAAACAACAGGGGAACAGTGAAACGAGTTCTAAATTATAATTATTTCGGACTTATGTAAATCTATTGCAGTTAATACAATCTACAATATCACAAAAATTACAAAAATGAGAGTGTATCTAAAGCGAGTGGGAAACCAAAGCAGGTTACAAATGTAACAATAACGAACATGTTGCTTAAATTATAACTTATCACCGCCAGGGCAGATATCCATTTCGAGATTTCTGCTTTTGCTGCGCCCTCTAACCAACGAAGTTATAATATGTACACTGACCGTACACTGTCATTAGGAATATTAGCTGACAAAGAAGAGGATTGGCCATCTGTCCACATAAGCCGGGCCACGAAAATGAAATCGCTAACATTGGTTACGCCTCGATAGTCCGAAGGTTCGATAGTCCGAAGGTTCGATAGTCCGAAGATTTCATGGTAAAACATATATGTATATGTACATATATATGTATATACAGGGTGGGCCAGTAGGAATGCAACTAATTGGAATGGATATAACTTGAACAATTTTTATCCGAACATCGTGCCCAATATACTAAATTGAAAGTAGTCGTCCAGTGCCGGATTAACTTTTTAGAGGCCTGGCGCAAACAATGCAACAAAACTAAAGTAGGCCCTCTATCCAATCAAATTATCAAAAAAATGGAGAAAAATTAATTATATAGAAAAACATACTTTAATAATTGATGAACACAAAATGAAGCTGTGATAGGATCATAGGAGATTTTTTAATTTTACTTGTTACAGTTCAACTGTTCAAAAATGTTCGTCGAGTTTAAAAGTCTTTCCTTCGCGCTTTTAAACTAGAGAAAGAATCAATGATATCTTGAAAGTCAAGATCTGTCCAGATTTCCGACTCAATGTTCAAAAGAGTTAAATTTGCCAATCTGTCCTGGCCCATTGTTGACCTCAAAGATGATTTTATGCGTTTTGAATGACTGAATGATCTTTCCAGCATCTGACGCTGGGTCGACACCATCTATAAATTGCGTCACTTCTCGTGTTTTACTGCCAGAAATTTATCAATACTACCACGTTGCTGTTTGCCTACCTCTTCAAGTTCGCGTTTTCTTTGACGTTTCTGCCAACCGGACTCAAATTTCTTCATTTTCTTTAGGCCTACTTATTTTATTTGTTTAAAAATTAAAATTAAAAAAGAAATAAGCAGCTACATAAACACTAAATAGTAGATAATAATATTACATGGAACATACACTGTGTCGTCTGTACCATAGAGATTTATAATATATAAATATATCACTAGAGCCGCATCCGCCATATTTGTTGAGGCTGCCGATTCAACACGGCCTTGACCCTGTGGCCAATCAAAATGGCGAAACGATTGAAGTTAAATTATGTAGTGTGTGGATGTAGCAACTTATTAAAGTCCGAAAACGAGGCCGCTGGAATATTATTTCATAGATAAGTTGTTATTTTGTGTCTGTTGTACTTTTTGCAAGGCGTAAGCTTCGAAAAGAAATTAAAGTCTCGCTTAAGCTTGACTGCGTCCATGAATTTCAACCAATCAAAACGCGTCATTTCAATATAAATTAACTGCGGAGCTCTCGATAAGGTGTTATCATATCTATGGTTGTGGGCTTTGTGGCTTCAAAAATTAGCGAAGGGATTATACGTCATGTTCCCTCTAGCGATGATAATAATATCTCATTGGTCTGTACCGTACGCATATCTATATTTTATTTGGTGATGGGGTCGATCCGCGCATAAATTGATTACGTCATACGTTATCATTACAGTACACAATTAATTAGTACGTCATCATTATAGTAGTAGTACTGTAGAAGGCCTGTTTTTATAATGCCACAAAATTTTATATGCAATGCTTGTTTTAGAAATTAAACATTTTAAATAAGCCGGACTGTGACTTATATAAACAAATTCGATCGGATAATCGGATTTCTCAATGTTTTTTTAAATTTTTACCCCCGAAAGAAGGCCTGGCGCAAGTGCGCCAGTTGCGCCATAGTTAATCTGGCACTGTAGTCGTCCACTCTACTACTGTGTCAAATATTGCACTGATATACGGCACCGTTGTTATACAATTTCGGTGCGGCGCACACCTCTCAATTTTGAATATAAATATTGAACAATTTGGCGCCGCTCACGGAAGAGGATAGAATTTTAATCCGAATTTTAAGAGCAGAAAAAGGATACAAGGCACATCAGATGATGATAGAATTCCCTTCTAGAAAATGGAATAAATATGCTCTACATCGATTGATTAAACAAATTGATGCTACGGGAACGTCTAACAGTTGCAACTGCTGGACTGAGATAACCCAAGCACTGGTGGACTCAGCCATTGATCAGTAGTCGTCTCGTGTTGATGCAGTCATTAAAACAAGTGGTGGACATATTGAGTATGTTTGACTGATGGTAAATTCACTCAAGATATTAATTGTTAGTACTAAGTGATTGTTTAGAATTGAATTGACATCTTCAGTTTCAGACTTTTGATTTTCTTGCAGTTTTATGGCAAGAAAATGGCACATCGAATATTAATAGCATTATCTCAAAAAGTCGCAATAGTATCTCGTAGATATTTTTCAGAATGATAAAATGGATAATTATCTTCAATCGGATATATTGGACAAGACGCTCAGATAGAAATTATTCAAGTTATAAGACGTCAAAGTTGTTGCATTCCTACTGGCCCACCCTGTATGTATATAATATGGATGTGTATATATGTTTGTATATGTATATCAATCAATCAATAATCAATCAATCAATCAATGCTTTATTGCTCACCGAAGAAAACATAATCACGTAATCACAGACAACGTAAACAGAAATAAACATGCAGTGAACAATGGGAAACCCCGAAAGAACGAACCGTTCCACTAACAGGGGTCGCCCAATTTCAATCGTAATGCAACCAATAAAGTAAATCATAAATAACAATTTCGTGAGTAAACATCAATAGCAGTATCCTAACTAGGTATACCAAAACATCAGTGAACAAAGCAAATATACTTAACCCATTAGTGCCTGATTTTTGGTTTTTTCATGAAAGTATGAAAATAACTTTATTTCCACCTAGTGAAACTCAGTGCCAAACATTATTCAGCTCAAAATTTGTTTTTATAATTTATTTGCAATTTTTACTTTCCGTCCCCGTTTTGGGGACGCTAGGCACAAATGGGTACGGTACGGCGACGTGAAGTTTCAAGGCTAGCATAAATCAACTGTTAAGGTTTCATACATGTATTCAAGAAGATAAGCATACCAGTAGCTAAACACATACTTGCAGACATCAAACTCATTGTCTGGTAAAATTATGATGATCAATGGTCGAGTAATCAAGGAAAACTACAACAATGATGACCATAATGTATGTCAAGCTGATTTGGTGAAATTATTTCGGAACAAAACTTATTATTATTGCAAAGGCTGGTTATTAGGCTATCATGACAGGAGAAATGGCAGATCTACAGCAGTTCTAAATAACAGTTCTTGCCTAGTGGAGAATAGGCTACAGAAGAACAATTCTGATGAATGTCCTGATGTCCCGATATCACATTTGCAGCAAATGTGACATCGGTTTTACACAGCAGACACCTCAGCGACGCTGCATTCTACTAGACTAAGAGAATTGATTCATTCTATCAGTGCGAATATCTGATGGCACTCAATCTACATCAGCTTTCAGTCAACTAAGAGGAAGCCCAACAGCTGCACGTTCAGCACTCTACTGCTGGTAGAACCCAGTGCATATGTCGTGAAGTTCCAACTGGTCCAAGGTCAGCGTATAGCTGGAGCAGTTCGTTGGTATAGGATCCAAGCATTTTATATTGCCACATCCAGTAGATAAGCAACGAGAGCCCACGGTGCACCATTTCCTCGAGATGACAGATATGCTGCATGTGCTGATGTTCTGGTTCATCTTATCAAGTTATAATGTGTCTGTTGGTGTGGTCGATAATATATTCCTGGCCTCCTGGGCGATGTCTGCAAACTTTGTTTCGGACAGTGACACCTCTTCACAGTGTTCAGTGTTTCGACGTCATGACAATTGGAAGTGTCACCAACCTGTTATCATTCCAGCAAGTCACCATTATTCCCGATACTGAATCCAGTCTGTAGTCAAATGTGCAAACCATCTGATTGCTTGAACTTGTCCACAGACTACACGGGACAACTGCAGTCCTGAGTTGATTGGCTCTAGCTGTTCCAGTGGCTGGATGTTCTTACTGCTCAGAATTCAATCAGATTCAGGCTGGTGATATATTGTCAAACTACAGTGTGAATTTGTCATCAGCTGGAAGCTTGACAACAACAGAGCCGCCAGATCCAACTTCAATGTCGAACCGTCGGTCACTCCAGCCAGCTCCGTGACACGGATCCATCTGAATACATCACTACACCCTGGATCGTTTGGAGGACATATGCATCCCAGAAGTCCTTGTGATTCCCAAGTATGATCATTGTACATTGTCACAATTATTGTGATAATATCACGGACAGTTAGACCTCTTCCCTACCAAAATTTACTTTGGTTTTGCATTGTACCCAAATGAGCTTCATATGGGTGCAATATGGGAAAATGGGACCCAAAAAGGGCTTCATGTAGGCTTGCAGGTAGGGTTGCTCTTGGAATGCTGAGAAAACACATATGCACATATCACTGTAGCTGGAGAAACAGTGAAAGTCGCCTATTATAGGTTAGAAGTTGACGGGGTCACTTGTGCCTAGCGTCCCCAAAATGGGGACGGTATATTCTGGTATAATAAAAAATCAACCAAACATCTATCAACACTCCAAAAACAGATGCAGATAGCTAAGAGACAAATAACATAGGGACATACTCATATTTTCAATTACAACATGCCTTTGCATGATAATTTAAATTTATATTGATAACTTTTAAAAAATTAAAAAATTCGGATAATCGTCATAAAAATCTATAATTATGCACAAACAATAAAATATCGGCTCAATTGTACCCCACATGAAAGATAATTCAGTGGACTGTTGGTAGCAATAGCTTGTAACTCTCAATATTGATTGATATTACAAATAGCTCTTTCGAAGCAGGCGTCCCCAAAATGGGGACGCTAGGCACTAATGGGTTAAATAAACAATGGCTAATAACAAAATAACGGCAACACAGGGCATGGTGCTCTAAAGACACTGAGAGTTCAGTAGGTATGATTTTAGTTTATTTTTAAACTGATGCAGCGTTGGCACGTGTTTTTAGATCTGTCGGTAACATATTCCAAAAGATAGGACCATAAATTCTTATACTGTGTTGCCTAATCGTGGTGTTTGTGCTAATTTGGTGATACTTATTAGAGGACCGTGTGTGATGACTATGAACTTCTGAGTTTTTACTAAACCATCGATTGAAACCGCTTGGTAATAAGCGCATGTGGAACCTGCACATAAATTCGCCCACTTGAAGCTTATTGATATTTTCAAAATGCAATACTCCCAGACTTATAAATAAATTTCGTGTGTGGCTCTATAGGGTACGTTACATATGATGCGTATAATGCGTTTCTGAAGGGTTGTCAAACAGACCAATCTAGTACAATGCGTAGATGCCAAAATAAGGTTGCAATATGAGAGATAAGGATGGATTAGTGAATAGTATAAATTTAAGAGTATGTTTTTAGGAAGGAGATGCCGGATTCTGCAAATTATGCCAATATTTGTGGCCAATTTCTGTGAAATATAGGTTACATGTTGTTTCCATGATAATTGATCATCAATGTAGACCCCCAAGAACTTAGCCGATGTCACACTATTTATGTTTTGGTTATCAATGTTGATAGAGAACGGATAGCCATGAACTGAAGCTATCTTCCTCTTTGAGCTAAATAAAATATAGTTCGTTTTTTTAGATTCAAAGATAGTTTATTTGCCTTAAACCATGTCCCCACTTTTGCAAGTTCCACATTTAACCTATTAATCAGTTCAAGAAGTGAACTATCAGACATATATACATTAGTGTCGTCTGCGAACATAATAAAGTGCAGGGCTGACGAGGCAAGATGGATGTCATTCACGTATAGCAGAAATAGTAGAGGGCCTAATATCGAACCCTGTGGGACGCCACAATTTATAGCAAGTATATGTGAAGTAAACCCATTGTAGAGGACACATTGCCTTCTGCCCTTTAAGTAGTCCCTAATCCAGGCAAGACACATACCACTTATTCCATAGTGTTCTAGTTTTTAAAGTAAAATTTCGTGATTCACCGTGTCAAAGGCCTTAGATAAGTCGAAAAACACCCCAATGGAGAAAAGATTTCTATCCCTTGCCTCTGAGATCTTGTCACACATTTCCAGGACAGCCTAGTAAGTGGAAAGGCCTTTTCGAAAACCAAATTGGCCATTGAATAGAGTGTCTTTCATAGTTATTCGTATGTGCATTACTTTTTCAAAGAATTTTGAAAAATATGGCAAGATTGAAATAGGCCTATAATTTTCTATGCGCTTTTTGTCGCCCGTTTTAAAAACTGGAATGATTTTAGCAAGTTTAAGACTGTCCGGAATAATACCTGAGATAAGGGAGCAGTTTATTATCGCCGCTAGGGGAGCCGATATGGAATCAATCGAGCCTCTTGCAATTTTGGGGTTAATTTTATATATATATATATATATGTACTGTGTATAATGTGCATGTATATTTGATAACTGCGCTAAATCAGTAAATAGATAGATTTGATTAATTAGATTAGATTGGGCTTAAAAGGACCACATAAATTGAATGAATATCCATTCATTCAATTTATGTGGTCCTTTTAAGCAATGAATGGATGATGATGGATGGATGGATGGATGGATGGATGGATGGATGGATGGATGGATGGATGGATGGATGGATGGATGGATGGATGGATGGGTGGATGGATGGATGGATGGATGGATGGATGGATGGATGGAGTGGATGGGTGGATGGGCATCAGGGCTCATCATTGCACTGAAACTGTCCTCGTTTCTCTACTCTCCGATATCGACTCCGCTGCCTTTCGAACAACGAGCCAGACTTTGGGCCACTGAAGGCCTGGATTTCAAAGAACCGCATGCGCCTCAACCCATCAGAAACACAATTTATTTGGCTGGGCACTCGGTAGCAGCTTGCGAAGCTGGATCTATCCACCATTGCTGCAGACTGCCCCATTTTGTACTTTTCCTCTGTTGTCCATGACCTTGGAGTTACACTGGACCAAGAGTTAACCTTCACTGCTCATATACACCGCCTGTGCCGTGATTCATACTATCAGTAGCGCCAGCTCCATGTGCACACTGTTGCTCGCTCACTTACTCCAGACGCCACCGCTACACTCATCCACTATTTTATCACAGTCCGACTTGATTATTGTTTCTCAATCTATGCTGGCCTCTCAGTTGGTCGGTTGGGGTGCCTGGACCGGGTCCTGCGCTCCGCCGGGCGCCTTTGCGGACGCATTCCCAGGTTTGGCCAGGTCTCATGGTTATATGCTGGACGTGCTTTATTTGCTCTCCCTCCTGCAGCGGATCTCGTATCGGATCATCGCTTTGGTCTGGCGGTCCTTGCTGGGCCTCGCTCCCGCTTATCCACGTGACCTCTGATGCCCTACCTTGAGTGCTCCGGGTCGTCGCTCTCCGCTCTACTCAGCAGGGCGTGCTCATGGTCCCTTTTACCCGCACAGCTACTAAGCAGAATCGCGCCTTCTCAGTGGTAGGCCCCTCGCTCTGGAACGGGCTCCATTCACCCAGAACCCACCCTGAATCTTTCTATTCTTGCCTCAAAACTGTCCTTTTGCCGTGCTGGGGTCGGGAGCGCTCCTGAGTAGTAACCTTGAAGCGGCGCTGTATAAATCTTCGTAATGAATGAATGAATGAATGAATGAATGAATGAATGAATGAATGAATGAATGAATGAATGAATGAATGAATGAATGAATGTAGATATATCTGAACTTACACTGCTGGCTCTTTTCGATGTCTCTGCTGCCTTTGACATGGTTGACCATGACATTTCAATGCAATACCTCGAGACCTCCTGTGGCATCTGAGGCCCTCCTCTTCTCTGGCTTCGGTCTTACCTCGCTGGTCGTACTCAAATGGTTATCTGTGGAGACTCTAGAACTCCCTGGGTCTTGATCAAATATGGTTTCCTTCAGGGCTCTGCCCTGGGTCCTCTGCTTTACCTCATATGCGGCCGACATTCCAGTCATATTCTCTAAACACTCATCGACTCGTCACCCCTGCGCTGACGATGCACAGGCGCTTGTACATAATCCACCCTCTGCTCAGCTTGCTCTTAGTGGCTGTAATGATGCTATCTCTCGAGACTTGCACCTCTTGATATCCTCCAGTCGGCTTTCACTGAATCCAAATAAGATGCAGCTCATCTGGTTCGGCACTCTCCAGCAGCTCTGAAGCTTGATTTCCCTCTTCTTGCAGAGAGATTCGCGTCCTTCACTTTCCACTTCAGTGTTCGAGACCTTGGCGTAATCCTGAACAGCACCCTTTACCTTTTCTGAACATATTGCCAATCTTACGCGCTCTTCTTACTTTCACCTGAAGCGGCTTAGAGCAATCCGACGCTCCGTCTCCTCCTCTGTCTTTACCTCTGTTGTTATGCCTTCATCTGCTCTCGAATTGATTACTGTAATTCTGTAAGCGTAATCGTAATCAAGCATTTATATAGCGCCACTCAAAACAGAGGCGCTCCCCGACTTGAGCCAGTCTCTTCACTGGTAAAGGGAGGTTTTCAGGCACTTGCGGAACTGGTCAAAGAAATAGAAAAAGGTAAGTCCTGAGGGACTGAGGTAACTGGTTCCAGCTATTGGGACCAACAATAGCGAAACTCTAGACTGGGCCGTAGAAGTACGCACCAGCGGGACAACCAAGTAACCACGGGCCGAGGACCGAAGGAAGGAACGACTGTGCAGAGAAGATACTGGGGTACAAAAGGCCCTAAGATAGTGAGGAGCAGACCCAGCAAGACAGCTTCGCATGAGGGAACAGACCTTGAATTGGATGCGCTGGCGGATGGGGAGCCAGTGAAGGGAGTCACGGATAAAATAGGAGATATGGTCAAACTTTGCAATGCCCCCTATGAGGCGGGCGGCAGCGTTCAGAATGGACTGAAGTTTAGATGTATTTGTAGAGGAGAGACCAATGTACACCGCATTCCCATAATCAATCCTGGAACAGATCAACGCATGGACCAAAGTCGTGATGGCGTGCAGTGGTAGTGTTTGGCGGATGGCACGGAGTTGGCGTAGGTAGTAGAAACAGGAACGAGAGACACTATTTACGTGATCAGATAGAGAAAGGACAGGATCAAGAATGAATCCAAGATCACGGACAGAGGAAGAGAAGTGCATATTTGGAAACCGAAGACGAAGGGAGTCAGCATCAACCTTGGCAAGCTGGGCACGACCACCGAGCCATATGTACTGAGTCTTGTCTTGGTTAAGACGAAGGCGATTTGAGGATAACCATCGGTCAAGAGCAGCTGAAGCCTCTAGAATACGCTCGACCATAACAGCAGCTGTGTCTGCAGGTCCATGAAGGTAAGCTTGCGTGTCATCAGCATATTGGTGGGATAGGACACCCAGTGGACCAAGGACCCCAGCCAGATCCGAAGTATATAGGACAAACAGAAGAGGAGCAAGAACCGAGCCCTGAGGTAACCCGTAAGAGAGGGGAACCCAAGCAGAGCGGGTGGGACCAAAAACTACCGAGACGGAGCGACCAGAAAGAAATGAGCGGAACCAGAGAAGAGCAGAATCAGTAATCCCAAATGAGTTAGAGTCTGTCTTGGTTGGGCTCCAAAAGTTCGTATCTGTCCTCTTCAGTCTGTTCTAAATGCTGCGGCCTGACTAATAGCCCGACTTCCTCGCTCATCTCACATCTTTGCTTTCATGTTTGACCACCGTCATTGGCTGCCCCTTATTGCTCGGTTCAACTCAAGGTTCTTGCATTAATCTACCGGTCATATACCGTAACTGGCCGAGCTCCCAAGTATCTATGTGTCCGGTGGCGCGTTGGATAACATCTGGCGAAGAGTGCGAGAGGTACCGAGTTCGAGCCCCGTAGGGCGGAGTTGCTTTGTAGGCTGCTATTAGCGCCGTGTATTACAAGCTGTCTGTTCTGTTAGTAGTTAACTAGTTAAGATTGTTTCAATTGCATAACATGTAAATGTACAGCGCAGTGCGTTTGTCAGGCGCTAAATTAAAGAAAAAATATTATTATTATTATTATTATTATTATTATTATTATTATTATATTATTATCCGTCTGCCGGTGTCACGATATAAAGTCTCCCCCGAAACAGAGTCGCCCCCTTGCCGTAACAGAGTCTCCCCCGGAGACTTTGTATCGGAACAAAGTCTCCCCATTGAAATAGAATCTCCCCTATCTACGATACAAAGTCTCCCCCTTACTAAAATCGCCCCTCTGTTTTCATTTGCTTTTCTATATTATTTAAAATAGGATTTAATATGTGCATTTCTGAAATAAATTACTTTCAAGTTTATTAGTTGAATTGGACATGAAACAACTATGGAATTAAATGCGAAAATTGTGAAATAAATGTTTTATAGTAGTAAATGCATCATGTAAATAGGATGTCGGACGCGCTTATGTCATTAAAACGCAGTGGAGAGATAACACACTGTTATAGGCTATAACTAAGAAAATAGCTCACACAACAAGTAGACTTTAACTGATGCTAGTTGGCACTGTTTGCTGAAAAGATTCTGAGCATTACCAGTCACTAATTGATACTTATTCATTATGCCAAGTAGAGCTAATTAGCTTCAAAGTGATTCTTCTAAGGTTAGACCTACCACTGAAATTGTGTTGGATATTAGTCGTTCAATATTATTAGCGTCAGATGTATCGGGCCAGCTTATTAGCTATATACAAGTAGTCTGAAACAAAGCCTGCGAGTAATTATAACTGTACTGGCTTCCTAAGACGAGCTAGCATTGGCTTCTATGCGATTATTGATGCGGATTAGGCCTACCCTTCAACTGGTATCAGTCAACTGATAAGACTTTGCGCTTGATTTTCTGTGATTCATCTGGTTAGCCTAATGTTTGCTTATTATTGTTTGCTGGTGTCAGATTATTACCTAGAACAGGAAAGTCATAACCAGTGATTGTAAATGAAGTACTGGCTTTCGGATATGAGCTTGCCCTTGCTTTTCTGGCATTCATGGATAAAGATTAGGCATTCACGGAATTATTGGCAATAGGACTACCCATTAAATAATCGCAGCTAAACCAAACCTATTTAGTATCGATAGGCCAATAAGCAAAAAAATAAAGCATTGTAGTCCATGAAGCCAGTACAGTCTACATTTGTAGTCTTGAGATTAAGCCTACTAGGCATTTGTTGATCCACGGAATTATTCGGCTTAGAATGGAATTTTGCACACGGGGGTAATAAAGCTAGAACAAAGTTGATTGGTTGACTATAAAAGGTAGACCACCATAAATTAATTATTCGTAGCTCAAGTTTATTTCTGCATAGGCTTTGATGATCTTAAAGGATTCAATATTAGTTAGTATATCTATTGGGTATAAGTTGCATTAATAAGTACTACTTAGTGAAACATTTCAAAATTATTTTCATGGATAAGTCTGAGTGTGAAGCTTTGCTTAATTACGTTACCAAAAATGAAGAGGATCATGCAGCAGAATATTCTAAAGATGAGGAACGTCGTCTATGAGAGAAATCTGTTTCATTCTGTGTCAGCAATGCAGACTTTGCTGATGGATGAAGTTACCGATTATATAACTTCCATTTATCAAGCAGGTGAGTGAGGTGGCAAGGAAGGCCCAAAAAGGATGAAAATCCTGCTTACAGGGTCAACTTTGCTAATAATTAACTTAACAATATAACAGAACGGTTAAAATATGCAACTAATATGAAACCATTAAGCGAAAAGAGACAAACAGAAGGGAAAAGGACAACTTAACCAGCAGATTAGCAGTAATTAATAAGGCTAATTAATAATGAGTCTTAATGACATCATATACCAAGTGAATGCATAACATTTTTTAAACCATTAAAGATTTTCCGCCTGTTGGATGAAGAGAGGAATCTTATTCCAAACACTCAAGCTTTTGTTAAACCAAGGAAGCTAAAATAAAGTTGATTGGTGAGCTATAATAAGTGTAATGTAACTGAACATTAATATAGCACTTCTTCAAGATTTCTACTAAAAGGCGCTCTCTGCGCTAGTCCATATGATGTTAACTGTCATTACAAACGAATATATTACATCAGTTAGCAAAACAATGCAATAAATATGATGTTAGTGTAGGCTATCTTGTGTTGAAATAAAGTCTCCCCGGGGGAGACTTTATTTCGACGGGGGATGAAATATTCTCTCCCCCCGGAGACTATATTCTGAAACAAAGTCTCCGGGGGCGAATTTATTCTGAAACAGATCCGCCGGGGGAGAATCTATTTCGAAATAGAGTCTCCGGGGGGAGACTTTTAGGGGGGAGACTCTGTCACGCGACACCGGCCTCGGCCACCTCTCAACGCCCGCTACGCTCACTAAACCGGCTCTTTGTCCCGCGAGCGAGAACTGCTATGGCTAAAGTGCCTCCTTTCGTTGTCACAAGAGTCAAAACCTCTTTCTTTTCTCTGGGTCTCTCGCACTGGGGGCGCCACTGATTGGTGTGCACTGCGAGAGGCGCTAAATAAATTGATAGACAGAATAAATAGATGGATGGACAGATAAATATATTGATTGATGGATGGAAGAATGGGTAGACGGATAAAAAGGCGAATGAATATAATGGGCGAATGGATCTGTTGGACGGGTGGATAGATTTTTTAAGGATGAATAGATATAGGAACATATGGATAAACATATGGAAGAATAGATAGATGGATGGATAGATGGTTGGTTGGTTGGTTAGATGGATGGATGGTAGATTAAAGGGTCAGGATGATTTTTAAAGATTTTCTTGTACTTTACACAGCCCCTCCTGTGCCGCCCAGAAGATCAACCAAAACGACGGAATATAATGAGCACTCAGAGGAAACGGGTTTGTATTCGAGATGCACATCTTCTTAAGCGAATTTATACTTGTAGCACTGTCGAATATTTTGTGTAGTATTTTATAGAAAATAAGACATTTCCGGGGATATGCTGAGTAGTATTTTTATACAGCGCAATAGCACTTCACAGTTAGCCTACTGTACAGCTCTGGAACTTAAAAAATCTATTGCACCACACCCAATAGCTGGAACCGGTAACCTCAGTCCCTCATGCAGGACTGACCTTTTCTCTATTTCTTTTGACCAGTTTCTCCAGCGCCTGAAACCCTCTCTCTTTACCAGTGAAGACACTGGCCCGGGTCGGGAGCGTCTCTGCTTTTGAGTGGCGCTATGTAAATATTCGATTACGATTACGATTACACCAAGCTGTGGTTCTTCAGGATATGCCAGAGTACTATAAGCAAAGCACTAACACTTTATGAAAACAAGTGCCATTTTAGTTTGAGTTTGAGTTTGAGTTTATTGAACCATTTGCATTCAAATTCAAAATTACAGTGCATAAACAGCAATCGCATTAAACAACTTAATTATCTAACAGCACGTTATAGTTTAACAGTATGTGAGCCAAAAGAATATGAGTATGCGAGTCAAGTAGCAAATGATTCATGGGGAGATGAAGCTGGGACAGCTTATCTAGTCTTCCCCATTGGTTACCAGTCACAGAAATACAACAACAAAATGTATTGGGTTAACAGGCTAAGGCAGCCGTACAGTTAGTAACAGTATTCATAGTTAAAACGATAATAGTCAGCATCACACTCCAAGTTATGAGTTGCTGAGTTAGTACTGGTCAATCAGAAAAGTCTTATATACACACTTGAATGCAATCAGCGAGCGTAGTTCACGCATGCAAGAATCAATAGAGTTCCACAACTGCGGTCCTTTTATTCTGACCGAGAAACATCTAGCATTTATCCTGCCTTTTTCTGTTCTGTAGTTTTGTCTATGTCTGGTGTTATAATCATGTACATCAGTAATCACTGTGAAGTATGAGTTGAATAAAGCTGGGAGAGTGCCATTGTGGTGCCGGTACATTAACATTGCAAGTTGAAGTTTATAAATGTCGTAAATTGTTAAAAGGTTTAAGGACTTAAACAGGTGGCAACTCTCTGCTAGATAATGAGCTCCACTGATAACTCTTATTGCCCTTTTTTGGAGGATGTATATAGGTTTAAGCATATTCTGATACCCACCTGCCCACACCACAGTACAATAATTTAAATAAGGCAGTAGAAGGGTAGTGTACAATAACTTGAGAGAGTGAGCTGGTAAAGACCCCTTAAGTCTGTGAATGATCCCCACAGTTTTGGCTACCTTGTTCTTCACATGCTCCACATGCTCCTTCCAAGTAAGGTTCTCATCAATGATAACCCCCAGAAATTTGACTTTAGAGACTCTGCACAATTGAACGTTATCGATAGTTAATGTAGGGTCAAAAGTATTCGGTATCCTAGACTTTTTGCTTTTAAATAAAACATAGTTTGACTTCTTTATATTAAGTGATAACATGTTCACTTGGAACCAGCAAGATAACTTACTAAGCTCCAAATTCATAATTTGGAATAGTTGAGAGTAGTTTTTTCCCATTATAAAAGCCGAAGTATCATCTGCAAAAAGTACCAGTTGCAGGGTGGGGGAGCAGGTTGTGATGTCGTTTATGTAGATGAGAAATAATAAAGGACCCAAATTTGAACCTTGCGGAACCCCGCAAAGTATGGGTGCAAGACTGGATAGAACCCCTGCATAGGAAACCCGTTGATATCTATCCTTGAGATAGGATCTAAACCATTCCAGAGCAATCCCACGAATTCCATAATGGTATAGCTTGGCAAGTAAAATGTCATGATTTAAAGTATCGAATGCTTTTGACAAGTCTAAAAATACACCCAGAGTACAACTACTTACATCCATAGCTTCGGAAATATTGTCTAGGACTTCGATAATAGCTAAGTTGGTAGAGTGGTTCTTTCTGAATCCAAATTGTTTTTCATATAGAATTTGGTTAACTGAAAGAAAATCATATATTCGCTTATACATAGCTTTCTCCAGAATCTTAGAAAAGCAATTTAACTTGGAAATGGGACGATAGTTCTTTATCTCAAGACAGTCTCCAGTTTTAAATATAGGGGAGATGATGGCAGTTTTCATATTAAGGGGAACAATGCCTGTTAAGAAAGATTGATTGACCAAGTGGGTCAACGGTAGTGATACATACTTGGCAATACGTTTTATGATATCAACTGGTAAATCGAGTGAACCAGTGGCTTTGGTATTTTTCAAACTAGCTATGATGGCCTGGATTTCGGCCTCATTGGTAGGGACTAAAAATATGGTGTGACTATTCATGTCTTTGAGGTAACTGTCATAGGAAGTAGAGGAAGTAGGGATTTCGGCGGCCATTTTTAGTCCTAGAGTAGCGAAATACTCATTAAAAGCATTAGCAATTAATGTGGGGTCTTCTAGTAGTTTATCGTTAATTCGTATAGGGGACCTAATCCCTGGGGGCTCATTTTGATGCAAAGCTTCTTTAATAACCCCCAAATTTCCTTAAGGTTGTCCTTACAGACTTCTAGTCTATTGACATAGTATTGTTTCTCACAATTACGTAATATATTAGTGAGTTTATTTTTATAGGTGCTATATTTCTTATAGCAGTCAGTAGACCCACTCCTTAGATAATTTTTATACAATTTATTTTTATTTTTACATGATTTTAATAGAGATTTGGAAAGCCATGGCTTAGTTATCGTTTTATACCTTCTAAGCCTAATTAGCTTAAGTGGAAAACAGGAATTATACAGTGAGTTAAGTTTATCATTTAAGGAGGTCGAGATATCATCAGGGTTCTCAAGGTTAAGAACATCTTCCCAGGTTTCATTTTCGATCTGTGCATAGTAATTAGATAGATTTGATAGATTAGATTTGACTGGACTTGAATGATGCAGTCAAAAGTGAATGAATGAATGGATGATTGGATAAATAGATGAATGAATTGATGCACAAACGGATGGATTTATATATGAGTGGTTGGTTCGATTGGTGGCTGGATGGAAGAGTGTATGGATAAATACATAGATGAATGCATAGACAGGTGAATTGGCGGAAGAATAGATAGACGAATGGATGGTTGGTTGGTTGGGTGGGTGGTTGGGTGGATTTGCGGATGCATGATGGATGAACAGATGGATAAATAGATGGATGAATAGATGGATGAATAGATGGACGAATGGATGGATTGATGTAGGGATGATGGTTTGGATGGGTGGATAAATGGATGGATGAATAAATGGATGGATGGATAGACATTGAATAGATGAATGAATAGATGCACAAACGAATGAAGGCGGATTAATAGATAGATGAATGGATGGTTGGTTGTATGGATGGATGGGTGGATTTGCGGATGCATGATGGATGAACAGATGGATAAATAGATGGATGAATAGATGGACGAATGGATTTAATGATGTAGGGATGATTGTTTGGATGGGTGGATGAATGGATGGATGAATAAATTGATGTTTGGATAGACATATTAACTGGCGGATTAATAGATAGATGAATGGATGGTTGGTTGTATGGATGGATGGGTGGATTTGCGGATGCATGATGGATGAACAGATGGATAAATAGATGGATGAATAGATGGACGAATGGATTTAATGATGTAGGGATGATTGTTTGGATGGGTGGATGAATGGATGGATGAATAAATTGATGTTTGGATAGACATATTAACTGGCGGATTAATAGATAGATGAATGGATGCTTGGTTGTTTGGATGTATTTATTGGTGGATGAGTAGATGGATGAACAAATGCATAAATACATGTAGGTGGATGAATATAATGGGTTGATGAATGAATGGATGGACAGATGGTTGATTAGATGCACGGATTGAAGGGTCAGGATGATTTTAATCTACTTTCAAAGATTTTGTTGTACCTTACACAGCTCCTCGGATGCCTCTCACAAGATCAACCAGCTCAACGGAACTCAATAAGCATTCAAAGGAAACGGGTCAGTCACCAAGATGCACACTTTCTCAAGTTAATTTATAACACTGTGGTAAATGATGTTGGTACTTATAAACAAAGTATCACTAAGGAAAAGCTATTTTAGCATTTAAAACAGCGCTGTAGCACTTCATGCAACAGCTGTAGCATTTTAATAGGATCTATTGCACTTCACACAGAACTATGGTTCTTCAGGGTACGGCACCTATCCACCCACCCACCCATCCATCCACCCACCTACCCGTCCATCAATCAATCCATCCATCTATCCACCCATCCATCGACCCTTTACTTCTTTCCTCCCGTCCTTTCATCGTTTCCATCCGTTCATCTGCCCAGCAACCAACTCAACCACCACCATCTGTCCATCCACCCATCCATCCATCCACCCATCTATCCATCCTTCTTTCTTTCCATCCTTCCATCCATTCATCTATGCGACAGCCAACTCAGCCATTAGCCATCCGCCCGTCATTCTGTCTGCGCATCCTTTCATCCGTCCTTCCATTAAAGTATCGATTCATGTTAAAGGCAAATGAAAAAATCGACGGACGTGTGTGTGAAGAGACTCATCGTCAGCAAACGATCGGAGGCGGATTTTTTCGTCGAGGCGTTTTGGGACAGAGGAGGGCAGAGGGAGTGGGAAGTGGAGGGATTTGGGAGGGAGTAGGAGGGGAGGAGAAGAGAAGAGGGTTGAAGAACGGGGTGGTAGGGAGGTAAGGGGAAGGAGAGGAGAGAGAGAGGGAGGCGTGAAGAGGGATGTGGAAGGGACTGCAGGACAGGGGGAGTGGCAGGTGAAGAAGAACTGAAAGAGCGAGGAGGGAGGAGAAGGGAAGTCGGAGAGGAGGGAAATGGAGGGGAGGAGAGGAGAGGGAGGGAAGGGAAGGAGAGGAGAGGGGAAGGGAGGGATGGGGACGAGGAATGGGAGGAAGAGGGAATGGGGATGGGGATTACGGAAGAGAGGGTAAGGAGCGGGAAAAGCGATTGAGAAGTGGGAAGTGGAGGGAAGGGGAGGGGTAGGGGAAGTGTTGAAAAGGAGAGAGGAGTGCTGATTTTAAGTGGCCCGCCAGAGCTCGCTAAACGTTATCGTTCTAGGACGGGCAAACATGCATGTAGTGGTTTATAAACAGTTTGAAAAAGTGAAGTTTTTGACTGCTAACAAAATGACAAGGGACCGAGCAGAACGAACAGGCACAGGAAAGCAGATGATCTTGTTGAAAAGTGATAACACTGAGGTAGCATGCAGGCTACAATGGGCATATAATATAAGCTCACTCGCTTAAATGCCGACTCGTATTGTAACCATCGACAATAGATAAAATTACAACAAGTTACTTACAACTTACATTTCTATAACGACATTTTCACTTTAATGACGCGACGGTGATGTTTTTTAAGACATCAAAGGCCGTTGACGAAAATTCAAAATTATGTACAATACATGTGAAAAAAGACGATAGAGTCCGAGAGACACCAGTTAAAAGCATCTGAACAGTACTTTGCAATGTCACTACTCAATAATACTCATTGTTTAACAGTACAATGTATTTCAGTTAATAATGTCTATGAAACTTTGTTTGAAATACCGCCATTTATATTCAGCGATCGGATAGACTGTAATAGAACGCGAGGATATCAATATCTCATCTCCGGCCGTGACCCTCTCCCCATCCAAGTCGGCAGTGTGACGTGGTCGCTGATGGTCATTACGCACTGCCGTTTGCCTAAGCAATATCGCCACCCTTAATAGGCTCCATTGGTTGAAACGATTGCAGCACCTCGACTTTCACTCCCCCCGCGTACAGCGGTACGGTGATATCACTTGTTTTCCGATGAATATCCCTGCAAACCGCCTCCTACTTACGACTCTGACTGAAACGCGCCACAATTTCGTTCAGTGTGCGTTATACATGTACGAAGGCCATTGTTGGTTTTAAATCTCGCTAGGAGCAAAGTCTGGGCTCACCGTGTTCAAGACAAAAGCCCGGGACATTGTGCGAAGTCACTTAGATTGTGGTCAAGTAGGAGAAGGACCTCACATGGCCGACATCTCAAGAAAGGTCGTTCTTAATGATCTACCGTGAGGACGATGGGGTTCGCTGTCTGGGATTCAGACAAGACAGCGCTCGTGGGTTGTGTTTAATGGTGGCATCTGGGTAAAAGTCATCCGGCCACGTGACGTCACCGGTGATGTGACGGTGTGAACTGCATGACCGGTTTTGTCTCGTATTTTCGTACATCATTTCATATCTTCGAATTTCAATCTTTTAATGATCGACGAATGTAATTTATATTTTTAGGGACCTAGTCCTAGTTTAATTTCCTGATTTATCGCATACGTATAAGTGCTTGACTTGTACATCTGAGTCCTAACACAGGGTGACTGGAATTGCTGGTAACCGTAACTCTGTAGTCTGTACCTAGAGTAGTTTATGTTGTATTAGGCTAAACAATCATTTTCTTTAGCAATAGGTCTCAGTCATTAGTACATTCCTAACCCTCTTAGCTATTTGACTATTATTTTTGTCTAATTGATATCTAAAGTTCTAAACTGTTGATTTTGTAATCTTGTTGCGTTTGTGTCAACGAGTTTGTGAAATAAAGGAGTAGTAGTAGTAGACTCAGGGCCGTAAATCCTGGGGAGAAAGGAGGGCATTCCCTCCCCACTTTTAAGCCTGGGGAGGGAACGTGAAGGAATTCCCTCCCACAAATTTGTCTGAGCTGTGCCATAAATATTAGGGTCACCGAGCTAGACGTACGACTGCCAAGTCTTGTAGGGCCTAGAATGATTTATTGCGGGAACATGGATACTGCAAGAAACCTCAAACCTTACCCTGTCGGCTTGAAAGCTAAAACAGGTGTGAATGTGGCTGCTAAAAGATAGATTTCCTTCTTAATTCGAAGCTGGCAGAACTTATGTTGTGACAAGCGGTCAAGCGCAACGCATCATCCTACAAGACAGGGCAGAGAGTGTTCGGAGACAGGACGACAAATTATGAAGACAGCTGTGATATATATATATATATATGATATATATATATATATATATATATATATAGTGATATTGTGATATATTGTGATATATATATATATATATTGTGATATATATATATATAGGACAAATCGCACCTTAGCTACTCAGTTTGTGGGTGAAAATCTATACGCTATCTACTCTTTGACGTTAGCTCATCATATTTGCTGAGTACTTAGCGTTTGCCGCTCTCGCAAAAATAGTCGGACGTAATTTTAAGTAGAAATTCATATGGTTCCAGGCTGCCAACGTAGCCTGGTACCAGTCTTCCAACGGCGCAACGTTTATCGCAAGTAGTTTAAAAGTGTACTAGCCTATCTAGTTAAATTTTTGTCGAGCCTGAATGCATCATTTTGTCGAGCCTGATTGCATCATTTTGTCGAGCCTGATGCACCATTTTGCTTTAATTGACTTAGCCAAACGTTCTAGTTTGAGGTTTCGCTGCTGTTGTGGCCGTGCTGCCAGCACTGTTGTTGTCAGACACTCGTTGATAGTTCTTGCTATTTCGTTTCTTTATTTGCTTTTTTATTGTTCTTATTTAACCTTTAAGTGTTGTACTGAATGAACAGTTTCATTGATTATGATCTAACAATAGACGTAAACGAACAGATAGACAATGTATTATATTGTGAGGTGTGTGGTAGAGAAATCCAGAATAACTATAATTTTGATGTCTGCTATAATTGTGAAGGTATTGAGCCCTGGCTGTGTGTAAATTGTCTAAATGACATATTCCCATTTAATCATATAATGAATAATAATAATGAATATCTTAGCTCAATCTGTGGAACTAACTGTCCTGACCAAATTATAGGCCCTGATAAGTACAGTAAGTTTACTGAGAACAAGAAATTGGTTGTATTTCCAGAAGACTTGGATAACCGTTCTATTCTGAATCAGAATGGAATCGATCCTGATGCTAATTTATTTGCTGATTTTACCTGGGATAGTCTATATTGCGCCCCGTATGCATTATCAACTATAATGGCCTCATCCCATTTGCTAACCACGATGCACCTTAACTGTAGGAGTGTCCTATGTAAAGTCGGTGAAGTCAATGATTTGTTGAACTCATTGCCTGTGTCGATACTGGCGTTAACTGAAACTTGGCTTAGTGATCACCTTACCGACTCTATAAATATACCAGGATATCACCTAATTCATCGGT
Organism: Aporrectodea caliginosa; assembly: GCA_020284085.1. NCBI lineage: Eukaryota > Metazoa > Annelida > Clitellata > Crassiclitellata > Lumbricidae > Aporrectodea > Aporrectodea caliginosa. The sequence goes on along the minus strand of JACEVL010001274.1, from coordinate 22,274 downwards.
CCCGTACTAGTGGAAAGGGTGGGGGTGTCGGACTGTTAGTCAAGGAAAATGTACCGCACCAACTGTACGAACTGCCAGGCTCCAGTCATTGTCCTAAGTCTTTCGAGAGTCTGTTCATCAGAGTATCATTGAAGAAAATTACCTGTATTGTGGGAGTGGTATATAGGCCACCGGGTACAAACCTAGAGGAGTTTCGCGCTGAAATGGATCAGCTGTTAACCACATTAGCATGCGGAGACAAGCATATTATTATCTTAGGAGACTTCAATGTGGATTTACTAAGAGTTGTAGATCACAGTAGAACAAATTCTTTCTTTAACACTATGACAGCCCATAACCTTCTGCCTACCATAACTAGGCCTACAAGGATTACTTCTTACTCTGCATCCTTAATTGATAATATTTTTACAAATATCTGGCCCTCGATTGTTGAATCTAAGATCATTGCCTCGGATATATCTGATCACCTTCCTATTTTAACTTGTTTTAACTTTGAAACTCATAATAAGGGGCCAATTCAAAATTCTCAACCCTCGATGATGTTGAATCTAATGTTTGATGAAGATCATTGCCTCGGATATAATCTGATCATCTTCTCTCCCCGCAATATCTTAGCGTAATACTTGCTTCCTCTCACCGTCCACTTTGTTCCTGCAATAGACTTGACATAGGCTCGTTCCTTTGTCTCAATTGGTCCCTCTCTTTGGATTCTCTCTGGCAGGGGCTTTTCTCAAAACCTGTTTATTTTCACGGGGCTTAGCACACTGGGAGCGCTTCTGAACGGTTCAACGAAGGCGCTTTACAAATTTTAAATACATACGATACGATACCAATTCAAAATTCTGTCTCCAGATTAATTAATGATGACAGGAGGAAAGTGTTCAACGCTTCTCTTATAGATGCTGACTGGAGCTCTGTAATGGATGCTTGCGACTGTGGCGATGCTAATGGTGCATATGACCGATTTCTAATTCAATTCAAAGATCTCTATGATAAAGCTTTTCCCATAGTGAGTAGAGGGAGTAAGGATAAATTACGATTTAAACAACCATGGATGACGAGAGGCCTTTTAAAGTCGAGTAGAAAGAAAGCGAACCTTTATTTAAAGTATGTAAAAAACCTACCTCTGCTAATAAAAGGAAATTTACTAAATATAGGAATAAATTTAGAGCGATTAGACTAGCTGCTGAAAGAAATTACTATGAGTATGAATTTAGTAAAAATTGTCATAATTTAAAAAGAACATGGAATCTCATCCGTTCTATTATAAAGTTAGGGGAACGAGATAATAAGATTACGTCACTAAAAATTAATGGAAGTAAGAATGAAACTCCAGTGGATATGGCAAATGAATTTAATAGATATTTTGCTGATATAGCCCATTCTCTCGCTGAAAAAATGCCAAATTCGCCACACTCCTTTACGCAATATTTGAGCTCTCCCTCATTTAATTCTTTTGGGCTTATTCCAACTACATCGGAAGAAATTATAAATCTAAGTCGTTCTCTGCGCTTAACTCATAGTAGCGGGGTAGATGGAATTGATCCAGCTATTGCTAATCCCCATATAGCTGTAATAGCCCCCCAATTAGCTGAAATTATTAACTGCTCATTGAACTATGGAATAGTCCCTCAGGCCATAAAAGTAGCCAAGGTTGTCCCTATATTTAAGAAGGGTGAAAGTGATAATCCAGCAAATTACCGGCCTATATCCATTCTTCCTTTCTTTTCAAAGTTTTATGAGAAAGTCATGTACGACAGGCTCGGTAAATTCATTGACAAGTCGCATATTCTTTTCCACTCCCAACACGGATTTCAGTCGGGCCGCTCCCCTCTGATGCCTTTAACAAGTATGCATGACAAAATAACTCAAGCCTTTGAAAATAATGAATATTCTATCGGTATATTCTTTGACTTGGCTAAGGCCTTTGATACCGTTAATCATAATATTCTCCTTAATAAATTAGCTAATTACGGTATCAGAGGCACGCAGCTTGATTGGTTTAGAAGTTATTTTGAAAATCGTTATCAATGTGTTTCTTGTAACGGCACACTGTCCGATCTGCGTCTTGTCAAGCATGGAGTCCCGCAGGGCTCAAATCTAGGACCCCTCCTTTTTCTTCTTTTTATAAACGATCTACCCAATTCATCCTCCATTTTAACGTTTATTTTGTTTGCGGACGACACAAACGCTTTCTATTCCCATACTTCGTATTTGACTCTAACGAAAATTGTTAATGCGGAACTTCAGTTGGTTGCTGAATGGTTTGCTGCAAATAAATTATCTTTAAATTTAGAAAAAACATCTTTCATCCTATTTAAATCCAATAAAAAGAAATCTCCCCAAGTGGCTCGATCGTGTTGTCAATTAACGGGTTAGCTTTATCCCAGGTCGTTTCGACAAAGTTCCTCGGCGTATACGTTGATCAGCATTTAACCTGGACTGACCACATTAAATTTATTTCTGCAAAAATAGCAAAAAATGTTGGCATCCTGTCCAGAGCATCTCATCTGCTTCCAAAATGTATTCGCTCTCAACTTTATTACTCGTTAGTATACCCTTACTTCACGTATTGCAATTTAGTATGGGCCTCTAACTATACCTCAAGATTAAATAAATTAGTACTACTGCAGAAGAGAGCGGTGCGAATAATTGCTAGGGCTCCCCGTGGCTCGCATACTGGCCCATTATTTGCAGACCTCCAGATTCTTAGGTTTTGTCAGATTAATAAGCTTCAGGTGTGTGATTTCTTCTATCGCTTTGACCACAACCTCCTACCGAACGTTTACCGGTGCTTTTTCCAACAAGGCTCCGACATACATCCATATTATACTAGAAACTCTAGATCGTATCGTAGCGTACAGGCGCATTCTAACTCTCGTAGATTCTCTATCAGATTTATGGGTCCCGCAATCTGGAACTCGCTTCCTCTAAATATTAAACAGGCACCAAATTTACACATATTTAAAAAATGCTGCGATCATATTTAATCAATGAGAAATAAATTAAACACTCTATTGGGTTAAATAGTTGTCAGTAGTTAAGTAGTAGTTAAGTTTAGTAGTTAAGAGTCATATGTTTTGAACTAATATTGTTCCCTTTGCAAGTTTCAGTTTTGTAGTCTGTTCTAAGACACGTACTTTAAGTTATCTGTTCCGTCCCTATTTACTACCTGGTAATTGGGGTCCCTCCTCTAAGCGGGATTCTTATCCCTTCTGGGGCCCCGTTGTTGCCTGCGTTCCAATGATTTGTTTTCTTTGCTGAGTTTATGTTTGTCTATTGTTTGCATTATATTGATTTGCTGTGTTTATGTTTGTATATTGGTTCACAAAGGTTTCAATAAATAAAATGAAATGAAATGAAATGAAATGAAATGAAAAAGTAGTTTAAAAGGTGATTAGATCCGAAATTGGACCCCCTATATCAGGCGTGGTGAAAAAGAGGGCATTTGCTCATCACCTCGTTTTGTCCATATATTAATAAAACAGGGCGGCTTGTTTTGAGAACACATTTTTGGGCTATACTTATTACCAATAGTAACAGGTATAAACATTCATGTTGAATTTTGTGCAAACATTTATAATTTTTAGAGGCAAAAGTAAAAATTCGAAATATATTTTAACCCAGAAAGAGTAGCTATGGGTACAAATATAATCATATATCGTATAAAAGTGTACCTTAGGACATCATATATACTGAGTAGCTAAGGTATGTTTTATATGTGTATATGAGTAGCTAAGGTGCATATTGTGGTAAAAATTTCGCGGAAATACTACCTTGTGGCACATATAGTACTGAGTAGCAAAGGTATTTTTCATGCTATGTAAAACCTTATCTACTCAGCAAAAAGACTATATCAGGACCGGAGTACATTAGCGTCGGGATGGTCTCAGTGGTCGCTACTTACGTCATATGTGACCGTTTAAGCCATGCGCTATGAATCTGGCACGCATAGGGGCCGAGATACAGGATGAGTAGCTAAGGTGCAGAAAATTATGATGAGTAGCTAATACCCTTTTAAGCGTTATATATATATATATGTATATATATATTGTGATATATATATAGGGCCTATATATATATATATATATATATATATATATATATATATGACTTTCAGGTGGGAGGAGAACCATAGAATAAATCAACTGTTCATCTCGAGACCTCATCACTGCATTCGAGTTAGAGAGTAGGACCTACAGAGGATTATAAATAATTTTAAATGAATGAAATTGATAAATAAAGTGCTGCAATGTCTAGGGGACCACCTTGAAATCATTTAAACAGTGTTATCTGTCGTTTTCCAAGTCATCAGTTGGAAGGTGTGCTGGTAAGTAGCCTACAACTAAACGGTGGAAGTGCACACTATTTTAACTGTTGAGACTGCATTTCACATTTTATAAACAACTAGGCATAGGCCCAAAGCCTAAATCTGTGCATCAGCAAAATTGACAAACAGCATAATTTATAGGTGTAAATTTTAGTTTCTTCCACAAAGAAATCCATATTGGTCGCAGTTTGTACTTGTAGATTTTTTGAATCGCAGATTGATGATAAGTTGGCCCTAATTTCTTTCTTAAATAGAAATTGGATTGATGGGAATAATTTTTTGCCTAAATGGAAGCTGGATTGATGACAGTTATCATTGACATTATACTTACCAACGTCATAGACCAGTGTCTGACCCACAGAGGGTATCTATTTGGGAGTGGGGGAACGCAGACAAGGTTTTTTATGTAGTATAGACATACCCAAACAAGAATCAGTTGAGTCTGCATCCATTATGGGTTGGAAGTAAAAGTTAAAGCACTTTCAAGATGGCGGCCAATATGGCACCCCAAACACACACAAATATGTATATCTTAGCTCATAAGTAAGCTACAATAGCAAATGAAGTGTCGAATTTAACATTTTCAAAGTCAATGAATCGATTTATCATAGTGGCAATAGTGTTGAAATGCTATTATCCAAGATGGCGGCCAATATGGCCACCAAAACAAAAATATGTATATTTCTGCTCATCGGTAAGCTATAATGCCAAATGAAGTGTCGAATTTAACATTTACAAGGTCAAGGAATTGATTTATCATAGTGGCAATAGTGTGGGAATGTTACTATCCAAGATGGCGGCCAATATGGCCACCAAAACACAGAAATACGTATATTTCTGCTCATCGGTAAGCTATAATGTCAAATGAAGCGTCGAATTTTTAACATTTTCAAAGTCAAGAAATCGATTTATCATAGTGGCAATAGTGTGGGAATGTTACTATCCAAGATGGCGGCCAATATGGCCACCAAAACACAAAAATATGTATATTTCTGCTCATCAGTAAGCTATAATGTCAAATGAAGTGTCGAATTTAACATTTTCAAAGTCAAGAAATCGATTTATTATAGTGGCAATAGTGTGGGAATGAAACTATCCAAGATGACGGTCAATATGGCCACCAAAACACAAAAATACGTATATTTCTGCTCACAGGTAGGCTACAATAACTTTCAAGACATATGCATATGTTCTCAAAGACTAATGGAATCAATATGGATAGTCAGAAGAGCACTTTTCAATCACTCATGCACGGTCCCAGACTGGAGTTGATGGGTTTCAAAAACTGCCAGAGAGATGTATGAAGTCGCAAAGTCTGAGGTTGGCTATATGGCTCCTATACTGCATCCCATCACAGACTATGCTACAGTTCAGCAATGTTTAGTAACTTCCATGGCAGCAACTGCCAAAATGAACCAAGAGTATACACTTGTACCATGGATCTGGTAGCTGCCAAAATTGCCTATGACATAAACTGGCCACGGAAAAAGTGTGTGATACTGATAACCTCTTAAGATTTTCAGAAATAGGAGAAAAGGCAACTGACACATTAATTCATCATTTTCCCTATAGCTTCCTTTTAAAAGCCGTGACAGTGTCCACTGAGATATAGTACTATCTTCCAAACATTCCACAAGTCTAACTCTTGCGCTGAAGAATTTCTGCCCTAATGTTCCCTTTGGCTTCTTAAATAATTTATACCTGTGTCCTCGAATTGCCTTGCTTGTTTCTAATTCAATAACCTCTCCCAATGTAGTGCTTCCTTTCCAGTTATAATCTTGTAAACTTCGATTAGATCTCCTCTGCTTCTCCTTCTCTCCAATATTGTTAGTCCACACCTTTTCAACCTTTCTTCATAGCTAAGTATATTCTTTATTTATCCAACTGCATGACCGCACTTTGGTTTACATGAAATTACACATTATAAAGAATTCTTGTTAAAAACGTTTTTCTCATTAAGTTGTCAGCCTGTGGGACAATTCGGTCATGTGGTCTGGGACGCAGAGAATAAGGGAGTGTCTTTACAGGAGGGAGAAGGCTGAGTCTGCTCTACCGTTCTCTGCAGATGCGTTTCTGGAACGTTTTTCGGCCAAAATCTCATCCATTCGGAGTGCTACTGCGGATTCCTCTCCACCTGCGTTCTCCACTACGGAGTGCCGGCTTTCTGCTCTCCATGAGATTTCAAGCGTCGAGTTGCGTCAACTGATACTCGCCTCCGTGCCTAAGACGTGTGAGTTAGATCCTGCGCCAACGTTTCTCGTGCAGGAACTAATTGATGATCTCCTGCCTTTCCTCACGATCCTGTGCAACCGATCGATCAGTGAAGCATGCCTACCTGCTTCTCAGAAACGATCGGTTCTTCTGCCAACCTTGAAGCGAGATGGCCTGGATGTGAACGATCCGGCTAACTATCGACCTATTGCCAATGTAACTTTTCTGTCTAAAATTCTAGAGCGCATTGTTTCTAATCAGCTGATTGCATATTTAGATGTGAATGAGCTGATCCCTCAACAGCAGTCTGGTTTCCGCAGGAATCACTCCACGGAAACCCTTCTGCTCCGGCTTCTGTCTGACTTCTATAGCGCTATGGACCTTGGCCAGGTTACACTCCTAGCTCTTTTCGATGTTAGCTCTGCCTTTGATTCTGTGGACCACTCCATCCTTCTTCAGCGACTCTCTACTTCCTTTGGATTGGTTGACCAGCCTTTAGAATGGCTTCGATCCTTTCTATCTGAACGCACAAACTGTGCGGTTGTTGGCTCCTCTAGGTCCCTTTGGGTCCCCGCCCCTTTTGGTGTGCCCCAGGGCTCCGTCCTAGGTCCTCTTTTGTATCTTCTCTATACGGCTGACCTCTGTCCTCTGCTGACATCTCAGGGGCTTCTGCACCAGCTCTTTGCGGATGATGTCCAAGCTTACATCCATTCCCATCAATCAGACTCATAACGAATTTCAAAATAACTTCTAAACCAATCAAGCTGCGTGCTCTGATACCGTAATTAGCTAATTTATTAAGGAGAATATTATGATTAACGGTATCAAAGGCCTTAGCCAAGTCAAAGAATATACCGATAGAATATTCATTATTTTCAAAGGCTTGAGTTATTTTGTCATGCTCAGTCGCTACTGTACAACAGATGTGCCTAACGATAGATGTTCTTTCCTCTTGGATGGCCTCAAATAGACTTCTCCTAAATCCTTCCAAGACTCAGTTTATTTGGCTAGGTGGCCGTCGGCAACTAGATGGTATTGATTTGCTCCAGCTTACTCGGGTCTTTCCTGATATAACTTTTTCCCTAACGGTTCGTGACCTGGGCCTCGCCCTTGACCAAGAACTTAGTCTTTCTCAACATGTGAACTTGATCTGTCGAAGCTGTTACTATCAGCTTCGCCAGCTCCGAGTGGTTTCTCGCTCTCTTTCTCATGACGCACTAGTGGTTCTTGTGCATGCCTTCGTTACTAGTCGAATTGACCACTGTTGTTCGATCCTCGTTGGCCTCCCGCTTGGGGTTCTGGGGCGACTAGATCGAGTTCTGCGCTCAGCTGCTCGGCTTATTGGGCGAATTCCCAAATTCGGCTCTGTCTCTGCCTACATGCGCGATGTGTTACACTGGCTGCCTGTGGCCCAACGGATCTCATACCGTATTGCTTCTTTGGTTTCACGCAGCATCCTTGGCTGTGCTCCATCTTACCTGCGCAACCTCTGCCGCCCAGTGTCCGACGTTGTAGCGCGTCGGGCACTTCGCTCCGCGACGACGGGGCAACTCCTAGTCCCGCGGGCTCGCTTGACTGCTAGGCAGCGCCGAGCTTTCTCGGTTGAGGCCCTCCATCTGGAATGACCTGCCATCGGAGCTGCGCTTGCTACCTTTGACCAGTCAAACTGGGTTTTATCAATCACTTAAGTCTTTTACTTTTGCCGTGGCTGGACTGGGAGCGCTTCTGAGTAGATTTCTTGAAGGGGCGCTATATAAATCTCCAGAATGAATGAATGAATGAATGGCCGGGTCCTACAACTACAAGGCAGCAGTAAAGAGGTTCCCATCTGCCGTTCTATACAACTGTTCTAATGTTGGGTCACCCTCTGGAAGGTAGCGTATTATAGTAGGACCAGACGGTCCATCACGGACTGTAGTCTATTGCGCTCCTGCTGCCCCGCAAAACCCCACCATGCCGGTGGGGTTTTGTGCATGGTAGGCACAGTTGGTAACCATCGGAAGACAAGTCAGCTTGCCCACCTAAAGCCTCTTCTCGGCTCTAAACTATACTCTATTGTTCAATAGTATAAAGTGCATTTTCTCTTAAGGTGGATGGTGTTTGGTGTTAAGACAGGGAGAAGTGTTGTATTCAGGATAGGATTTGTCAAAAAGCAGTGTTTTCAGTTTCGAGTGAAAGACCTGTGGAGAGATAGCGAGAGGTGGAGTTTTGGTGACTAAGAAGGATGGGTCAGATATTTGTCGTAGTGCTGGCGGAAGTTTGTGCCAAAGAGCTGGAACAGCTGTGGCTATGGAGCGATTTGCAAATTTTAGTGATGAGGTGACGGAAGGGCGGAGCAGTGTTAGGGAGGATAGGAGGAGCGGGTTGGACGAAGTGGCTGGATCGTGAACAACTGACGGAGATAGGAAGGCTGGGAGGTTTGAAGTGTGTTGTAGGTGAGTGATATGACTTCATATTCTATTCGTTCAGGAATTTTGAGCCAGTGGAGTGATTTGAGGACAGAAGTGATGTGATGGTGTTTGGGGTTTTGGTGACAGCATGGGCATTCTGAATAGCTTGGAGCCCTAGTTTTAACACTAGCCTATAGTGTGTAACTGAACTCAGTCGTTGACTTCTTAAGGGAGGTATACACACTTCCGATGGTGAATTTTCCCTCCCCACTTTTCGAAACAGATTTACGGCCCGGGTAGTAGTAGTAATACTAGTAGTAGTAGCAGTAGCAGCAGCAGCAGCAGCAGCAGCAGCAGCAACAACAACAACAGCAGCAGCAGCAGTAGTAGTACTGTAATACTGGTACGCAGTCGGAGGCGTTGTAAGATTAAAAATGACGGAGTAGGTGCGGAATTAAGTAACGACTCAGGCGATCTGAATAGTTCCGTAAGCGTTGATCCATCATTACTTGCAGATAGAATCCAATTTGCTATTTCATATTATACCTAGGTTATGTCGTATAGCTTTGAACGCGAACATCAAAATTTTAACCGGCTACGAATACTTTATCTGTAACCAGCCAATTAAAGTACTATCAGTAATCCAAGTTCCGTGCAAACCATTCGTATTGAGACTATTAAAAGCTTCATACCCTCGATAATTATTGTCAGTAATAATTGAACTGTAGCAGCAGCCACGAATCCGGTGACACTTTCATTACCTCCAATTTAGTTAGCCTATAATATCTGACCTGACACCTTTTAAGAGCATTCGGCCTATCGCCGTAATTCGCTTGAGCGTAACTAAGAACATTATCGACATAATTTTTTGTGGCAGCATCTTGAGGGTTAGTGGGGTCATGTAAATCGATTATATATTTTTTACCTCAATGCGATATCTTGGTAGAAATCGATTTTAAGGTCGTTGGACAATTTACCAAATCATATTATATCTTCCGTTCTCACTTTGCATAAGAACCCTTCGATCGATTGCAACCATGTAGATTGGTTTAACCCTCGGGCTACCAAGGGGGGTGTGGTTACCACCCCCCCACTACGTTTTCATGCATAATTTTTTTTCATATGGAATATAATTTTTACGTTTTCGGTAGCTACAGCAGATTCATTGGCGCACATTTTGAGCTAAACATCATGATGGTACCTCACGCCGTTCAAAAGTTATATCCGATATAGCCGATAGTTTTTCGACCATAGCGTATTCAGTTTTCTTCGTAGAAGAGAAATAAAAATACCATTCAATAGAGGGAATGCAGGGCTTCATTTGCTTGCTTGCTTATTTGTCTTTTGAACACCGGAAGTGATAAAAATAAATGGAAATGGCTGAATGCAGCATCACAATTTCGCTGTACCTAATACAGACTATATGGACTAGTTTGTAGGTTATTGTTACAAATGAAGCACCATTATCTTTAAAATGTTCTTGGATACATAGATCAGTTTCAAAACACACAATCTTATATTTGTTTATCCAAAAAGTACAAAATGTACGCAATAATAGAAATATCGCTAATTATCGGTTCCGTTGTTAAAAATGATGTAATTTCGAGATGCATTCACATAATGTACAACTAAAAATACCATTTTGTTCAGAAATGAATGCTGAATCCATTGCTATATTACAAGATATGATATGTGAAACCAAACGCGAAATCAGGGTGGTGGTAACCACCCCCCCCTTGGTAGCCAGTGTTACAAAAAACCTCGGTAGCCTGAGGGTTAACCAACATTGTTTTTATTCAAAGGACTAGACCTACCTAAAAGTAAAGCAAATAATTTATTTCTGCTCAAATCCCTACATCCCATTGCAGGCATAGGCCTACTATAATTGGAGCCTACACTTGACAATAAATAACCGGTCATGACATCACCGGTCTCAGAAATGACACCAATGGACGCCAGTAAGAAGGAAAATAAGAGTATTGTATGGATAAATTTATGTAGCGCCCTGAACCTCAAACCCGTTAAACCTAAGTTTTCAATCGGTTCATGGAGTAAGAATTTCGAAGAATAGATAACTTTCGAAAAGGATCACACGACTATAATAGAGGGACTGAGTAGTTTTTTTTAGCATATCACAAATTCAATACACAGATACTTCGACGCATAGGTTATCGGATCATAATGATGATGAAAATACACAACACTTTCTGCGAACAGGACTTACAAAAGACGACTCAAAAAATATTTCGAATTGAAAAGATCATAGGAAGAAGCAGAAACAAATCTCTCGTTAAGTGTCTTGGATATCCTGGGTCGTTTAATTCCTGAGTTGATAATAAAAACTTGATGACGTTATGAAATTAAGCAACAATAGGTCAAAGGTCAACTGCGCTTTACTTGTCGTTGTTATTGTTTAAGCTCTGATGATGACTGCAAGACTGTTACCGCTCCTTGGGTTTACCCAAGTTCTTGGTTTTTTTAATCCGAACTTGAGAAATGGGTTTTTTCCTGAAGACCTTCGGTTTTTGCTTGAGTTAATGAACGCCTTGACCTTGTCTTAATGTGCTTGTTGATTGTTTTTGTGTGAGGGGACCGTTTGGCCCCCGGGACCGTTTGGCCCCCGGGACCGTTTGGCCCCCGGGACCGTTTGGCCCCCGGGACCGTTTTGGCCCCCCGGGACCGGCCCCCGGGGCCGGCCTGTTAGCTATATAAAGCGCTGCTTAAGACGCTCAGTAGTCAGTCAGAGTTCAGTTCAGTTCAGTTCCTGAGTTCAGTTGATGCATTCTGTAGTTCATTAGTTGATGTCAGACAGTCGTTCGGCTCAGTTGTTTGTACTTCAGTTACATTTCGAGTTACGAATACAAGTGATTTAATTGACTTGACTCTTGTCGTCTTCTTCATCTAATCGACGTTCGGTGGTCGCTAGCATCGTTAAGACCTCTGCCTGACCGGAGAGGCCGATCCTGGCCGACATTGAAGACTGGGGGATTTCTGAAGCGCTATCCTGGTAAGAAGTGAGAGAAATCCGCCCGACGACAGATCGCTTCCAGCCAGAGAGAAGAGAGATTTCCGTCACACTGGTCCCTTGGTGGGGTCAAGCCAAGAGCTCTCTCTCTCCGTCGAAGAAGAAGTTTCGGAGTTTCGCTACAGTGGTACCCGCGAAGTGGGGTGTTAGACGATCGCAGAACGCTGATTACCGATGGGAGACGAGGAAGACACACGCATCTACTCGCTGGTCGACTTTGACGTCCTGCAGCCTGAAAGCTCCACGCCCGCCGAGAGAAGACGACCGATGGAGATCAAGCCGGACCGGAACAGCCTGCCAGACGACTTTGGCTTCGAGGAGCGGAAGCCGAAGGAGCCGATCGACCGAAGGAGATCTACGGAACCTGTTAGCCGGGAAGTGAAGGACGAGTCAGGGATTCTTCCAGGGCTTCTCGAGGGCGTCGGCGGCCTGCTGAAAAACCGGCCGATGCAGATGAAACCCGGGCGTTTCGATGGGACAGGCTCGCTTGAATCATTCCTATCCCAGTTCGAGGTCTGTGCGAGGCACAACCGATGGACGGCCTCGGACAAGATCGACTTCCTCCGCTGCTCACTGGAGAAAGCCGCCACTCAGCTGCTTTGGGACTTCGGGGCCCAGCCGGAGGTGACTTATGAACAGTTGACAGAACGGCTGCGTCAACGTTATGGGACGGAAGGCCAAGCCGAGACCTTCCGGACGCAACTCTACTATCGCCGCCAGCGCGCCGGGGAAAGCCTATCCGACCTTCTCCATGAAATTCGCCGGTTGGTGGTGCTTGCCTATCCGGTCCCCGCCAACGAAACCACGGAGATCATCGCCAAGGACGCTTTCCTGGAGGCGATGAGGGATCGGGAGCTCTCGCTCAAAGTTCGTGAGCGGGAACCCAAGTCGCTTGATGAAGCCTACCGGGCGGCGCTGCGTCTGGAGGCCTACCGAAGCACGATGGACCTGGACGACCGGAGGAGACCGCTGGAGCCTGATGATCGAGACGACCGAAGACGACCGCCGAACCGGGTGCGAGGCACTCGGGAGACCGATGTCAGTGACCAGATTCAGGCGCAGTTGAACCAGTTCCTGATAACTCAGAGGGAAGAGCAACGCCGCTGGCAACGTGAATTCGAAGGGAAGTTCGACCGACAGTTCCGGGAGCTGCGAGGTCGTACGCCGACTGATGGAGATCCGGGCCGAGACGTTCGCCCCGGAGACCGCAACCGAGAGCCGGGACGAGAGAGTCGCCCCGGAGACGCCGACGCCAGAAACCAAGGGAGTTCCAGGCGGGAGCTGACCTGCTTCAACTGTGGCCAACCCGGCCACTACGCTCGCAACTGCCGCCAGTCGCGCCGGGCACGCAATCGCCCGAACGCGACCGAAACAGAAACACAGAACTCGACGCCAACGGAGCCGGTGGCTGCCAATCACACGACCCATCCAAGAGTGCCCAACCGCGCAACCTTCAATGCTGTCTACATACGTGGGACGATCAACGGACGCTCGCAGCTCTGCCTGGTTGACACGGGATCGGAGGTGAGCCTAATACCTGCCTCTACTGTCCTGGGGTTAGAGATCCGTCCCTGTGACCGATATTTGATGGCTGCTAATGGGTCCGATATACGGGTGCTGGGAGAGATAAGGGTCCCCATTAAGGTCCGCAGTGGGTTTGAAATTTCTAGTTCATTTCTGGTGTCCGACCAGATAGCCGACCCCATGCTGGGTATGGATTGGCTGAGGGAGCACCGCTGCCGCCTAGGTTTTGGGACTGGGTCTCTGTTTATTGGCCGTAAACGCATCTCCCTTGTAAGGGGTAATGGAGCCGGATGGTGCCGTAGGGTGATTGTCGCTGAAGATGTGGTGGTTTCGCCCAAGTGCCAGTTTGATGTCCCTGTAAAAACTTTGTTTGGGGATTTGTCGTCCGTAGCGCCGGCCTGGATGACGGATGCTAAGGAAATCAGTCCTGGAGTCCATCTCGCACGGGTTGTGGTAGGCGACGACGCCGGAATGACCCAGGTCCGGGTAGTTAATTTGACCGAGGATCCTGTTAGTTTAGTCAAGGACCAACTCCTGGGAGGGTTGCACCCTGTTGAGGTCGAGTGTCAGGAGACCCGGGATGAAGGTCAGGAGCCGGTTGGTGAGGCGGTTCCTTGCGAAATGTTATTAGCCGATCTCCCGGAGGAAGTAACGCCCGAGACCCGAGAACAATTGCGGGAACTTTTGACTGAATTTAGCGATGTTTTCTCGGTAAGGGAAGGTGATCTTGGCCGTACGAATGTGACCACTCATAGGATCGATACGGGAGATGCAGGTCCCGTAAGACAGCCTCTGCGGCGCCAACCACTTCCTCATAGGGCTGCCATCGATGAGCAGCTGGATAGCATGTTGGCTGCTGGTACGATTGAACCCGCCGTTAGCGAGTGGGCGGCTAACGTGGTTTTGGCCCGTAAAAAGGACGGGACCCTCCGCTTCTGTGTAGATTATCGGCAGTTAAATGAAAGAACTAGGAAGGACTCATACCCGCTTCCCAGAATCGATGAATGTCTGGATGCCCTCTCCGGTGGAGGATGGTTCAGTACCTTAGATCTAAGGAGTGGTTACCACCAGGTGGCCATGGACTCTAGGGACGCTGACAAGACCGCGTTCGTCACGCGTCGAGGTATCTATCGATGGAAGGTGATGCCCTTCGGGCTCTGCAATGCGCCGGCAACCTTCCAACGGTTGATGGACATTGTCCTGTCCGGACTCAACTTCGATATTTGCCTGGTCTACCTCGATGACGTAATAATTTTCGGGAATACGCCCGAGCAACACTTGCAGAGGTTGGGTAAGGTGTTCGAGCGACTGCGAACGGCTAACTTAAAATTGAAGCCCAGTAAGTGCCGCTTGCTGCGCAGGGCTGTTTGCTTCCTTGGTCACATAGTGACTCAAGATGGAGTAGCCGTGGATCAGTCCAAGATCCGCGAGGTTGTGGAATGGCCGGTTCCGCAACGACTGAGGGATGTGCGCTCTTTTCTCGGGCTGTGCTCGTACTACCGGAGGTTTATTTGCAATTTTTCGGTATTGGCTGCTCCTCTGTTCGCACTGACGAAAAAGGGTAGAGCGTTTGCGTGGGATGACACCTGTCAGGAGGTGTTTGAACTTCTGAAGCGCGCTCTGACGACCACGCCTGTCTTAGCTTTACCTAAGGATGAGGGTACCTACGTCCTGGACTGTGATGCCTGTGACGTTGGCATAGGGGCTGTACTATCCCAGAGGATTGATGGTGAAGAGCGGGTAATCGCCTATGGGAGTCGCCTGCTATCAACGGCAGAGCGAAATTACTGCATTACCCGGAAGGAGCTGCTCGCCATTGTTCATTTCACGAAGCTGTACCGCCAGTACCTCTTGGGTCGCCCGTTCATATTGAGAACGGACCACGCCGCCTTACAGTGGCTTCAGCGAACTCCGGAGCCCATCGGCCAGCAAAGCCGCTGGTTGGAACGATTGGCAGAGTTCGAGTTCCAGGTGTTGCATCGGCCTGGTCAGAAACATGGTAATGCAGATGCTCTCTCCCGTAAGCCCTGTCGGCAATGCGGTGCCGACGATTTAAGTGCGGTCGCTGCAGTTACCGAGACGGTGGTAGAACAGCCAGGGGATATTGAACCCAATCCGCAGGAGGATTTGATAAGAGCCCAAAAGGAAGACCCCGATCTTCGGGTGGTACGTCCGTGGTTGGAGGAAGGCGCCCAGGCCCCGGACTTAGTGGATATTCTGCGGGAGAACGAAGCTGTGAAGGTGTACTGGCACCAAAAGGATCGATTGTATCTGTGTGAGGAGGTAATGTATCGAAAAACCCCGGATGGGATAGAACAGTTATTGGTACCCAAGGCTATGCGGGAGAACTACATGAGACTTGCTCATACGGGGATCACGGGAGGCCATCTGGGCGTCCGAAGAACTCGGGCGCAGGTAAGGCGTAGGGCCTATTGGGTCGGATGGTCCCGGGACGTGAGGCGCTTTTGCCAGTGCTGTCCCCAGTGCAATCAATATCATAGAGGATTACCTCCCCGTCAGGGACCTCTCCAGCCTTTACCATGCGGGGCACCCTGGGAACGTCTTAGCATAGACATTACCGGTCCCCACCCCCGTAGTCGCAGAGGGTACATTTACATCCTCACGGTTATGGACAACTTTACGAAGTTCGTCGAAGCAATTCCCATGGCCAACCAGGAAGCCACTTCGGTCGCTAGGGCCCTGGTAGAGAATGTGATCGTAAGGTACGGCGCACCATTGCAGATCCTTACAGATCAGGGGAGTAACTTCGAGGGGAATCTGTTCCGGGACCTCTGTAAGTTATTGGGAATAGATAAGGTCCGAACTTCCGCCTATCACCCGAGTGGGAATGGGCTCATAGAGCGATTTCACAGGACGCTTAATGCCATGCTTGGGAAGGTGGTAAGCAGCCATCAAAGGGATTGGGATGAACATTTGCCCCAAGTCCTTGCTGCCTATCGGGCATCGCTACACGAAACGACCGGGTTCAGCCCGAACCTCTTGATGTTCGGTCGTGAGACGCGGGCCCCGCTGGATCTCGTCTATGGGAGGGCCCCGAATGCTGACTGGGGAGCGGGCACGTATGCCAGTTACGTGCAGGACCTCGCGGAGCGGACGGAGGCTGCGTACCGTCTGGTGCGAGAACACTTGGGAGTGGCCGCGGAACGCCAGAAACGCGCCTACGATCTTCGCGTTCGCCCGGCTGAATTCACTTCCGGGGATAAAGTCTGGTACTATACCCCTCGTCGCTACCAAGGTCGCTCTCCGAAGTGGCAAAAGATGTACACCGGCCCTTTCACCGTGGAGGCTCGCTGCGGTCCCGTGAACTATCGCATCCGTAAGTCAGCCCACTCCCGTCCATTCACGGTCCATGTGGACAAGCTGCGCCCCTGTCATGAAAGAGAGTCGACGGGCGATGCCGACGCTCCGATGCCTCTCTCCGACGACGCTCCGATGCCTCTCTCCGACGACGCTCCGATGTCCTCCCGGAGGCCTCGAAGAGACGTACGTCGGCCGGCCCGCTTTCGATAGGGACCGGCCTCGGTCCCATGGAGGGAGGGGACCGTTTGGCCCCCGGGACCGTTTGGCCCCCGGGACCGTTTTGGCCCCCCCGGGACCGCCTGCTGATTGGCCTAGCTCAGATGACGTAAGCGTTGCTATGGCAACGGCAACAATGGAAATTCGGATCAACGCGAAAATTGTGCATTTGAATGTTTCTTTTATGAAATTTCTCATGTTCATAGATTACTTGCCCGCCGGATCGCGGCGTTTGATAATTTCTTACCGTAGTTCTTCATTGTATTGTGATATTGCATAACATGTTTAGATTAAGGCGCTAAATCATGCTAGAAGAAGGCTTTGCTATGTCTAATTTAGTCATAGCGTAATTTTTTTAGTTGTGTGACTTAGCTGTATTTTGCTGGGAGGGACAGGGCCTGTTTAAGTCCCCTGGGAATTGTCCGCGTTGAGACGGTCCGCCTACCTGTTTTAGGGCTTGACTGCGTTTTCCTGTCGGAGGAACTAGCCACGAGCGTTGGACGCTCAGACGCTCGGTGAATCTGCTAAAGATTGACGTTTGATTGATTGTTTGCTAAAGGCTTAATTGACATTGCATTGCATTGACATGATTATGCCTAATTAAGACTTGAATGTGCTGACTATTGACAATTACAGACTGATAGTTGGTAGCTCCCTCTTTGGGGATGGGGACATCCCCCTTCATTTGGTGGGAGGGAAGTTGTGGCGAAATGCACGCCATGACCTTGTCTTAATGTGCTTGTTGATTGTTTTTGTGTGAGGGGACCGTTTGGCCCCCGGGACCGTTTGGCCCCCCGGGACCGTTTGGCCCCCGGGCCCCCCCCGGGACCGTTTGGCCCCCGGGACCGTTTTGGCCCCCGGGGCCGGCCTGTTAGCTATATAAAGCGCTGCTTAAGACGCTCAGTAGTTCAGTTCAGTTGAGAGTTGTGTCAGACAGTCAGTTCAGAGTTGATTCAGACAGAGTTGAGTTCAGTTGAGTTCAGTTCAGTTCAGTTCATTAAGTTGATTGTCAGATCAGTCGTTCGGTTCAGTTAT
This sequence comes from Aporrectodea caliginosa, assembly GCA_020284085.1. Classification (NCBI taxonomy): domain Eukaryota; kingdom Metazoa; phylum Annelida; class Clitellata; order Crassiclitellata; family Lumbricidae; genus Aporrectodea; species Aporrectodea caliginosa. The sequence goes on along the minus strand of JACEVL010001274.1, from coordinate 4,222 downwards.
TGTCAGATTGTACCGATCCTCAGTTACATTTCGAGTTAAGAAGTGAATACAAGTGATTTAATTGACTTGACTCTTGTCGTCTTCTTCATCTAATCGACGTTCGGTGGTCGCTAACATCGTTAAGTCCTCTGCCTGACCGGAGAGGCCGATCCTGGCCGACATTGAAGACTGGGGGATTTCTGAAGCGCTATCCTGGTAAGAAGTGAGAGAAATCCGCCCGACGTATAAAGACGTTCTTTGTAACTCCCAAGGCACCTTTGTTAAGAGAACAAGTGGCCAAAGCCGAACTCCTTCTTGCTGCATTCATGGCCGAGCACAATTATGCCATTTATTCAAACGAACCATCTTGTTGAAGTCATGAAAGAAATGTTTCCTGACAGTAGGCCTACTATTGCTAAATCCATACAAACGAAATGAACAATGGCAGAAAAAATGCAGGATACCACAACTTTTGTTACGCTAGCTCCTTCTGAAGAAGAAGATGTCGATGATGTTATTGACATGTTGCAATAAACAGTTGAGTGTTTTAAGTTTTGAAAATTTGAAATGTATATTAAAAAAAATTCATTTGAATCATATGATTTGATTGCTATATTAATTCATAATTTTGCAATTAACAGTTTAAAATGTTGACCAATAGATAAAACATCGAACAACAATTTTATTGAAAACCCGGTTTGATTGTATTGTTTCATATTATTTATCATATATAATATATGATAAATTATGTGACAATCCTTTTAATGTTTCACAAGTTTGCTGAGAAACTGTTCTTGGGTTTTCTTGGGTTTTTATTGTCAGAGAGAGAGGAGAGGGAGCGAGAGAGGGAGAGAGGGAGAGAGGAAGAGAAGAAGAGAGAGGGAGAGAAGGAAAGAGGGAGAGAGAGAGAGAGGGAGAGAGAGGGAGAGGGAGAGAGAGGGGGAGAGTAAGAGAGGAAGAGAGAGGAGGAAGAGAAGGGAGAGAGGGAAAGAGAGGGGGAGAGAGGGAGAGAGAGAGGAGAGGGAGAGAGGAGGGAGAGAGGGAGAGAGAGAGGGGGGCGGAGAGACAAGTGAAACGCCTGGATGAAACCTGTCTCCGTATTCTTACTCAAGCCCTTGTCATCTCTCGCATCGACTACTGTAATTGTGTTCTATCTGGCTTTCCCACATCGACACTACAACCTCTAACACAGTGGTTCTTAACCTTTTCAAGGGAGCCGAACCCTAAGAGAAATCCATGACCACTCACCGAACCCCTCAAGTTTGAACAATAATTTTTCAACTAATGGGAACAAAAGGAAATAAAAAATTGTACCAAAATGTGATACAATATTAATACATTCAATACATGAACTATTCTAACAGTTAACTAACCGTACCAACACTACCAATTGCATCTTAATGTTTCCTTTGTTGTTGCCGTTTAAAATAGCAAATGATTTTTCACTCACACTCACTAACCCAGAATATGTATAATTGTATATATTTCAGAGGACCTCTGCCGAACCCCTGGCACTGGCTCACCGAACCCCAGGGGTTCGGTCGAACACTGGTTAAGAAACACTGCTCTAACATCTGTTCTGCACGCCTAATATAGGTCTTGGTCCCAGAGACGACATCACACAATCTCTTCAACAAATACACTGGTTTCCCATTCGCGCCCGTATCGCTTTCAAAATCTCCCTCCTCATGTACCCGGTATCACATATATATATTCTGGAAACTCCCCCTCATTATGACATCCATGGTCGTGCCATGCTCTGCTTCAAATCCTCGAGGACTCAGATCGGCCACGCAAAGAGACTTTACCGTTCTTCGCACCTAGTGGAAGTTTGGAAATCGTTCTTTTGCTGTCTCAGGACCCAGAGAATGTAACAATCTCGCAGTTATAATCCGTCAATGTTCATCTGCTGCTCAATTTAAATCAAAATTAAAAACTCATCTTTTCTCATAACACTATAGTTAAGAATACAACGCAACGCGCTCTCATGCAAGACGTCTTATTAAAGCGCGCTATAAATGTCTAGTTATATTGTATTTTATAGGATTCTTGCGCAACACAAATCCAATATGGCGACAATGCAGCACACTATAATTCATGGATTCCAGAAAGCCTTTTATACCATGCTATAATATCATACAGTCTGCTTAATGCTTAGGGCCTATATGTAAATATGTTTGAAATAGGTTTTTAGACTCTCTAGCTGGTATTCCGATCAATAGAAAGGATTAATTGAAATAGAGCCCTGTCTCAATGGGCACTATCACAGCTTTTAAGAAGAAGCTAGAAAAATTGGGCTATTAATCATGTTTCTGGTAAATTGCAGTGGTTTTAACACAGACTAAACGTCTTCTAAACCACTTAAAACCCTTATTATAAGTTATGTTATGTTGCGTGTGAACTCTGATAGTGACAGTCTTGGTGGTTTAGTGTCGTGATACTCACGAACTAGGCGTTGGACTAAATTCCGAAGAGCGGAAGAGACGTAGTGAATAACAAGGAAATCCAATGTTCGAGAGGCACTGTCTGCGAAGGGGTTAGGGGAGATTCTACTAGGAAGGTATGGTCAAGGTTACGCTATACGAATCGAATCTATACACGCGCCATTGACCTTAACGGTTGCTGAAAGCTTGACTGCAGGGGTGATATCAATCGAGGTTGAATGCATTTACACGTGGATGGTTAACTTGGTATAAAAATGCCGTGTAATAAACTGGCCTTTCGATCTGTACACCGTGCTCAGTCAATCCAGCTGCTTAGACACCATCTACAAGTGGCTGGAGGTTTCCGGTCGGAAGATCTGAAGGCGGCCCCTGACCCCTCCGGAAAGAAGACAAAGAAGAAGACAAAGAAGAAGACAAAGAAGAAGACCACTTTATTGTAAACTTTATTGTAAATACACCAAGAACAATAAAGCAGAACGCTGCTAACTATTAGAGACTCTAATGTATATATTATCACATTATTATAATGATTGTTATTACTATCATTATTATTATTATTATTATTACTACTACTACTATTATTATAGTTACTATTATTTTTATCATCACTACTTTTCTTATGATTATCATTATTATCACTACTATTACTATTATTACTAGTATTGTTATTATTACTATTGTTATTATTACTATTATTACTATTAATATTATTATTATTATTACTGATATTATTATTATTATTACAGACACAGACCTAAAAACTGTTTAGAGTACTTAAACGTGAACATTCTTATAACTTATGAGGAATGACGCCAACCATCGTCGTTATGGCCGCAAACACTGACTCTAATGTAAATATTATTATTATTATTACTAATACCTTAGGCATATTTAGCATCTAACTACTAAAAACATAGACACAAACTGTTAAAACAGTCAAATTACGACCATTGATGTACCTGCATAAGTGTACATATGATTTTTCTAATGACGCCAATCATCGTCGATATGACGGCGTCGTTAAATAAACGATATTAAGTAAGTAAGATTAAGAAGTGCTAATCTAAGTAGGTTAGATGTAGGACACAATTTGCTCAAATATATAACCATAACCAATTTTGCAAGAGCACTCATTGTATGTTCGGGGGCTATGAGGGACCTCAGCATAACATTTTAAAATTCTATAAAAAATCTTTTTAGACAATAATGAATAGAATAATGGGGGAAAATAGGGAATGGTTGGTTCCTGCAATGTGTCATTTTTCTGGACAACCCTATTGACCATGCTAGGTAAGAATATACAGTTATAATTTAAAAACATATAAGGCCATTCGAAAAGTACGTGCAATGAGTGCTCTTGCACTTAGTGGTTTGAGTTGGCTGCCATATATACAGTCGGTTTCAAATGACTGTCATATATATAGTCGGTTTCAATTGGCTATCAGGAAGGAGTACACCATACACGTGATCAAATAACGAACTTAAGGATACTGATGCAGAAGGCAAAACAATATCACATACTGAAAGATCGAGCAGAGAAGAAAATCATAATTTGAGACAACATGCTGTAGAAGATTATTATGAGAATACCTTTGACGGCCAAGAGGAAGAATCAGGAGGTGCTGAGGGAGGTTGGAGGAAGAAAACTGTGGGCGAAATAATAACAAGGAATTTGACTTACTTCGGACACATCATGAGAAAGACGTCGGATTGTCTCGAGACGGATATAATCATGGGAAAAACAAACGGAATAAGGAGGAGAGGAAGACCTAGTAGGATGTGGATTGATGACGTGAAAG